>JAQIBA010000110.1:0-180746 GCA_028293925.1 Brueelia nebulosa
GTGTGTGTGTGTGTGTATGTCCAGCACGAATGCACATCAAGGACGATCTGACCAACAGTGAATTACCCGCGGAGGACACCGCTTGTTCATTAAAAAAATAAGTGGAGTGATAAATAACTTCCGATTTTTGTATGTGAAGGTTGTGGCCACCAATGAATTCACTAAAAAGATAAGTTACACGTTCAAGTACAAACAAATAATAAACAAAACGGAAGTTACTTATGACTCTACCAAAAATAATTTACAAAGCGATTCCTCTGATTAACTCGTGTTATTACTTTTAACGTTACTTTTACAACTGTGTTATTTTTAACTTTTACTTTTTTGTTAACTATTTTTACAATTGATTTCTCCTTTTCCACAAATGGCAATTTTGTAACAACAACAGAAACAAACAAATGGAAAACGACTAAAACTAATATTTCTATCATCGGTGTTTTCTTCGGTAGAAAAACAAAAGAAAGAATTCTTATTGAAAAAGAATGAATGAAACATGAACAGAATGAAAAAAGATAATATAAAAAAAACGAATAAATTTATTATAACGCGATATAAACAAATTTAAAACTAAATAAAATATAATTATTATAAAAATAAAATAAAATTTATGAATAATTAAATAAAAAAGAGAGACTGACGAGAACTTCTCCTCCCTCAAAACTGAGAGGAACCGGTTAAAGAAAGTTGAAAAAGATATCTACGAGCTACACAACTCAAGGATGAAATCCGGAAGAAACAGAAGGATAAATAATACAAAAGAAGTGAACAGTGGAATTGGAACAGAGAAAAAAAATCTATAAACAAAATTCAATTATCAATTAAAACTTTTTAAATAATTAACAAAAATTTTAATTATTTTAAAACTTCCCCATTTACTTTTTAATCTTATGGAAGAGAAAAATCAAAACTTATTTTTTTTATTTTAACCAGTTTTCAGTCAAACACGAATCATAACTCGAGTTATGACAAGCAATGTCATGTCAATATGTCCGATCGACAGAGATACGAATGAAGACCGCTTCCTGTTAACACGTGACTTTCCTTTCTCGGTAATTACTCCGCCGTTTTCGGGACTTTTGCCCGAATGACAGAACCCGAGCCAAAAAACAATCTCGAACAAGTGAAAAATCCCGACCCGAACGAAATCACGCAAAAGCAATCCGAGGCCGATGACAAAAGTGAAAGCGACAAATGGCCGCCGAGTGTAACGGAAACCGGTGTGGTAATCCGCCCATATAAACGGACACCACCATAAATAACGGTCAAACGGGAGCCGCGCTCAGCAGCTCACGAGTTCTCTCCCCGACGAGACAATTAAGGCCGGCTAATTACTCTACATCTATAAAAGGGGTCCTCGGAGGCCCCCGGTCGGGCCTTCACGCCCGGCCGGGCACACCCATTCGCCACCGGGCGGACGCTCCATCGGGAGTCTGCTCCCACGACCCCCGACTCGAGCCACGTCTCCTCTGCGGGAAAATCCCCGCGGATTCAACATGGCCGACGTTACGAGAAAAACAACTAAGCTCGTTACCGAAAGAATCTGGAATCTCCACTCCCATCCATGGCTTACCTGAAAAGAAAAGAGGTTGTGTCACAAAATGGAGACTCGTGAGCAATCGAACGTTGTCCACCGGGGGCAAACGGGGGGACGTACCTGTTTTCTTGGCTCGCCTGCTCCTCCTCAGCGTGGACTGCGCCCTGTGGACGGGCTTTGCCAAGTATTTCACGTTCCTGCGGGTGGACTTCTTTTTGCGGACGGGTTTCCGACGAGGGACGGGGGACACCCCAAGGGGGATGAAAGTGCCGGGGTCCTCGTCGGTGTCGGAGTCTTTACTCGGGGGCGGGGGGTCCGGCGTGGGGGGCGGTATGCACTCATAGATCTGCTCGCTGTCGGGGATGGGGGGGTGCGCGTGAGAAGCCTCCCTGATTTCCTTAACCTGGTACTTTTTGTGAACGCCCCCCGGTTTTCGCTTCTCCGGGGGGACGAATATCATCGGATCGAGTTTAAGAGACGGCAGCGTCTTGTTCGATCTGTTCACCACCACTGTGTAAATATCGCACTTATGTCCGCCATTTTTCGACTTCTCCCGTTTGCGCTTTTTCCGGCTGTTGCTCCGTTTGACTGTGTTCGATTTGGTTTCGGTGAGCCGAAGAACGGCGCTGGTTCTCTTGAAGTATCCATCCCGTGAAACGCTTGGCTTGGGACGAACCAGATTTTTCTTCTTGCGGAAGAACCCCCCGGTGTTGGCGGGCATCCCCGGAAAGTCGGTCAGACGGGGGATGGAAATGGAGAAAGAAAATCCGGAATCCTTCCCGGAAGAATCCCGGGATTTGTTGGTGTGGGTGGTGGAGGAGGAGAGGGTGCGGGTGACGGGGACATAGTAGGAGGGCGAGGCGGGGTAGTGATGGGAGCGACTGGTTCGGGCGGAGTCCTTGAGGGCGCTGTCCAAGGAGTGGTGGATTCTCGGGGGCTCCTTCGCGGTCCCCGGAGGGGTGGGCAAAGGCCGGGGCAGTTCCAAACTCCGGGGAGCCATCGCCAAAGGGGCGTCGATCCACACCCGGCCCAAGTTTATGCTAAGTCCCGAATCTGTCCTTGAAGGAGCGGGGCTCAAACTGCTCCTGGAGACTTGTGGGCTGAGGCTTATTAAACTGTCCCGGCTTTTATTCACGGTGGGAGAGCCCTGGTGAGTTTTATTGTGGTATTTTCTCTCGGTAACACCCGGAGAATGTTCGAGTCGGATGAGGTCCAGCGAGGAGTGGAGACTTCCGCTGAGGCTGCCATTTTTCTTGCGGGGCGGCGGCGTCGGGGGCTTCTCCTCAACGGGGGAGGAGGCCCCGGAGCGGGGAGCTTTCCCCTCTTCTGTTTTCATCCCCTTCAGCCACTGATTGTAGCCGATGATCATCGACTCCGGCCCGTCTGCTGACGTCGCCGGCTGTACTAGTTTCACACTGTCGGAGTCGGGAGGACGACCCCCGCCCATGGCTCTGGCGACGTGCCCTCCAGATTTCGACACCGATAAGGAACCCGCCTTGGTAACTTTAACCGCCCCCTCGACATTCGTGCATGTGGCGGCGACCACCGCCGCCTCCACCGCCTGCTGTCGATGCTTCTTCCCCCTTTCGAGGTAATTCTTCTTGATGGATATCCTCTTGAAGGAATCGCTCCTCTTGAATGAGGACTCATTCCGATCTTTCTTCTTCTTCCCCCCGATGACGAAGCGGCGGAGGTTTTCGAACGACAGCGGCTTCATATTCACTAGCGGTCACAACACTTCTTCCTTTGGCGAGACCCACACTCCTTCAATGTCGCCCTCATCTTCGACACGACACCCACACCGATCCGCGCACTATATCCGCTGAAAGAGACAGACCAAACGACACTCAAACCAGATGCCGAGACAATGTCGCCCGGGTGAAATTGGCAAAGCGATTCTTCCGAGTGCGGGCGGAAGAAAAAGGGTGACCATCACTTTCTACCACCGAAATTATTCCGATCTGTCATTGAAAGCCAACCTGGTTCAGGTACAACGCTCTTCGCATGTCAAACCGCGGTCCGAATTCACTTTCTTCGGGCGAACACGAGTGGAAGCGGCGAGCGGAGGCCGCCATTAATCCTCCGTGTATCATTTGGAGCGAGTACCTGGAGGTTGGCGAGCACCCCGTCCGGGGCCGGTTGAGAAAAGCATAATTAGAGGAGAAGAAATAAAATGGCGGGATCGTGAGGATGATGTGGAGGCCCGGGGGGGAGAGTCACGTGGTCCGCAACCTCTGAGTTGGTGCTTTTTGCGTGAGCATCGACGCGGCTATCAAACCTGAGGATTCAGGTTCTGAACAGTTCTCGATCGTAATTGGGTTTTTCTCCAGTGGAAAACTTCTGTTTTTTGCCGCAGAATTTTCCACTAAATTTTATATTCAGTATTATCATCTTTCTTCGCTCTTTTTCAAATTTTTTTCCCCTCTTAACATAAAATATAATAAAGTGAATTAAGTTAAATAAAAATTACATAAAAATTGTAAAAACAAAATTAACTGAATTAATTTACTGCTCTTTTATACATTTTACTTTTTTACATTAATACTTCGACTGACCTCCACAAAATCACAAAAACAAAAATATCACAAAGGCCACAAAGTTAAGAAAAAAAAATAGGAAAAAAACTCGCAAAGGAAAAATTATTACAAAAAAAAATCTTAATATGTAAAAAAACTCAAAGGCCAAAAAAGCCACAAAGTAAAAAATTACAAGAAAACCTCACAAAGGAAAAAATATTGTAAAAAAAATCATACCTAAAAGGGTACAAAATTTTGCAAAGGAATCTCTCAAAAAATCCCAAAGGAAAAAATTCCCTACCGTCTATGAAAGCACACTCCGGGGCGGTTCTCCAACCGAGTCCCCATTTCTCCCAAACTGAACCCCACAAAGGATTCCGCCAAAGACCGTTCACCTCCACTTATGTGACAGCCACCTCGTCACCGACCTCGCTGGTCTTCGGGCGGTTTCCACTTCTGCTCGACCCACGCAGAAGGACGACCAATCGCCCCCAGTCGCTCATTCCCTTCGTCTTCCTCTCTCACAAAGAACAGCAAACAAAGGTGGTGAAAGTGGCAGGAGAAAAGAGGCACGTGTCGCAAGTGGCACTGCTTACCCGCAGGAGGCCACGAACCGACAGGTAATTGGCTTCCTGGTCCCACTCGACCATTGGACCCCGACCAGGTTGTCACCTGACAAATGAAAGTGATCGATCGACTAATGGGGAAATTCTGGCAAGGACCCCAGGATGGTATCGCTATACCACAGGGCTGAAACGGCTGCTCCTGTGGGCGGTGGTTTATATTATATAAACTTTAATTTTAAGAGACCTGAAATCCTGGCTGTTAGGGTATCAGCAATGAAACCGCAGAGATACGCTTGGGTGATGAAACCAGCCTTGGGTGGGACAACCTGAGGGCAAAGTTTCATCAATCAGTGGGAACACAACAGAAGAATCGAACCGCGACCGACACACACACAGACGCACACACAGACACACATACATAGGAGCTGGGCAAATTCCGTTGGGCGCGTAACGGGCCCGGATGGTTTTTGTGCCGACAACAGTCAAGGTTGGATGACCGCTCAGTCATACTGAATGACATGTGCTGAGCGTGACCGAAGCCAACGGCAGATCGGTCCGGTAACGGTGCTCGAGAAAGAGTATCACCACAGAAGACGGCCGAGAGCATAAAAGATAAACAACACATATCAGTCCATAACATAATAATATTTAACACTCCTGACTTACGAAAACATATAACACATACATAAAAAACAATAATATATAAAGCATTTGTCATATAATTCATATATTATTATTTTGATATTATTCACTACGTAATTTTAGTTTTAATATATTACTATGCGACATCCTTCCTTTTAATAGTTAGGAACATAATAATTATTCATACATGATGACAGAGTAAGATTATGAAACAAATGGTCATGGCAAAGGCAGTGGCCAATGGTCAGCCACCATTGTTGAGCAACAGAACTGTCTTCTTTTGGTCAAATCCGGTGCACATGTCGGCCCCCCAATTAAAACTGCAATCCAGATTCCCCCGACCTTGTCATGAGTTTGAATTAATCGCAGACGAAACTGTGTCATCCTTCGCAGAGCGAAAGGAGAAGTGAACAAGGAGGAAAGTTCTGCACTGTTCCCCCCCCCCCCCCCTCGCCCCCACGCAAACGAAGCTCTTTGAGTAATTGAAAATCAATTTCCCATTTTCTATACAAAATTTGACTCCATTGCATATGTGAAAAAGGTTTTATATTGAAACCGCCGAAGGAGTTATTTTGAACTTTTGTATGAATGAAACTTATTTCGGTCCTTTTAATAGAGTTTTGTATTTTGCTGTGATGAATAACAGAGCTTTTGTCGTATTGTGGGTCACATTGACCCTCCTCTGTTGCCCTTCTCGCATCTTCCACATAAATAACGAGAACCGGTTTCGTCGATGCGAGAATGTCGTTTTATGTTCTTTCGCAGGAATCCCACATTCGTCCGTTATTTTGACAGGTTTTGCCCGATCGAGTGCTCGCGGAAGTCGTCATGCTTTCTCGCATTCATTCCGACTCCCCCTTGCCCCCCCTTGTCCCCTGTCCCCCCCCCCCCTTCGTCGTTCTCAGTCACCGATCAAAACTGTTCCGAACACCGCTGACACGAACCGCGAGAAATTTTACTTTTAAATTGCCCGTTGGGTAAGGGGGGGACACTTTTTGCCCGATCTGGAATGCAAATGAGGACACGAGCATGAACCGGAAGTGAAATCGAAATCGCGACCTGATCGCTGAGGGCAGTGCTGACCGAACCCGGGGAGAAATCGACATCGAAATTGGACTATGGAGTAATTAATAATTGGTGATGAAAGAAAGAAAAATGGGAGGGTATTATACTGATGATGGGTATGAGAGGGTCTCTCGCAGAAGGAGTGAAAGCAATTCGATGGTCGGAGGAGGGCCATTTCGGATGAGAAAAACAAAAAGAGAAAATGGGCCGCGGCCTGTTCGTTTCATCTATCGCCATATTGTATTATAATACTTTAGATATCCGACCTTAATAGAAAACATCACTTGAAAAATTAAATTATGCAATTACATAAACTATTATTAAAGATTTACTGCTTTTTAAAAATGGGTAAACCCAAAAATTATCTTTTTATATATTAATTTTTACTAAAATTATAACTAAGAGTATAAAGTACAATTATATAAAACATTTAAGATTTTTTTAACTTTAGGAAAACTCAACAATTATAAAAATTATACATAATACTTATACAAATAATTAAAAAAAATTCTTAAATTTATATTTTTTCAGATATTTTATTAAACAGTATAAACAATATTAAAAATACAACAATTTCCTTTTATATTAATTCCTTTTAATTAATTATATTTAATTTTATATTATAATAATTCCATTGTATTCGTTTTTTTTTTCTTTTAATCTTTAAGAATATTCCTTTTTTATTTTTCCTTTGACTTTTTTGTTCTGAAAAGTAATTTCCTTTTCCTTATTCCTTTTCACAGTCATTTATTTATTTATTTATTATTTATTTATTTATTTATTTATTTATTATTTATTTATTTATTTATTTATTTCCTTTATTTCATTTATTCCTTAATTCCTTTATACATTCCTTTATTTCCTTTTCACAGTCATTTATTTATTTATTTAATTATTATTTATTTATTTATTTATTTAATTATTATTTATTTATTTCCTTTATTTCATTTATTCCTTTATTCCTTCATATATTCCTTTATATCCTTTTCACAGTCATTTATTTATTCAATTATTATTTATTTCTTTCCTTTATTCTATTTATTCCTTTCCACCATTTTTAGGTATTAAAGGACCAGGAAGATCACACGAGAAATTTCATACAGTCGTTGAACGTGTTAAACAAGCAGTCCTTCTGACTGGTTGTGACAGAAAAAAGACAATGACGCGTTATATAAGAATGAAAGCGAAACTTAAGGCACATAAAAAATATATTAAAAATCATAAAAAATCTATTTGAAAATAAGCGAAAGACAGCGGGGGACGGAATTAATTAATGGTTCTACGTTTAATTAGGTTTCGAGTCCACCACCCGACAGTGCCGAGTGCTCAAACACCGAAATAAGGTCTCCGGAGGAGAGGAAGCGAACAAACGCGGATGGCGTGTGTTCGCACTGACATTTGGAGTGGAATTCTTGCGAAGGTCTCCTGCAAAGGAATGCACCCCCCCCCCCCCGCGCCCCTCATTGACAGCTTACCACCTCCGGCGCAATTACAATTACACGCAGGTTCACAGGCGAACCTATAATAAGTGATTTGATGCAGGAAATTAGTATTGTCTTTTGGGCAATTCGGGTGGAATTCGGCCCTCCCGTGCGCCCCGAGGGCCCCGGGGGGGCGAGGGGGCAGCTACGGTCGACCTTGGATTCGCCAAATGTGACTCGAATCTACTCCCAGGGCGGAGAGGTATTTATTTATTTATTTTATTTTGAAAGTATTGATATTTAGCCGATAAAAGTGGGAAGATAATCTTTTATTTCTTTATTTGCTTTGAATCATTCATGATTTTGTCAATCTCTGTATTTACTTTATCTTTTCCTCTTTTTTTTTTTTGGTCTGCGGCTTTTGCCTTTTTTCCTTTTTATCCTTGTGTTATATTGTGCTTTTTTTTGTATTTCTCTCTTTATTACTATTTTTTTGCTTCCGTTTTATTTTCTTTTTCTGTTTAATCCATTCTTTTATTTTCGTGTTTTATTGTTTTTTTATTCTCTCTTTATATATTTAACTTTTTCTCCTTTTGCCGTTTTGTCTTTCTAACGCCTTTTTCTCTGTCGGTATCTTTGTCTTTTTCTGTGCTTTTGTATTTTATATTTTCATTGTTTCTCTGTTATTTTTGTGTTTTTTCAGATTTACAAACAATTAATAGGCATTTATGGAGGAAATGATGTGAGAATACTGCTCTCCTTTTAACACTTTTCCTCGTCAGCAACCCAAGCCTTTCCGGTTGCTCATCGATTCTTTACATATTCTCACTTAAACCCTATTGAAATAATAATGTGCAGTAAATAAACGAAAGTCATTTAATGGGAACCCGGCAAATGACCAAGATGGCAGCCACTGATCTTGGAGGCAATTAGCTACAGTTTTGTCTAGTTCCCAACTTGAGCCACATGTTGTAGATAAGTGCAACATGACGAGTTTGGCGGTTGCCTCCCCCCCGTCCCAAAAGCGGCAAAAGTGGGTCGCTCCGGAGTCAAGGATGCCAATCGAAGTTTTCATAAGGTCTTCGGATGTGTTGAGAGTTTCAATACGGCCCGGCCTTGTATTTATTGTTGTTGCTGTTACCATGCTCTGTGCAGCACATGTCCCCGGGTTCAAAGGGTTAAGAGCTCTTCTCTATATAACAACTTAAATGCCGTTTCGCAACCCGGCTTTTCCCATTTTTACCAGGCACCACTCGGGGAGTGCCGCAGGGCCGCCACCTCTCCAACAATTCCCTAATTTGTTCTGTCCTTTTCCGCTCGTTTTCGATGACCTTTGAGCGGTTCCTTTGCCGAATAGGACGACGGGGATGGGTGCGACGGCTGAGACATCGGCGAAACTTCTCACGTCCTCGCCGGGCAAAGACAAAGACGCCGACGCCTCTTCGCTCGACGAATGCCCAAAGTGGAAAAGATTATTCATTATGTAGATTAATTTTTATCTCTTTCCATTTAGAAAAGGCCGAATTGAGAACGGACCGAAACAAAGAAGAGACAACAGTTTGCGAAAGCACAGAAACCCGGAAAGGAAGCCCACTTTTAAAGACGGATAGTGTGAACTTAAGGGTGAAGAATAGGGGCAAGTAATAAGAGAGAGGAAGAAGGCAGGGGATGAAAGGTTAAATTCCCTTGGGCTGATGAATGGTGAGTAGAGAGCCATAATGCGATTTACGCCAAAAACTTTTTTCGCCCAAAAGAAAAAAACCGGAGTTTCGAACATCGACCGAAATTTTATGTTTTTATTACCAACAATTATATACTCATTTTTAAAAGAATTAAATCGGTATTTTTTCCGATATTTCCTTCACTCATTGGATCGCAAAAATACTGTATTATAAACATAAAATATAAGTTATAAATAAATTAAAATACGATTTCTTTATTGGTCACCATACGTATATAATTTTTATGCGAGGATTTATATTTATTATTTGAATATAAATTCAGTGCCCTTCAATTTATGTCTTCACAACATTAAAACTGTTAAATTATTATCAAACATTTTTCAAATATAAAATGGGAAGGGTCAAAATGACTGTTGGCTTTTGGTATTTGGAGGTATTTGAAAAAACAAACCTAAACAGAGAACGAAAGTTCAAAACAGCATAAAAGAACGGGAAAAAATCAAACTCAAGAGAAACGGGTTTGTTGGCCATCAGTGCTACAAAAAGGCTACAAAAATTAGCTTTTTTGCTTTCGAAAGGAATTTGTCATGACGTCACCAGACCAAACAGTCCAACTCTGTTAAAATAATCGAAACGCCAAGTAACGGCCGTTATTATTATCATTGTTACACATGCCAAATAATACATAATTATTTCGTTACATAATTTATTTTTTTTTTCGGTCTAAATTTTGTAGTTTTCTCAGAGCAACAATGCGGCAAAAGGGAAAAAATTCCGTTTCGCGCTGAACATGGCGGGGATCTGACGCGATGCTCGGCCTCAGTTTGGCCTCCGGACATCTTTTGTGTGACCACTCCCGATTTCCATCAAAAACCACTTTTACAAAAGAATAGCCAACATAAAAGCCCGCTTATGGGGACATCAAACGATATGTGATACAATTCATCTCTCAATGGATCCTCAATGAAAAGCCAGAGGCGAGCGACCCAAGTTCAATTCAGATGAGGGACCGACCGGGCAAAGGCCGCTCCAACCTGTAATGTTTCTCTCCTCCCTCCCCCCCACCCCCGATACATCCACTCCCCCCTTTAGATTCTCAACCCCACAACCCTAACGGCAACCCCAGTCGAAGGCACGACAGATCGAAATAACCGGGCGAAGGTTCAGGCACCGAATTACCGAGCATCCACGGGGGGATCCGAGCACACCACACTGCAAACACTACGGCCACACGGAAGCCACCGACAAACACTGGCTGAACTCTGAACAAAGCGGCGATATCCCGCGCCGAGCCTGGCCTCTCACCAGGTACGCCGAGCTGCGATGCACTGAAATCAGGTTTGTTCGCTACGCGGAACGCTGGCCGCGCGCCGTAGAGGGAGAAGGCCGCAACGCGCTCTCCTCTGGCCGAGGAGGAAGGCGAAAGCCGGGCTGGATTCGGCCCTGGGCTGATTCGGGCAGCGCTTCGCGGAGGAAGTCCCGGGATGAGACAGGGGCGAGCGCCAGATGGAAGGACCCGTAAATTGGCAAAGTGTGGAAAGTTTGGAGGAGAAAAACGGGGGGTGGTTGTTGTGGTAAGGGGAAGCATCTGGCAGGGAGGGGAAAGGGGTGGAGAGAGGACAAGGCCCAAATTTAAAATTGAAGAGCCAAGTTTTATAAGAAAAAATTCTTATCTTTCTCTCTCTTTTCTCTTTATTTTCTGCCTTTTTTTCTTCATTTTTTTTATTTACTCTTTTGCCCTCTTCTTATTTTTTGTCTTTTTTCTCCTTTCTCACTTTCAGCTTATTTCTTCCTTTATTTTTCTTTATTTTCTTTTTCCTCTTTCTTCCCTTTCTTCCATTCAACTCTTTTTTTATTTCTCCTTTTTAAGCTTTTCTATGTTTTTATCAAATTTTGATATTTTTGTTTCTTCCTCCTCTTTTTTTCCGTTTCTCTTATTTTTGTGTTTTTTCCACTTATATTCATTTTAACCCTTTTTCATATATTAAGCCAGTGGTGCCCAACCTTTCATCATATACGGGCCAAACTTCCGTTGATGGGCCATGCAGCCAAAAAAAGGTTCTTCCAATTTATATCGATCGGTGGGCCAAATTTGGCCCCCGAGCTAATACGTATGTGAATATAGGAATAAAAGCGAGGGCCGTAGGTTGGGCACCACTGTTTCAAGCCAAACAAATAATAACCCTTTTTCACCTTTTTTGTTTTTCTCTGATTTTGCCTCTTTTCTTTTTTTATTTGCGTTCCCTTTTTCGATCTCATTTAAATCTCCCGAGGGAGCTCTACTGAAGTAAAAAACGGCCGTAGGGCAAAAGGTCGGGAGACATATTTGTTTTCTGGAAATAATCACTCGGTCATCACATGAAAGAAAGAAAAGGAAAATATTTTAAAGACGCAAAAGGTATTTTCGGTGGAACGACTTTCACTTTGTTCGTTTCCGTCTAAAAACGGAATTCAGGTGCATAGTAATCCTCGCCTGAGGGCTCACTCCTCCGCTGATTCTTAACACCACAACGGCCAAAGCGGTCATTTTGACCCCACGAAACCTTAATCTCCCTCCGTTATTATAAAATGCTTTTTCTGGATTTCCTCACATTCAATATTCTTTTTATGTAGTTTAAAGTCACCTTTTTCAGAAAAAACACCATTTTCTTTGAAAACAGAGCAAAAAGAGAGAAAAAAGGGGAAAGAGGGAAAGTACAGTAATGCTTACAATCTGTAACAATTATTACAATGCCACTAAAATTTTAAAATAATTAATTAACAACAAAATTTGATGCATCGGTCATTTTGAGTTCTCCAACTGTATTAGAGAGCGGTCATTCAACAACAAACATTGCACATCTGTGTCCCCTAAAATTATTTGAAATTATTATATATATTATAGTATAAATAAATGAATGTTATGGACAATTTAAGTGACTGAAAAGTTTGAGCCAATTACGAGAGAAATCGGTTATGAAATAAGCACAACTCATCCATTCGGTTCACAATCTAAAGGCACACTTTTTGTATTTGTATGAGTACTCCAAAAAGAGTTATTGTATCTTTTCCTGTATTTTCCCTTCATTTTTCTCTCCTTTTTCCCGGTTTCTTCCCTCTTTTTTCTCTTTTCTTTTGTTTCTCTCCTTTTCTCCTCGGGGGCGAACTCCGGCTGCTTTTGTCCTCAAGGCATCCCTTCCGTTAGGGGAAGGAAGGGGAGGAAAGGGGCTGAATGCGATGCTGGGCGATAAGCGGGACGGTTCGATGGTTCCTCATCTCGACCGAACTCGTTCTCCGATTTTATCTTTACGACATCCGATTTGTGTAATCGTGAGGAGCATTAAAGTCGAAACGAAATCCACCAAAGCGTGACATTAGTTCAAACGCTCACCATTTTTTTTTCTTTTCTTTTTTTTTTACTTTCGTTCTCTTAATTGCGCCATTTTCGCGTTTAATTTTAATTATTATTTTCCTTTTGACCATTGTTGGACGAGCGGCGAGCGGTTCGCGGCCGGATTCGAAAGGGATAACCGATTACCAAACTCCAGAAGTGTCCCAAATTGTCCTCCGAGGAGGACATAATGCCAGGATTAGTATGCGGGACGCATAAATAAACACCGTGCAATGGGGAGCAATAAATTTGAACCGAAGGCGCAACAGCTCATATTAAGGCGGTATCGTTGGAGAATATCTTTAAAGTAGCCGCGCGTGTGCAAATAATAATAACAATTTTGCACAAAGTTTTAGTTTTTAGAAAAGTTGAGATTTGTAATGGAGATAAAGCAATTACACGTGGAAATTAGCATAAGCCCATAAGTTAACAGTGGGCGAGCCCGACGTGCTTCTAATTAAACATGTCCAATTACGCAATTGGCCGGTGATCGCGCTCCAAAGTAGCGCCAAATCCTCGACACCATCGCATAAACGCCCGACCCCGGGTAGGGATCGATAGTCGACCACTCCCGCCCCAACCCCCTCGCCCCCCATCCGCCCCCAAAGGAACGAACATCACAACTCTTCGATAACTCCCTCAATGGAAAACTTTCTGCTCTTTCGAACGGCCATTAGCTCTCAAGGTTTCTTCCAAAGCAATCTGTTATTTTTTCTTGTAAAGGCTTTCATTAGCAAAAAAAAAAAAAAGTCCCGAATTCGATTCGATAACTGCGGGGCGAATGCCACTGCTGATGTCCTGCGCGAGTGTTGCAATTTATTTGTAATTACGGTGATTAAACCGAATCATCAGGCGGTGAAAATTACCGGTGAGCGGTGGCTCTATCAACCCCCGTGAAGCCTGCTTTATCTGTCCCTGATGGGGCTACTTTCACTGCGAGCACGTTATGAACACCCATTATTCGTGAATATTAATTTGAGTTAAAAGTAACTTCCGTTTTTTATGGGACGTTTTCTGTTTGTTTATTTCGAAGTGTTCAACCTTTCTGTCATTACCTTTTAAGGTCGTATCTATCCGTAGTGTTTATCCTTTCTCTTTATTAATCTATCTTCAATCCCAATAAATTATTTTTCTCCTTATTTAAGCATTTTCAATTCATCTCTTATTTTAATCTAAGATTAGTCTTTCACCACACAACTATCGCCGAAATGTCACTTTATTTATCTATTTAAGCATGTGGTTTTCACGTATTTATTATATAATGTTTATTTACTTGATTACCTTATTATATATTATTTTTTACTCAACTTATATTCCATGTATTTATTTACTCTTCTATTTAATTGTATCTTCAATAATTTGAATGTTTATATATTTATATCAGTTTATTTATTTACATTATATTATCGTCTGAGATGAGATTTATAATTTAGTAGACATTAGGGGAGTCATTCGATACCTGTCCAACGAAGGGTATAAAATGTGTGGGTGCCCCTTTCGATGGAGGATCCGCCCTGTGTCCGTCCGATTATAATGACTGAGATGACTTTCACATTCTCATAGTATCTCTTTCGGCTGTTTATGGACTTCGCCCAAATATGTCTACTCCATAGGAATATTTGCCTCTATTTGACCGGTTGTGCAAGAGGAGCTTTACATAAGCTGTCGATGAGGGGCGCAGCGACCGAATCCACAGCCTTCTGTTGCGGAGACTTACCCATTAAAGGCAGGAGCGATAAGTTCAATTAACGCTTTTGGACGTACCTGGAAAAAAAGGACGAAGATAAGAGAAACGTTCTGACGCCACCTGATCAGTGTTATCTATTTGTTATACTTTGTAACTTCGACATGATTGGTCGAACAAACGGCACATAAATAAATATACATACATAAAACCGACCGAAGTCAATACATAAATAAACGAAACGTGGTTAAATAAATGCAGGAAAAGCAATAACAATTAATCAAGAGCAACAAATGGCGAAAAATATCCGAGAACACTTTCTATCACCGAAAATCAATCGAAATAACTCATACAAGTCCCGAGTCCCTTGAAGCTCCACAACCCTTTCCTCCTCGCCGATTCCTTCGACGCCGGAGGGCAATTGACCTTTGGGCCCTCCGAGGCCCTCCACTTAGACACTTTTACATAACCATTCTCATCTGACTTTCATGTCTCTTAACTGGAGAGGCCTCCGCCGATTGATTGCCGGTGATGGACTTCGATTGTTAAACACTTCCCCCCAATATGGAAGAGTAAATACAATAATCTTCGCGTAATTTGATTCCCTCGGGCGGTGAATCGACTGATCGATTCGCAAACGAATTTCATTTCCGCTATTCTAAATGTGGCTTTAACAGGGGGGAAAGTGGGGGGAAAGAGAAATGCAGGGAAATAGAAAAAGAAAAATCAAAATGGCAATAAAAACGGTAAGGAAAATTTGAAAAAAAATGAAAAAAAAGGGAAAAAATTAAGGAAGAAAAAAGAAAACACAAAAATCAAGCAGGGAAAGGGCGATTTAAGCAAAAGGGAAATAAACTCCCTCTTTCACCTTCCGAAATCAAAATGGCTCCGACCTCGGATGGAGACGAAACCGGGTTGTATGCAAGAGAAAAGCTCCGGCATCGAATACCTGGCCAGCGTCAATTACATACAACATTTACACCCTCTCCAATTACCCACTTGCGAAACGGCCATTTTCAATGCCTGATAACGCTAATAAAATTATTTAGCAACAGATTTGATAAATTACTCTGATGCGGTGTTACAATACTAATCGCAATTTTATTCGGCGAGGCCTTCCCTTATCGATCTGTCGGGGGCTTGTGCAGCATTAGGACCACATCCGCCATCACCGGAGGTCATCTCGGCCGTTGCCAAATCACCGCCTTGCTGACTGCCCCGGCGCCATTTTCGCGGTGGGTGCGCCGAGTCAGCGCACGTCAGCGAATCTCGTCGTGACGAAGTGGGACGAGGTCGGGACATGTCCCCGCGAGATGGAGGAATTTCGGGTGTCCCAGACGTGAAATTCCAGTACGTGTGGCGTCACCCACATCGTCCTACTCGTCGGAAGAGAGTCAAGTTTGTCGTTTTTGGCAGCAAAATGATTGCCTCACTGAGGTTTTTCGACTTTCCCGTCTCCTCCTAATGATGACGCAACAAATTTCCTTCTCTTAATATGCGACGACTTTCAGGTTTTGGCCGTCATTCTTCCACTCGGCCAAATCTGACATAAGGTTGAATCATAAATAAAGGTGCAAACTCCCTGTCGTGTACAGATGTGTAAAAGACAGTACTCTAACTACAACAGCAAAACTGGAAGAGTAAGTCTGAAAGAAACAGTAAAGCTGCATAAACACAAGCAAGAGAATAAGCAATAAAAGAGAAAGATAAAGAAAATAATTAACAAAAAAGAATACACAACAAAGAAGAGAAAAATGACTAAATTAGCTGCATTTGTCATTCCTTTCTCAAAAAAAAAATTTTTTACTATAACTATTAGCTATTTTTTTTACTACAAAATTAAGGGACACGTCCACAGTCAGTCTCTGAGTATTCCATTATTTATTTTCTACGCTTTTCCCCACAAATTTATTTCGACATCCATTTGACTTATTTGTCTCCTGTTCACCGCGAAGACATTTAGACGACACACCGAATGATGAAAAATAAATGCTCTCTCAGCAGAATGTCTTCGGAGGGAGGAAAGTGTTCCGGCGGACCAACCCACTGGGAAAGGTGAAAATGTGTCATGATATCGTGACCGCGGGGTCAGCGACTATGAAGAAACGAACCCAATTGAATTTCGTAAGAGGCTCCATTTTCAATCAAAATATTTTCCTTTCTGCAATTCCAAAATTCGAGCAATTAAAGGGGCGAAATCCCGTCCGTGACTATCGTTTCCCATAACCTAAGGGTCCCCCCTTGTTCAAGGTCGTTCTGAGTGGAAAGGTCAAAAGACTCTCGAAATGTGTCCCGTCCTCTGAGTGTCCGCATCTGAAACACACGTCTAATCCATCAATCCGGAGCAATCACTGACCCCTGGCAAAAAAGGAAAAAGCCAATTACAAAGGCTGTAAAAGCAGTTCGATCGCGTGGCCAAACTCGTGTCGAGTGGACTTCCCGTGGATGTGCTATATCCGGCCATTGCTCGGCCGGAAGTAAACAGAAAAAGAAGAGCAACTGAAGCCCTACCGGAAGCCCCGAGGCCTTGAGAGTCACCTTTCGTGCGGTAAATTGCTTCAATAACCGTAACCACCCGACATTCCTCTTTTACAATTAGGTACGTTTATATACTTATCGGACGTATTGAATTCCGAATGGGCACTGAAGGCAAAACAGTTCGGTCGGATTTCACGGGGTCAGCCGACGACATCGCCATGCAAGAGATCATTCCGCGGCCGGCGAAAGGAGGTCACTCGGGGGGGAAGAGAAGGAGAGATGTGGGAAAATCGGGAAGTGGCAACAAAGACGAGAAAAAGTCCGACCGAAATCCATACAAAAGCGCCGCCTTGTAAACAATCATGGGAGAGGATGACGTAACCAAAGAGTTACGCGTGAACATCCTTGACGGAGCTTACGTCAGGGGGAAGGCCGACAGCGAATGTTGACAGGAGAAGACCCAAAGAGAATTTGAATTTTGGGCAGCAAGTTCTAAGAACAACTATACTATGAACCACTCTAAAACATTGTGTTCATATGCTGTCGGTGCAAACAGCGAATACAATTGGACGACTTCTTATTCTTCTTCATCACCATCTTTTTTCTTTCTTTCTTCATCTTCTTTCGTCTTGTCTCTCCCTTTTTTCAACATATTTTATCACCAGCTTCCAATAAGCATACTGGAAAAATTCCTTTACCGTCGCGAGGGATTTCGCACGCCTTGGCCTCCATTCCACTCCATTGTTCCCCGTCTTTCGCCAAGGAAAAGACAACAATGAAGACAATTGCCAAAAGATCTCACAATTAAAGATCGGGAGTGAATGAGATGGGGGGGCCGAGGGTGCAGTGGCTCTTGCCGGGGGAGATGGGGCCCCCTGGGCGAAGATGCTCATTTCTGGCAAAAGGTATTATTTAGCAATTTCGTTGGCAACGAGGGCCAATTTCAAGAAAAGATTTCTCGGATAATTGATTCCGGCAATTACTCTCTAAGTGGATCGGTCCTGGTCTCATTTTGAGCAGTCGAAAATAAGTCTAATGAGGCGAAAATCATTATCATGTGCATTCCATTGGCAAAAGTGAAAACCCTTCCATGGAGATTTGACGGAGCGCACTGCAAACCCTTCCACGTTTTCTCTGTTCTTTTCTTTTGAGAAGAAAAAGAAGGAAATAAAGACAGAGAAAAAAGAAGACAAAGGAGAAGAGACAGAGAAGAGACAGAAAGGTTCATATTACAAATTACAATGCCTCTTTCAATCGGACGTATTTCGGAATGCGGGCACATTGAGAAGGGGCGAAGGGGGTGAAGAGGGGAGGGGGGGCGAAGCTAATGGCAATAATGGCGGGGAAATTGAGTTAGCCAAAGGCAGTGCGGTTTTAATATGCAGCCAGTGCACCATTGCCAATTTTTACATAATAATCAAACGTGTAATTTATCCCGGGCTATCGGAAACGTTATGGGCTGGATTGCGAGAAACGATGATTGGCCAGAGAACCAATTTATCGGGTGCTTTGCATGCGGAGGAAGGCTAATAATTTAATAATATCGGGTTGTCGTCCCCACTGAACCGGCAGACTCCGACGGCCCTTGCGAAAGTTCCTCGGGAAATGAAGAAGGTGAGAAGAGCCAGGAAGACGTCAGCAGAAGATGAGAAATGTTGAGGAAAGACATGGGTATGGTGATATGAAACATGTTTTGGTTAGGACGAAGAGATAGAGGGAGAAAGGAATAGAAAGGGATGTAGCAGAATGAGGAAGAGATAGGGAAAGAAAGGAATAGAAAGAGATGTAGCAGAAGGAGGATGAGATAGAGGAAGAAGGGAATAGAAAGGGATGTAGCAGAATGAGGAAGAGATAGAGGAAGAAAGGAATAGAAAGAGATGTGGCAGAAGGAGGAAGAGATAGGGGAAGAAAGGAATAGAAAGAGATGTAGCAGAAGGAGAATGAGATAGAGGAAGAAGGGAATAGAAAGGGATGTAGCAGAAGGAGGAAGAGATAGAGGAAGAAAGGAATAGAAAGAGATGTAGCAGAAGGAGGAAGAGATAGAGGAAGAAAGGAATAGAAAGGGATGTAGCAGAAGGAGGAAGAGATAGAGGAAGAAAGGAATAGAAAGAGATGTGGCAGAAGGAGGAAGAGATAGGGGAAGAAAGGAATAGAAAGAGATGTAGCAGAAGGAGAATGAGATAGAGGAAGAAAAGAATAGAAAGAGATGTAGCAGAAGGAGGAAGAGATAGAGGAAGAAAGGAATAGAAAGAGATGTAGCAGAAGGAGAATGAGATAGAGGAAGAAAAGAATAGAAAGGGATGTAGCAGAAGGAGGAAGAGATAGAGGAAGAAAGGAATAGAAAGAGATGTAGCAGAAGGAGGAAGAGATAGAGGAAGAAAGGAATAGAAAGGGATGTAGCAGAAGGAGGAAGAGATAGAGGAAGAAAGGAATAGAAAGAGATGTGGCAGAAGGAGGAAGAGATAGGGGAAGAAAGGAATAGAAAGAGATGTAGCAGAAGGAGAATGAGATAGAGGAAGAAAAGAATAGAAAGAGATGTAGCAGAAGGAGGAAGAGATAGAGGAAGAAAAGAATAGAAAGAGATGTAGCAGAAGGAGGAAGAGATAGAGGAAGAAAGGAATAGAAAGAGATGTAGCAGAAGGAGGAAGAGATAGAGGAAGAAAAGAATAGAAAGAGATGTAGCAGAAGGAGAATGAGATAGAGGAAGAAAAGAATAGAAAGAGATGTAGCAGAAGGAGGAAGAGATAGAGGAAGAAAGGAATAGAAAGAGATGTAGCAGAAGGAGAATGAGATAGAGGAAGAAAAGAATAGAAAGAGATGTAGCAGAAGGAGGAAGAGATAGAGGAAGAAAAGAATAGAAAGAGATGTAGCAGAAGGAGGAAGAGATAGAGGAAGAAAGGAATAGAAAGAGATGTAGCAGAAGGAGGAAGAGATAGAGGAAGAAAAGAATAGAAAGAGATGTAGCAGAAGGAGGAAGAGATAGAGGAAGAAAAGAATAGAAAGAGATGTAGCAGAAGGAGGAAGAGATAGAGGAAGAAAAGAATAGAAAGAGATGTAGCAGAAGGAGGAAGAGATAGAGGAAGAAAAGAATAGAAAGAGATGTAGCAGAAGGAGAATGAGATAGAGGAAGAAAAGAATAGAAAGAGATGTAGCAGAAGGAGGAAGAGATAGAGGAAGAAAGGAATAGAAAGAGATGTAGCAGAAGGAGAATGAGATAGAGGAAGAAAAGAATAGAAAGGGATGTAGCAGAAGGAGGAAGAGATAGAGGAAGAAAGGAATAGAAAGAGATGTAGCAGAAGGAGGAAGAGATAGAGGAAGAAAGGAATAGAAAGGGATGTAGCAGAAGGAGGAAGAGATAGAGGAAGAAAAGAATAGAAAGAGATGTAGCAGAAGGAGGAAGAGATAGAGGAAGAAAAGAATAGAAAGAGATGTAGCAGAAGGAGGAAGAGATAGAGGAAGAAAGGAATAGAAAGAGATGTAGCAGAAGGAGGAAGAGATAGAGGAAGAAAGGAATAGAAAGAGATGTAGCAGAAGGAGGAAGAGATAGAGGAAGAAAGGAATAGAAAGGGATGTAGCAGAAGGAGGAAGAGATAGAGGAAGAAAGGAATAGAAAGAGATGTGGCAGAAGGAGGAAGAGATAGGGGAAGAAAGGAATAGAAAGAGATGTAGCAGAAGGAGAATGAGATAGAGGAAGAAAAGAATAGAAAGAGATGTAGCAGAAGGAGGAAGAGATAGAGGAAGAAAAGAATAGAAAGAGATGTAGCAGAAGGAGGAAGAGATAGAGGAAGAAAGGAATAGAAAGAGATGTAGCAGAAGGAGGAAGAGATAGAGGAAGAAAAGAATAGAAAGAGATGTAGCAGAAGGAGAATGAGATAGAGGAAGAAAAGAATAGAAAGAGATGTAGCAGAAGGAGGAAGAGATAGAGGAAGAAAGGAATAGAAAGAGATGTAGCAGAAGGAGGAAGAGATAGAGGAAGAAAGGAATAGAAAGGGATGTAGCAGAAGGAGGAAGAGATAGAGGAAGAAAAGAATAGAAAGAGATGTAGCAGAAGGAGGAAGAGATAGAGGAAGAAAAGAATAGAAAGAGATGTAGCAGAAGGAGGAAGAGATAGAGGAAGAAAGGAATAGAAAGAGATGTAGCAGAAGGAGGAAGAGATAGAGGAAGAAAGGAATAGAAAGAGATGTAGCAGAAGGAGGAAGAGATAGAGGAAGAAAGGAATAGAAAGGGATGTAGCAGAAGGAGGAAGAGATAGAGGAAGAAAGGAATAGAAAGAGATGTGGCAGAAGGAGGAAGAGATAGGGGAAGAAAGGAATAGAAAGAGATGTAGCAGAAGGAGAATGAGATAGAGGAAGAAAAGAATAGAAAGGGATGTAGCAGAAGGAGGAAGAGATAGAGGAAGAAAGGAATAGAAAGAGATGTGGCAGAAGGAGGAAGAGATAGGGGAAGAAAGGAATAGAAAGAGATGTAGCAGAAGGAGAATGAGATAGAGGAAGAAAAGAATAGAAAGAGATGTAGCAGAAGGAGGAAGAGATAGAGGAAGAAAAGAATAGAAAGAGATGTAGCAGAAGGAGGAAGAGATAGAGGAAGAAAGGAATAGAAAGAGATGTAGCAGAAGGAGGAAGAGATAGAGGAAGAAAAGAATAGAAAGAGATGTAGCAGAAGGAGAATGAGATAGAGGAAGAAAAGAATAGAAAGAGATGTAGCAGAAGGAGGAAGAGATAGAGGAAGAAAGGAATAGAAAGAGATGTAGCAGAAGGAGGAAGAGATAGAGGAAGAAAGGAATAGAAAGGGATGTAGCAGAAGGAGGAAGAGATAGAGGAAGAAAGGAATAGAAAGAGATGTGGCAGAAGGAGGAAGAGATAGGGGAAGAAAGGAATAGAAAGAGATGTAGCAGAAGGAGAATGAGATAGAGGAAGAAAAGAATAGAAAGAGATGTAGCAGAAGGAGGAAGAGATAGAGGAAGAAAAGAATAGAAAGAGATGTAGCAGAAGGAGGAAGAGATAGAGGAAGAAAGGAATAGAAAGAGATGTAGCAGAAGGAGGAAGAGATAGAGGAAGAAAAGAATAGAAAGAGATGTAGCAGAAGGAGAATGAGATAGAGGAAGAAAAGAATAGAAAGAGATGTAGCAGAAGGAGGAAGAGATAGAGGAAGAAAGGAATAGAAAGAGATGTAGCAGAAGGAGGAAGAGATAGAGGAAGAAAGGAATAGAAAGGGATGTAGCAGAAGGAGGAAGAGATAGAGGAAGAAAAGAATAGAAACAGATGTAGCAGAAGGAGGAAGAGATAGAGGAAGAAAAGAATAGAAAGAGATGTAGCAGAAGGAGGAAGAGATAGAGGAAGAAAGGAATAGAAAGAGATGTAGCAGAAGGAGGAAGAGATAGAGGAAGAAAGGAATAGAAAGAGATGTAGCAGAAGGAGGAAGAGATAGAGGAAGAAAGGAATAGAAAGGGATGTAGCAGAAGGAGGAAGAGATAGGGGAAGAAAAGAATAGAAAGAGATGTAGCAGAAGGAGGAAGAGATAGAGGAAGAAAGGAATAGAAAGAGATGTAGCAGAAGGAGGAAGAGATAGGGGAAGAAAAGAATAGAAAGAGATGTAGCAGAAGGAGGAAGAGATAGAGGAAGAAAGGAATAGAAAGAGATGTAGCAGAAGGAGGAAGAGATAGAGGAAGAAAAGAATAGAAAGAGATGTAGCAGAAGGAGAATGAGATAGAGGAAGAAAGGAATAGAAAGGGATGTAGCAGAAGGAGGAAGAGATAGAGGAAGAAAGGAATAGAAAGAGATGTGGCAGAAGGAGGAAGAGATAGGGGAAGAAAGGAATAGAAAGAGATGTAGCAGAAGGAGAATGAGATAGAGGAAGAAAAGAATAGAAAGAGATGTAGCAGAAGGAGGAAGAGATAGAGGAAGAAAAGAATAGAAAGAGATGTAGCAGAAGGAGGAAGAGATAGAGGAAGAAAAGAATAGAAAGAGATGTAGCAGAAGGAGAATGAGATAGAGGAAGAAAAGAATAGAAAGAGATGTAGCAGAAGGAGGAAGAGATAGAGGAAGAAAGGAATAGAAAGAGATGTAGCAGAAGGAGGAAGAGATAGAGGAAGAAAGGAATAGAAAGGGATGTAGCAGAAGGAGGAAGAGATAGAGGAAGAAAGGAATAGAAAGAGATGTGGCAGAAGGAGGAAGAGATAGGGGAAGAAAGGAATAGAAAGAGATGTAGCAGAAGGAGAATGAGATAGAGGAAGAAAAGAATAGAAAGGGATGTAGCAGAAGGAGGAAGAGATAGAGGAAGAAAAGAATAGAAAGAGATGTAGCAGAAGGAGGAAGAGATAGAGGAAGAAAGGAATAGAAAGAGATGTAGCAGAAGGAGGAAGAGATAGAGGAAGAAAGGAATAGAAAGGGATGTAGCAGAAGGAGGAAGAGATAGAGGAAGAAAGGAATAGAAAGAGATGTAGCAGAAGGAGGAAGAGATAGAGGAAGAAAGGAATAGAAAGAGATGTAGCAGAAGGAGGAAGAGATAGAGGAAGAAAGGAATAGAAAGAGATGTAGCAGAAGGAGGAAGAGATAGAGGAAGAAAGGAATAGAAAGAGATGTAGCAGAAGGAGGAAGAGATAGAGGAAGAAAGGAATAGAAAGGGATGTAGCAGAAGGAGGAAGAGATAGAGGAAGAAAGGAATAGAAAGAGATGTGGCAGAAGGAGGAAGAGATAGGGGAAGAAAGGAATAGAAAGAGATGTAGCAGAAGGAGAATGAGATAGAGGAAGAAAAGAATAGAAAGGGATGTAGCAGAAGGAGGAAGAGATAGAGGAAGAAAGGAATAGAAAGAGATGTGGCAGAAGGAGGAAGAGATAGGGGAAGAAAGGAATAGAAAGAGATGTAGCAGAAGGAGAATGAGATAGAGGAAGAAAAGAATAGAAAGAGATGTAGCAGAAGGAGGAAGAGATAGAGGAAGAAAAGAATAGAAAGAGATGTAGCAGAAGGAGGAAGAGATAGAGGAAGAAAGGAATAGAAAGAGATGTAGCAGAAGGAGGAAGAGATAGAGGAAGAAAAGAATAGAAAGAGATGTAGCAGAAGGAGAATGAGATAGAGGAAGAAAAGAATAGAAAGAGATGTAGCAGAAGGAGGAAGAGATAGAGGAAGAAAGGAATAGAAAGAGATGTAGCAGAAGGAGGAAGAGATAGAGGAAGAAAGGAATAGAAAGGGATGTAGCAGAAGGAGGAAGAGATAGAGGAAGAAAGGAATAGAAAGAGATGTGGCAGAAGGAGGAAGAGATAGGGGAAGAAAGGAATAGAAAGAGATGTAGCAGAAGGAGAATGAGATAGAGGAAGAAAAGAATAGAAAGAGATGTAGCAGAAGGAGGAAGAGATAGAGGAAGAAAAGAATAGAAAGAGATGTAGCAGAAGGAGGAAGAGATAGAGGAAGAAAGGAATAGAAAGAGATGTAGCAGAAGGAGGAAGAGATAGAGGAAGAAAAGAATAGAAAGAGATGTAGCAGAAGGAGAATGAGATAGAGGAAGAAAAGAATAGAAAGAGATGTAGCAGAAGGAGGAAGAGATAGAGGAAGAAAGGAATAGAAAGAGATGTAGCAGAAGGAGGAAGAGATAGAGGAAGAAAGGAATAGAAAGGGATGTAGCAGAAGGAGGAAGAGATAGAGGAAGAAAAGAATAGAAACAGATGTAGCAGAAGGAGGAAGAGATAGAGGAAGAAAAGAATAGAAAGAGATGTAGCAGAAGGAGGAAGAGATAGAGGAAGAAAGGAATAGAAAGAGATGTAGCAGAAGGAGGAAGAGATAGAGGAAGAAAGGAATAGAAAGAGATGTAGCAGAAGGAGGAAGAGATAGAGGAAGAAAGGAATAGAAAGGGATGTAGCAGAAGGAGGAAGAGATAGGGGAAGAAAAGAATAGAAAGAGATGTAGCAGAAGGAGGAAGAGATAGAGGAAGAAAGGAATAGAAAGAGATGTAGCAGAAGGAGGAAGAGATAGGGGAAGAAAAGAATAGAAAGAGATGTAGCAGAAGGAGGAAGAGATAGAGGAAGAAAGGAATAGAAAGAGATGTAGCAGAAGGAGGAAGAGATAGAGGAAGAAAAGAATAGAAAGAGATGTAGCAGAAGGAGAATGAGATAGAGGAAGAAAGGAATAGAAAGGGATGTAGCAGAAGGAGGAAGAGATAGAGGAAGAAAGGAATAGAAAGAGATGTGGCAGAAGGAGGAAGAGATAGGGGAAGAAAGGAATAGAAAGAGATGTAGCAGAAGGAGAATGAGATAGAGGAAGAAAAGAATAGAAAGAGATGTAGCAGAAGGAGGAAGAGATAGAGGAAGAAAAGAATAGAAAGAGATGTAGCAGAAGGAGGAAGAGATAGAGGAAGAAAGGAATAGAAAGAGATGTAGCAGAAGGAGAATGAGATAGAGGAAGAAAAGAATAGAAAGAGATGTAGCAGAAGGAGGAAGAGATAGAGGAAGAAAGGAATAGAAAGAGATGTAGCAGAAGGAGAATGAGATAGAGGAAGAAAAGAATAGAAAGGGATGTAGCAGAAGGAGGAAGAGATAGAGGAAGAAAAGAATAGAAAGAGATGTAGCAGAAGGAGAATGAGATAGAGGAAGAAAGGAATAGAAAGAGATGTAGCAGAAGGAGAATGAGATAGAGGAAGAAAAGAATAGAAAGGGATGTAGCAGAAGGAGGAAGAGATAGAGGAAGAAAGGAATAGAAAGAGATGTAGCAGAAGGAGGAAGAGATAGAGGAAGAAAGGAATAGAAAGAGATGTAGCAGAAGGAGGAAGAGATAGAGGAAGAAAGGAATAGAAAGAGATGTAGCAGAAGGAGGAAGAGATAGAGGAAGAAAGGAATAGAAAGGGATGTAGCAGAAGGAGGAAGAGATAGAGGAAGAAAGGAATAGAAAGAGATGTGGCAGAAGGAGGAAGAGATAGGGGAAGAAAGGAATAGAAAGAGATGTAGCAGAAGGAGAATGAGATAGAGGAAGAAAAGAATAGAAAGAGATGTAGCAGAAGGAGGAAGAGATAGAGGAAGAAAAGAATAGAAAGAGATGTAGCAGAAGGAGGAAGAGATAGAGGAAGAAAGGAATAGAAAGAGATGTAGCAGAAGGAGGAAGAGATAGAGGAAGAAAAGAATAGAAAGAGATGTAGCAGAAGGAGAATGAGATAGAGGAAGAAAAGAATAGAAAGAGATGTAGCAGAAGGAGGAAGAGATAGAGGAAGAAAGGAATAGAAAGAGATGTAGCAGAAGGAGGAAGAGATAGAGGAAGAAAGGAATAGAAAGGGATGTAGCAGAAGGAGGAAGAGATAGAGGAAGAAAAGAATAGAAAGAGATGTAGCAGAAGGAGGAAGAGATAGAGGAAGAAAAGAATAGAAAGAGATGTAGCAGAAGGAGGAAGAGATAGAGGAAGAAAGGAATAGAAAGAGATGTAGCAGAAGGAGGAAGAGATAGAGGAAGAAAGGAATAGAAAGAGATGTAGCAGAAGGAGGAAGAGATAGAGGAAGAAAGGAATAGAAAGGGATGTAGCAGAAGGAGGAAGAGATAGAGGAAGAAAGGAATAGAAAGAGATGTGGCAGAAGGAGGAAGAGATAGGGGAAGAAAGGAATAGAAAGAGATGTAGCAGAAGGAGAATGAGATAGAGGAAGAAAAGAATAGAAAGGGATGTAGCAGAAGGAGGAAGAGATAGAGGAAGAAAGGAATAGAAAGAGATGTGGCAGAAGGAGGAAGAGATAGGGGAAGAAAGGAATAGAAAGAGATGTAGCAGAAGGAGAATGAGATAGAGGAAGAAAAGAATAGAAAGAGATGTAGCAGAAGGAGGAAGAGATAGAGGAAGAAAAGAATAGAAAGAGATGTAGCAGAAGGAGGAAGAGATAGAGGAAGAAAGGAATAGAAAGAGATGTAGCAGAAGGAGGAAGAGATAGAGGAAGAAAAGAATAGAAAGAGATGTAGCAGAAGGAGAATGAGATAGAGGAAGAAAAGAATAGAAAGAGATGTAGCAGAAGGAGGAAGAGATAGAGGAAGAAAGGAATAGAAAGAGATGTAGCAGAAGGAGGAAGAGATAGAGGAAGAAAGGAATAGAAAGGGATGTAGCAGAAGGAGGAAGAGATAGAGGAAGAAAGGAATAGAAAGAGATGTGGCAGAAGGAGGAAGAGATAGGGGAAGAAAGGAATAGAAAGAGATGTAGCAGAAGGAGAATGAGATAGAGGAAGAAAAGAATAGAAAGAGATGTAGCAGAAGGAGGAAGAGATAGAGGAAGAAAAGAATAGAAAGAGATGTAGCAGAAGGAGGAAGAGATAGAGGAAGAAAGGAATAGAAAGAGATGTAGCAGAAGGAGGAAGAGATAGAGGAAGAAAAGAATAGAAAGAGATGTAGCAGAAGGAGAATGAGATAGAGGAAGAAAAGAATAGAAAGAGATGTAGCAGAAGGAGGAAGAGATAGAGGAAGAAAGGAATAGAAAGAGATGTAGCAGAAGGAGGAAGAGATAGAGGAAGAAAGGAATAGAAAGGGATGTAGCAGAAGGAGGAAGAGATAGAGGAAGAAAAGAATAGAAACAGATGTAGCAGAAGGAGGAAGAGATAGAGGAAGAAAAGAATAGAAAGGGATGTAGCAGAAGGAGGAAGAGATAGAGGAAGAAAGGAATAGAAAGAGATGTAGCAGAAGGAGGAAGAGATAGAGGAAGAAAGGAATAGAAAGGGATGTAGCAGAAGGAGGAAGAGATAGAGGAAGAAAGGAATAGAAAGGGATGTAGCAGAAGGAGGAAGAGATAGAGGAAGAAAGGAATAGAAAGAGATGTGGCAGAAGGAGGAAGAGATAGGGGAAGAAAGGAATAGAAAGAGATGTAGCAGAAGGAGAATGAGATAGAGGAAGAAAAGAATAGAAAGAGATGTAGCAGAAGGAGGAAGAGATAGAGGAAGAAAAGAATAGAAAGAGATGTAGCAGAAGGAGGAAGAGATAGAGGAAGAAAGGAATAGAAAGAGATGTAGCAGAAGGAGGAAGAGATAGAGGAAGAAAGGAATAGAAAGAGATGTAGCAGAAGGAGAATGAGATAGAGGAAGAAAAGAATAGAAAGGGATGTAGCAGAAGGAGGAAGAGATAGAGGAAGAAAGGAATAGAAAGAGATGTAGCAGAAGGAGGAAGAGATAGAGGAAGAAAGGAATAGAAAGGGATGTAGCAGAAGGAGGAAGAGATAGAGGAAGAAAGGAATAGAAAGAGATGTGGCAGAAGGAGGAAGAGATAGGGGAAGAAAGGAATAGAAAGAGATGTAGCAGAAGGAGAATGAGATAGAGGAAGAAAAGAATAGAAAGAGATGTAGCAGAAGGAGGAAGAGATAGAGGAAGAAAAGAATAGAAAGAGATGTAGCAGAAGGAGGAAGAGGTGGAGGAAAAGGAAATAAATAAAGACATACAGAGATCTAAAGAAGATAAAGAGAAGGACAGAAGAAGGAAAGAAAGTTTCGCAGAATGGAGAAGATGCGAGGGAAAGGATTCGGAGTTGAGGTCGGAGCGAGTAGATGAGTGCGATGGAGACGACGACCTTGAGAAGGATGTCAATGACCCTGGCTCATGAATTTTCATGTTGACTCGTTCAATTATCATAAAATTGTCGCTTCGACTCATCCTGGGTGCAAAGTTCCTCTGGGTCTTGGCAGAATCGAGAGACAAGGGGTGCGGGGGTGCGGGGGGATGCAGAGTATTTCAGTAACCGGTTGGCCTCTTCGGTAAATAATATCGCGAATATATTATATCCCCAAGTCACCGCTATGCAACTACTATACGTTAGAGCGGAACGAAAAGAAATTTTCCGTTTTTCCATTTCTTCCTTTCTTTCTCTTCTTCTTCTTGCCTTTTCATTCTTTCTCTGTTTTTCCCCAACATAATGGCCTTCTCTCTCTCAAATTTCCCCTTTCTTAAGAGCAAACAGTCCACCTTCTCCCTTAACATTTGCCAACCAACATTTCATTTCCTGCCGTTAACTGACTCATCTTCAAGAACACGCGAAAGGCTATCAAAAGAGGCAAAGCTCCCGTGCACACACGTGGCTTGCACGTGCAGAAACGTGGGCAAAGCCGAGCTGGAAAGAGTCCGAGAGGCGAAGAATCCAGGTGGCCTTGGCGAGTGAGCGAGCGAAGTGAGTTTATGGCGCAGGTAGCGGCAGTCACTTTCATCCTTCGGATGCTCGGAAGGAACGAAAGGTCGCCAACAGGTTTCGCTTGTGAGGAAAATAATTTAAATAAATAAACATGGAATTCAGGTTCTGAAATGGCCTAGGCCGCGGCTGAACACTTTTTATTCGCCTTGTCAAAGACGAAAGGGTTTCAAAGCGGCAGCAGCATTCGTATGCCGACATATTGGTGAAATGGCCAAACTGAAGAACTGCTTTTCCAAAATGCAAAAAACTTTCTTTTTGCTCTTTTTATTATATTTTTCATATAATTATATTTAAATAAATGAACATAATATTTTAGGTTTTTTTCTCTTTTCATCTATTTCTTTCTTTTTCTTCACTTTCATGTTTGTTTGCCATAAAATAAAAAATTATCGCCATTCTTTCACTTCTTTCTTCAACTCTCTCATTCCATATTTTTTCCTCTTTCTAACTATTATATTATTATTTATTAAAATATAATAAAAGTGGAACCAAATGCACAGAATAATTAAGCAACAACTTTTAATCAGACACTCTTAAAACAACAGCAAATGTGACGCTTTCCCTTCAACACTATCGACACTAGTGCACCTTGAAACAGTCATTTCGATCAACTGATTCAGCAGCCGCTTCGCCCCTCCCCATTCTGCACCAATCCGATAACTCTAAACTCTGTCTTCCCCTGCGAAACCCACACCGGCAACCTGCATCGCATTAGAGCGCTCCGCACCGTATAATTCACATTTCTCAGGATGAATACCGTAACCGCCGACCGCCGCTCCTCTCCCTCCCCTCTCCCGAAAATGACTCAATTTAAGATTATTTCCGAATATGTCTGACACTGAAAAGCCTACATGAAGCGTTCGATCATTAATTTGGAGATGATTTCAAAATCTGTCTTATTCGAACCGGCGATCGACCTCGCTTTTTCCCAATTAAGACTAATCAGTCTTCCCATATTCCAAATGGCCAAATTCCTTCGGGCATCTCCCTCGCGAGCCGTTTCGGGAGAAAGATGGCGTTATCGAATGCCTCCGAGGTACTGATTGACCCACTGTCTCAGCCCGTGCACTCCCGACTGTCAGTATGTCGATTGACAGTCGACCTTGACCTCGCCGGTTTCCCTTCCCTTTCTGGAAGGCCAAATTTTTTAACCCTCTTTTAGAAAGGAGTATACCAAATGAAAGAATCTACCAGGGGTGGAAAATCAGGGCTGAGAGGGTACATCAGACAGAATAAAAACTTGGAGATCGGACTTTGCACTCATTGAAGAGAGACAAAATGGAAACAAGGTTTCATTGATGAATTTTGAAAAAGTTAAAAGAATATAGGACTTGAAAGTGTGAAATTTCACCTCCGAACACGGTTCGAGGGTTAAACACGGTAAAACTTCACAACCATCGCCCGCACCTCAGGTGTCAAGTCTCCAATTAAATATCACACGTTGCCTCCGGACATAAACGACTAAGGCAAAAGCAGTTTCCCCACCGGTGCGCAAGCCTTTCCATTTCCACTCGGAGAAAGGGGGACGTCGGCGGCATGGGGCCAAGGTCGTCGCCATGAGGCAACTGCCCCCCATTCGGGGGAGACGTTGCCGTGGAAGGCGGAAGCGAGTGCAGGGGCTATTAACTGAACGGGGGGTCGCTGTGGCTGCATGGGAAATGGGGTCACGCACTCCTTGGCAGCCCACCAGCAACACTTTTAGAAAAAAAGTTGCTGATGTTTATCCGGGCACCCCCCGCCTCCCCACCGGCGAAGGAAACCTTTCAAACGAATTCCTCGCGGCGGACCAGAAATGCCCTGAAAATATTAATTTTTCTTTCATTCAAATCCAACTCTTCTCTCTTGATGTTTCCTTGCAAAAACACCGCATTTTTGGGTGGAGTTGTCGGTAACTTCCTTTGCAGCTGAGCAGATTCTCTTGTTTATGTATGTAACCGTCACGGGTTGTTTTCACTATGAGGACGAAGCTTCCGCTATTCTTTTCAGATGCAAATACCCTTTAAACTCTGAAAAATTATAATAAAAGGCGGAGGAATAAATATTTAGTTGCATAAACAAATAATATGAAAAAGTAGACAGACAAATAATGTATGTAAGTGGAGAAACAACATAAATAAGTATAAAAAATAATTGAAATCATTCAAACCATTTATTTATCTGTTTATCTAAATATTTATCCATATATTTATTTACTTACATATCCAACTATTTCTCTGCTGACTACATACTTATGTATTCATCTGTATAATTTTTCAGAGTTTAAACGTGCTCAAATGATGTTTCATCTGTTAATGCTCAACTCTTTTCATTGTTATTAAGTTACATAAAGAAAACGTCTCGAAGGTTAAATCCGAACAACAGAATTTACTGTTCGTTCACATGGGTTTCTCGCGGAGCAAAAACAAACGGCAATGAAACTCTGTCGTCTCCGTCTGTCCGACTCGGCTATTCAGGTTAACTGCCGAGTGAACCATAACAAAGCCTTCTCTGCCCTCGAATTCTCTCCGATAAGCGATTAAAAGTAGGGCGTTGCGTGCCTGCACGAACGGCCGCCACTTCTGCTAAAACGTCTTTTGTTCCCCGGGGAAAGACAAAACATGACACACCGACCGCTCGCTTAATTGCTTTCTCGACAGTTTTATCTGCACTCGGTCGGGGAGAAGGCAGTGACCGTTTCCGCTTCCGTTGTGATCATCTGTCGAATGGTAACAATTCCAGTGGAAAAGTAATTAAAACAGAACAGTGGCAGCAGTTCTTACTCAACAAGAAATGAGTTAGAAATTGGAATAGTACAGAAAAAAAGTAACAATAGAAAATACCGCAGCTTTTTTCAAGAAGGAAACCCCCTCCGGTGCACGAAACGGATGCAGGAAGCCATCAAAGATGGCGGATTCCACATGGGAACATCTTTCCGCATCAAACGCATCCCAGAAAAAGGAATAATGTCACTTACGGAGTGGCGAAGTGGCCCAATCTCTGCAGCAAATCCGGGAGCAACGCTGTGGGAGAGGAGCAGTTCTAAATCCGCTCCGAACAACACCTGTCGGTCTCACTTGTTCTTCGAAAAGCTTTTGGGAGTTCGAGAACCCGTCTGCTGCCACGACGGGACATTTGCGCGTCTATCAAACCCCAACGACAACCCCGCATTGTACCGCCTTTCTCTCTTTCTCTTCCATTTTCTTACCTGAAACAAAGGAAACCGAATGAAATGTCATTAAGCACTGACCTGTGCATAAACTTGGATGGCTTTTCCGTTCGCTTTGAAAGTTCATTCTGAACGCGGCGGAACTCTCTTAAGAGCGGCATTGACCGCAATTCCCACACGGCCGTTTATCCAACAAAGACCATCTAATAAGTATATAATTTACGGTTTATGGACTAAAGACAATTTGAACGAGCCGAACGTTCAATGATGGCGTGGTGACTGATAAGCTGAGAAATCCATAATAAAAAAATTAAATATATTATAAAACAAAAGTCCTTTTTATTACAAGTTTTCCACTTATTGATTATACTCGCAAATTTAGTTAATTATGTCTTATAATGAATATAAATGTAAATATATCTTTTATTGTTATTAGGTCAATTCACTTTTCCCTGTCGTCTATTCTTTAGTTTTCTATAAGAAAAGAAACAAGTGAGAATGGGTACCTGTACCTGTTCGATGCATGACCGGGCAGTAAATTGCTGCGCAGAAGCAGAAGAAATTACAAAAGGAAGAAACGCGCCGTTTCAAAACCTTCCACAAGTGGAGTTGATTCACTTTTTTTTTTATCATGAGTCATTACCTAATCGATAGTCGGGGCCCAGGTATGTCATAAAAACTTCACGCGATGACTAAACGATCGTTTTATGCGAAAGTTGCGAGGACCGCCAGTTCATTCTCCGTATAATTCACCCGCACAAATGCTGTCGTCTTTTCGAGAGTTACACACCCCCCTCTCCCCTCCCCTCTCATCCTCGGGAAGTCTTTCTCCGCCGTCATTGTTAAGCAGAAGAGAAGAATGGAGTGGACGTGAGTCATGCAGGCTCGAAATGACTCCCGGTGCCTCTCGCGATGTTCAAGAGCGCGTAACAAATGGAAAGATCTCGACAAATGCAGGACATAATTTCAGGTCTGCCCACAAAGGAAACCTCGTCCTCCGCATCCTTCTGCAAGTGCAGTTCTGCTTAATATTAATTCCCTGTATTCGGAAATGATTTCAAAATTAATTTATACAATTTTCAACAATTGTTTCAAACAATTAATCGGTAATTTATACGTTTATATTCAGGATTATATTTATTATTTATATAAACGATTACTTTATAGGTTTATACAGTTGCGCTCAAAAGTATTTTGACAATAAGTATTGCATTAGTGAATTAATTAAATCATTACATACAGTAATGACAATACAAAGCATTAAAATATTAAAGTATTTAAAATGTCGAAGTATTTACTAAATGATTAAAGCTACATAATGTACAAAAATACAAACACAAAATATACAGTAGATAAATAATACAATAATAATACAAATAAAATACATCATAAACATAATTAATGTGAAATTACAAAAAAATACAATGTAAAATACAAAAATTTTAAATAAAATTAAATTAAAAAATGAAATTAAAAACTCAACATTAGTATATACGGTATATATACAGTTGTGCTCAAAAGCATAAGACTAAGAAGAACGTTGTTTTGTATATTTTGTTATTTTAATGCTACAAATACATTATTAATAATCTTGATAATTAAATAATACATCCCCAAAAAATACAAATCTTATAGTAAAATTAACTAAGGAACTATTTTGTATTGTCAAAATACTTTTGAGCGCTACTGTATTTAGGAATTATGTATAGGATACGTTTATTATAGTTTATATTGAAGTATTTATTTTAATAGAAAATTACATTAAAACTGGAAAAAGTTACTGAAAATTTTAGAACATTAAATTTGAAATTTCCCTATCGAAAAGTCTTTCAAGTTTGCACGTAATTTTTATTGTTCATCCACTTAAAGCTCTAAAATAAACTCTAAATAACAGTGGAAGGCATTTTTTTTATAATAAAAATAAAGCGACACGCGAATGCAATAATAATTTATTGGGACTCAACGTTTTACACGAGAATAAAAAATAAGTTATAATCAAAAATGCATTCTTTTGGAAAGTCGAACAGTTTTACCTGTTCGTTCCCCCAAAATAAGTCTCTGAATTATGTCGCACAATAAAAACTTCTTTTAAAAATTCATTCGTTCAAATCAAATCAAAATGTCTTCGACATTATGCGGATGGTATTCCATATTTTTCCGGAGCTGCGCATCACTAGCCATAGAGGTCGATTTCATGGGTGGGCGGTTCCCCCGAAATCAAAAATCAGATATGCCATCGTTTTGCACCCTTACCGAATTATGGGGAACGCTCGCCCCACATAACTACCCTTAGGGATACCGCCGAGTTATTGCATGTTCGTCTACTGTAAGACAACTTTACTCCGGTGTGTTCGCCCCGGGGTCAAAATAACCCTTTACCCGTTGCCAACAAAACACGCTCACCACTCCCCGTCCACTCCTAATCACTTTCAGCTCATAATTAGGCCAAAGTGCGATCGACCGTTACAACCGATAGTCCGACCTTGGAGCATTTAATAACCACGCCCACAATGATGCTAACAATGACTCCCGTTTCCTCAAATTCAGGGGACGCACTTATTGTCGTGCGTGGACGGAACGCATTCAATTAGCCTAACACTGAACATGATATAAAAGTAAATCCCGAGGTCGGAACTGTCCCGCCAATGCTGTTTCATTAGTGTTGAAAGATGAAATCAGCGGTCATTTTGACACCTTCTCGAGAGACAAAAGATCGTACACGCTCTACCGAAAATAATCGACCAATGGCTGTTTGGCTTCACGAAATCCACCATTTCCGGTTTATTTAGTCTTTAAACAGATACAGAATACCTATATTATCAGTAACAAACAACGCCCGCAATCGAACCTGTAATTTAAAGTGAATTAACCGATGAAGCCGAGTGTAGTTATTTCAAGAGCACGAGAACGTAAAGAGAAGGCGATGGAGATTAAATAGAATGCCTTCATTTCTCTAAAAGGCCGAGTTAATTCGATTCGACAGCGAACTTTGCTGCTGTCGCCACTGAATTCTCCTAATTCTGGTGGGAAATCCGACCGAATTTCCACAGGACAACTCGTTAGACGGGTCGAGAGAGAAAGAGACGGATGAGAATCCGAGGAAATCCATAATGCACAAATGTTTTATAAAAATGGGCAGTTAGAAAGCCCGAGGGCAGAAAAATACGAATAAATCAGCAAAGTATGGTCAGAATTTGCAACGGACGGTTCGCGATGAGCGGAAAAAGTGTTTTTAAGAGGCTCTTATGAATTATTTCGTCCATTAAATGGCGCCTTCAAATGGAGTTCATAAAATAATTTATTTGCAACTTGACAGGAGCCCGAAGCCGTTATAAATCAGCTGACGATCAGTTCTAATGTTGGAACGACCAAAAGGGTCATTTGGACCCCTGGCCGACCTAAATAAAACGTCTGCTCCTATTTATACATGTTTTTTCAGTTTTAACAACTTGTAACTCTACTGTAAAAAAGAAGAAATAAGAAAGCAGAGAAGGGTGGGAAATAGAAAAGGAAAATTTTAAAAAAAAATTATTGGGTTTTTCAGTATTACAATCGAACTACCCATAGGTGCCATACGGTAAACAAACCCGGGTACCTATGACCCATCAATTACCCATACGCGACCGGTTATCCCCAGCGTGGCTTCTATTATTATTCAACAATCATTTGAATAATTACAGGGGTCTTTTCAGACTCATTGGCCAAAAGCGAGTTACGAAGACCCTCGGGCCGGCACTAACCGTCCATCCGACTATTTATACACTTAATTTGGTTCCGCCAGGACACGTATTGTGCCTCGCGTTTGTAAACAACTCTTTCCCCCTCGACGGCTCGGAACACATCACACTGCGAATTAAGGCTTCGGGGAACATGATTCACCCAGGGCCTGCCTCAAATTAGGTCACCAGCCAGGGACTGACTGCCTCTCTGCCGACATCATCCGGGCGAAGCAACCTTAGGCCGCCTCCCACCGCCATATTGCCCCGCGAACGCCCGCGGCCTTAAGTGTGCCCCATTCATTAGCACCTGTGAAGTAACCGGAGAGAAGCCAAAAACGCTTACAAACAGGTTGGCTCTGCCCTCGTGCACGTTTTCAGAGCTGCCAACCTACGCTCTGCAACTTTTTTTTTGATACACTGGAAGTGAGGAGCTTATTCTTCATTTTAGTTTCAACGATGATAGAGGGAGAGTAACTGCAACAAAAAGTATATAATTTTTGGCTCACCCATAAGTGTGGCCACATTATATCATGATAAACCCAATGACTTTGTCTAATAGTTTTTCCCGAAATCTATTTAAAAAATTTTCTGAGTGATTTTTAAATTCCACAGGTGGTTCCAACCGCAGAATGAGCACATCCCTCTTTGCAATTCCCGCAACGTCGGCATTGCGGTCGCTTTCAAACCCACTTCCTTCAGGTTCTGTCACTACCTTCTCCCGGCAGAAGAATTCTTTTTCCGGGATTATCCCTTGTCCTCCCACCAGTTGGAAGTCGTGCAGCTGGCTGCTGTCCCCTCAACTGGACAAGGCCAGGCGACGTCGATAATTGTCGCTAACTCTAATTAAGTCATTAATATCGATAATTAGTCGAACGCCGAGGCACAATTACTATATTAAGATGGGAGAAAAGAATGAGGAAGAAGTTCGGTCTGACCGGGGCACTGAGAGTTGCAATTCGGAGGTCAATTAATTCAACCCCCAGCCTCCCTTTTAATATTAAGAAATAAGTTCGCCATTGTTTTGCACATTTACTCGGTGATTTTAGGGGTGCAACACAAGCCCCGAGCGATGGTATTATTGAATTTTTTAGGGGGGCGGGGTGCAAATTCAATCGACCTGCATTTCGAAACGGGCAAAGTTCATCGTCGGGGCGTAGGCTATTTTATATTAAAAATTAAGTTGAATCGCCCGTAATTATTACCGAGAAAAACAGGTGATAAATCCGCCATTTTTTATTTTTCGGCGGCTAAGTCACGCCTGACGGATCACAGCTATTAATTTGCATTTAATCATTCGTTGGTGGGTGACTTTTTATATTTGAGTCCCGTACCACGAGTGAGGCCCTCTTCGAAATGCGAAAACTCGAGTGTCGGCCAAAACACGGTTTTCCACATACGATTTTCTCTCGTGAAATCGTGAATAATTTATTTTCATTTGGCAAACCGTTATTAAAGTGACCATCTCACATGAAGCTCATTATTAATGGATTTGGAATTAATTAATCAAAGTTGTCCTTCTTAATAAAGTCCTTTGAGCGTGGAAACAAAGGGACTCGAGAAGGAGGACATCGAGAATTGCTTCTCTGTACATAAGCAGCTGTTCCACCGCTGAAAAGAGTACCATCCGGAGCACCTGCGAACACATCTTTTCACACAGGATTTCTGTCATTATTTTGCTGACGAACAGTTTTCCTCCTCTTAGAGAAGTGGAAAAAAAAGAAAGAATTTCACCAATTGCGTAATTATTTAACTGATAATTGTCGCCAGTGTTGAGATAACATTTTATTTTACTGCGCATTGGTAGCCAGGTAGAAACCCTTTGAACCCCTTTTTTGACAAGCTTCGACCCTTAACTCCATTCATTCCAAACTTTCCTCTCATTGGTCGAACCATTGTCCTTTATCTTCAGTCTCCTCTCTCTGGTCATTCCTTATTAGTATAACTATATTATTATTCCCTGTGTTGTGTATATTTATTTACATAAGATGCTTCCAGAGAGCAGACTAATTGTTTGTTGCATTAAAAAGAGAACAATTTTCCACACCTCCAGACAAAAGTCTGGGCACGTGGACGATTAAAAGTCCGACCATTCTTTCGCCTGTGAGACTGCATACAATTCTTTACGAAAGCGGCCCCGCCATAACCGACAATGACTTACTGCATTCTTTTCTCACATGTTCCTCGAAGACAACCTCCACGATACCGAGAAATGCTCATTACTCACTGCCCCCAACTCGGAACCACTCACCTGATTTCCACCTTGGAATCCACCGGTCCCTAACTTCCCTTCCCGTTAACCGACGTCGTTGACACCTGCCTTGTCAGTGCTAATTGTACTGGGCACTCCCCTGAGGAATCGCGGGCATAGCTCGCACGGTAGCAATCAGGGGTCGATTTGACCTCTGCCATTTCTAAATTCTTTCACATGCCTTTTAATATTTTCTTTCTATTTGTATTCTTTCCAATCTGAAAATATATCCGAATTGACAGAGGAAAATATGATGCAAAGACATTTTGGCCCCACCCGACCATTTAAGTGTTAATCATCATTCAACTCATAATTTGGCCTATTTGAAAATTTTGGTGCGGCTCTTCTTACCAGATATTTGTCTTTAATCTCTCCAGCCTGTTTTCTTCAAATTTCGCCACGGAAGAGTACTTCCTATGATGATACAAGGCTGCTTCGAGGAACTGCAATTCGTAATGCAGTGTAATCTCATCGGGGATATCAAAACAATGCGAACGCGGCCATTTTGTTCGATAACAATTCTAAAGACAGTTGTATACGGCAGTGGCACCAAACAGGGACATGCAGGTACCGTCCCCAACTTCACCGCATTCTAATCGGTGATAAATTCGTTTAAACCTTCACCACAATCGACGAAAGAAGGGGGAATATTCGTAGCCTACGCTGAGACATTACAAGCAAAATTTTTATCGCGACCGCCTCTTGGAATAATTTTTAGTCATTATTCGCGGAAAGTAAGTAAATAATCACGGTTATCTTTCCCCTTTCTCTCCCTCCCCCCTCCCCGCAAAATTAACTGGCAAAAGGTAACCGAGATACTCATTGCTAATTAAAACCGCAAAAAGACATTCTCCCAAAGCAAATAAGTTAAATTAAAAGCGAGAGTTGGCCAAAAAAAAAAAAAAGAAGAATTTTCTCAGGACTCATCGCACGTGGGAACGAGGAGTAACCGCTACTGGTAACGGAGTACTTTTCTCCTTTCATCTTTCGTTCAGGTTCGGTCTGAACGGTCAAAATGTCTGGAGAATTAAAATGTCAGTAAACCGCGTGAGATTTTTTGCGCGATTGCCTCATTTTTTTATATTCAAAAAAGAGGAGAAAAAAGTATAAGGAAAAAGAGAAGGGAAAACGGAAGAAACAGTGAAGAATGAAATAATTAAAAAAGGAATATAATAAAATTAGAAAAAAGACCAAAAGGAAAAAAGGTAGAAAAAAAATAAAAAAGGAAAAAAGGACAGAAGAATAAAAAGAAATTGAAGAAAAAGGAAAACAAGAAAAAAAATCAGAAAAGGAAATGAGGATAAAGGGGAAAAATAAGAAAAAAGAAGAGAAATAGGGGAAATAAATAAATACAAAATAGGGGGAAGTAAAAAAAGAAAAGCAAGGAAAACAGAAAATAACTTTCGATTGCATCCCCTCCCCAAATGAATATTCCATCGTCAGCAGAAGACGTTTTATTTGCTTCTGAACATCGACAACACACTTCGACAAAATTTACACATGTTCGCACTGACAAACCCAGACAGAATACAGCTTCTAAACGAGAAACTCACAATGGGTACTCACAAAGATGGCGTGACATCGGTGCACGAACAAAGAAACCCTATGTATTTTAGTGCAATTTGTCTTTCGAACGCTGCGATTATTTCAAACTTCTCTCTCTCTCTCTCTCTCTCTCCTGCGGGGGCGATAGACACAATTCTTTTGTTTTCGATTATCTACGACTTTGTGGAAAGTTCTCCACGGAATATTCCGTGTAAAAGTTTATATTAATTTTTGAAAATGGTCTCCCCGTCTTGCGAAAAGTTTAGCGCTTAAATACACTCATTATTTCAGAGGAGAAGGAGGAGGGTCACACCAGACTTTTCCCCCGAGTTTTCCAACTTTTGATTCTTCGATTTGGCTAATTGTGAAAAACTTTCGGGCGTCCTTCAAATAAATAATGTATTTTTCTACCTGGAGATTCCTTCACAATTATAATAATAAAACGGGCCCGAATATTTCAGGTTCAGTCACGAGTAATTTTCGATTCCTTTTATTTAATTCCAAGTATTCAACCTTATACATTCGAATATTTATTATGACACACAAAACAAATATTGCACAAATATAAAAATTAAAAACAGTAAAGATGAAAAAAGGAAGAAAATAGAATAAGAGTAAAAAAGAAACGGTATCATTAGTTTACTTCAGAGAAATAACTCCAATGGTATTTTTAAAGTTCCTCGGAAAACTCCCGAATTTAATAAAAGTATAAAAAAAACAGGATAGTTTCTGGTCCTTTCAACAACGAGGAAAAACCTCTAACAAAAGGCAAACGCTGTATGTTTGCTGCTCAAGCACTGCACACTCGTGCCTTTCTCGTTATCTCAATGCTGTTCTCATTTTAGTGGAAACCATTTTCCCATTTCGTCCGGCACTCAAAGTCGAGAGGAAATGAACAGTGGAGTGACCTGAAGCGGAAGAGGAAGGCAAATGGCAGCAGAAGAGGGCAAAAAGAAAAAGATTTGCACGCTCTGCACTCCAAATTGAGGTTGACAAAACATAAACAGTGCGAAATGGGGGACTTCTGTGTTCCCTAATTGGCATTCGGTGTTTAATTACACAATCATACAATTTGAATCTTTTTTGAAGCGGCCGTTTAAACTAAGTACAACTAATAAATAAAATACAGTAGCGCTTAAAAATATTTCGACAATACAAAATTTAATACTTTCTTATTCAATTATTTTATTATGAGATTTTATTATGTATTATAATACTCTTAATAATATATTTGTCACATTAAAATAACAAAATATACAAAACGTAACATTCTTCTGTCTTCTGCTTTCTCTTAAATACTCTTATTTAGTTCTATTATTACTATAAACTCTGTTTCTGTTGTATGTTATTGTTCTGTTATTTAATTAACATTATATTTATAAATATTGAAAAGCATTTTAACGAAATTTAACTTTGTAAGTAACTCTTACGGGTGAAAAACGTAAAATTTTGTATTGTCAAAATACTTTTAAGTGATACTGTATATAATAATAAAGTATAAAATTACAATACGAAGTGAAAAGAACAGTTGGCTGTTCTGTTTCTATCATTTTCGCTTTTTTCGGTGTGTCCGAAATTTAATATATTTATATGAATATAATGAAATGAAAACCTTTTCTCTTTATTAATTATGAAAATTAATCGCACGGTGAATTCACACTCATGAGCCCATTAAACGGCTCCAAGATGGTTCCTTTTGTTTAATTTCTCATTAACTTTCTTTCTTTGTTTTCCATAAATTTTACGACTGGAAAATCTAACTGAGAGACGTTGCACCGCCGTTGGAAATACACCATTTCCGATAAACTGAAAAGGAATGAGTCGAGCAAAAGGGAACAAATCTCCAGAAAGCCTCTTCTCATTTCCGCAGTTATTTTCACCTGAATTCTTTCGCCATCCGCAACTTCTTACCCCGACTCCTTTAAAATTTCAAGAAACATCGATGATAAACTTTCTCAATAAATCAGAAAACTTTTCTAACAAACTTCATGCGATACAATGGCACTTAAAACAACTTTTCTCAATCACCGTGATGAAAAATTTTTAAATGTACAATCTTTCTTCCATGGTTCCCCTCTCCCCCCCCCCCCCCGTCACATTTTCTACAACACTGCACCACATTTTCTTGCACTCTATGCTAATTCACACGCACAAACACCGAATAAAATGCATCTTTTCTTCTTCGTTGGGTGGATTCGTTACCGCGCTGTTACATAAATCGGTTTTATTCAGCACAACAACTGATGACGATCTCTGAACTTCAGTTGCTATCATAATATCACCATTTTATGTGGTGTCTCTCTTTGGTGTTTCACCATATGCAACGTATATTTTTATGCACGGTTGCCTCTTTTAATTTCCAATCTAAACCAAATTAACCCTTTGCACTCGTGGCCTTTTTCGCTTGTGAGAACCACCAACTCGAGACGATTTCGGTCCAATTGAGCAAACACTTTACAAGTACTTGAAAAACATTTATAAGCAAACAAACGTGGACGAAATACTACATGAAAATACAGGAAACAGAACGAAAAGAACTGCCAAAAAGATGTTTAGAAGAGTTCCAAAGAAACAAAAATTTTAAGAGAAATAGAAAGGAAGAGCAGCTGCATATAAAGGAGGTGAATAAAAAGATACATAAAATAGAAAATAAAGGAAAGAGAAGAGGAAGAAATTGAAGAAGATAATCAGAAGAATGGGAAGAAGCAAAAATGGAGAAGAATACACGAAAATGACTGGGAACAAAAAGGAGGAAAAACCCCCAAAACAGTACAGCAGCGCCGTTCGAGTGCAAAGGGCTAAAATTTGTGGATTGTAAATATAATAAATTTTATTGTAAGTAGGCGAAAGCTAAAAAAATTATCATTATTAAGTCTCAAAAAGCGAACAGGAATTTGGCAAACGATTACAATTTAAAAAACACGAGTGGTTTTTGCACCGTTTACATTCCAGTGATGACATCTACGTTATTTTTTTTTTTGGAGAAGTCAATTTTGAGAATTCTAACCTGTTTTACTTCTGAAATTGCCCGACATTCTTTTTTTGGTGGAGCAGTTAAAGCGAAAGGCGCAGAGTGGAACATTTCTCAGATATGCCAGTGAATGGTGCAATACTGTGGCAGTTTCGACCACTGAACGCGTCCCATTCCGGGTAAATAAAGCTGTGGTTCGACTGATCCACGAGTCCATCAAGAGACAGCCTGTCTGTGCAACTGCGTGTGACATATTTGGGGACGCCTATCCGGAAAGAGGTTAAATAAATGAGGCAGCTCGTGCGATAAGCGCAGCAGGCCGCACTCTACAGCGATCGACATCTGAACCAACAGCCAATTTGATTAGTACAGACATTAATACACCTGCCAAAATTGTTTGGAAACAAAAACCAATAAAGAATGGGAACTTCTCCCAGATACGAATAAACAAAGACATCCACACTGTGACGAGTTAATTGGCTCTTTCTATCATTGCACAGACCGAACATTCTGCTGCCACGACTTCACACAAAAATAGGTTTGGGTATGTATGAGTGCATATCCCACTGTTTTTTCTTTTTTGAAATGTTGATTGCTGAATACGTCGACAGCAGTCGAAGCCCAAATATTTACACCGAAAATGCATTATTCAAAACTCACGTTATTAAATAACTAAAAATGAGGAGTTTTTTTTAAAAATGAATATTTTTAGTCTATCGAGAATTTTTTCGAAAGCTTTTCAAAACTGACTTCGAAAGGGATCTAAGCAAGCGATCACAAAAAACTTACCGTCATTTTCATAAAACTGGAAAAAATTTCTTTTTTATGTTTTCATATTTGAATGTTCGAAATTGGAAAATCGACAAACTTTGCCATTAAAATTTTTCCCTCTAATTTTCCAGGGTTCTCCATTTTATAAAAACTTTTCTCCGGAAAGACTCTCGAGAAAATTATATTCAGACTTTCTCGCAATTGTGCATAAAACCTGTCCGAATCAGAGTCTGATAAGGGTTTTCGGAGCCTCGGCCGACTCTCATTTGGTTTCTCTTGAGTGTTTGATGAGTCGGATTAATTAATCGCGAGAAAAAAAAAACAACCGAGCGATGATAAAATTTGCAATGCTTTCTGCCAGGGACAAAAAAATCACTTTCTTTCTCCACTTCCAATGCGTAAATATTTGCTTTTCACTCTTATCTTCCACCATATGGCCGATTTGTGAGCGATCGACGATCCTCAACCGCTTTTCGAGGTTCGCTAATTGTTCTGCATTTTTATTAGCGAGACAAACAAAAAACTCGCGTTGGAGGATCCTCACAAGTTTTCGCCCTTTGTGCCCCGATTGCCCTTCCGCATGGCAATTCCACTCCCGGTATTCTTCCCTTTTCAAAGCACTCTTTTTATTTTCGGAGATATCGAATGACACACTGACATATTTTTTATATTCAACTGCTTGATTAGAAAGTTGGCATTCGCTGAGATGTGAACTGATGAGGTGTTATTGACACTGGAACGTCCGGGAGAGGTCAAAATGTCTTCTGCATCTTATTTTGTTTTCCTCATTCATCTTCCTTTTTTAACTCAGGTATAATGCGCATACATTACTGAATTTATTAAGAAAGGCATTTATAATATTTGATTATTGTTCCGGATTGTCTGCGTTCCTAACATTTCTTTTCTCTTATTTTTTTTTACATTTTATCTCTTTTCTTTTATTATTTTATCCATGTTTCACTGTATTTTAAAAGAATTTTTCCTCTGATTTTCCACTTTAATCCCTAAATATCAGAGGAATTTTTATCACAAAGTTTAAATATAAAAAGATGACATATTTAAAATTTAACATTTTTGCATTTATATACTTATTATCATTTTTTTTCATTTTGGCCAACTCATGTCAGCTATTATAAATTGGTAATTCTAAAATTATGTTATACTATTAGATTAAACTTATGCCAACTACAATAAATATAATTTTATATAATAAATATAATTAAGTTAAATATTTTTTTTGTTTCGGTCAAATATACAAAGAGACATATCAATTGTCTACATTAAACAAACAAAAAAATATTAAATATTAATCAATGTATAACAGTAATTAATACTATTTACACTTGATTTGATGCAATTTCAGTTTTAGAATTACATAAATATGCTCTTATACTCACAATACAGCTTTTCTCCTCTGCGTCTCAATGCAGTTCTGCCAACTTCTGTCAGTTAATATAAATTTGTAATTTTAAAATTATGTTACAGTATTAAATTTATGCTAACTACAATAAAATTTACAATCCACAATAAATATAATTTTATACAATAAATACAATTAAATACAACATTTTGTTTGTTTCGTTCAAATGCACAAAGAGACATATTTATGTCAATTGTCTACATTAATAGAAAAAATAATAATTTAAAAATTAATCAATGTATAATAATAATTAATATTATTTACACTTGATTTGGTCCAATTTTAGTTTTAAAATTACATAAATATGCTCTTATACTCACAATACAGTTTTTTTCCTCTCCGTCTCAATGCAGTTTGAGAAACAGTTATACTATGAACAATTTATACAAAGTATACATAAAATGCTAACTGAATTAACAACAACAAACTCTGATAACAATAATTATTTTGTTGATAAACACAAAAAATATTATGTGACAATTTCAGCTAATAATGGAATTCGGTGAAGAAACTAAGTAACTTAACAATAAACTAATTTCTCAACTAAAAAAGTAAAATTATGATCCACAAAATTTTGGTAAGTTATCAAATCATAACTGAAACATTGTCAAACTTACAAGTGAATGTAAACAAATAAACAAAAACCTGTCAAAGTCATTACAACTGCAATTATCACAGATAATGGTAAAAAAATGATTTTCAGTTAAAAAAAAAAACAAGGAGTTTTCAAGGGGGGAAACAAACAATTGAAACTAAAATTAATTTGAATCCAAACATGAATGGAATGCAATTAACAGAAGAAAAACTGATACTGGCTGAGGTTAGGATTGAGGATGTAAACAAAGCAGAAGGATTAGCGTTGCAATGCAATACAGGGAAGCCTCGGAGGGGATGTCGAGAAGAGGAAGGAATAAAGCACTTTGCACGCAAGTGTATTCGCGATTACATATCAAACGGTCGACAGATCGATATTTACGTCGACGAAAGCGGCTGCAACGCTCCGACAGAAGTAAACAGTGGAGATTTTACGGGTAGCGAAGGCCGAGGGCCGAGAATCGGGTTTGCATACTGCTTATCACGGCGTGTACAACACGCCCTAGGGTTGTGTGTATTATTGATTGAAAATAAACCGGTTGGGAGAGATTTCCAACGTCGTCCACTCACCTTCTGATAATTCCAAATCCAACTCGGCCAGTTTTTCCCTGACGTCTTCCGGGAGTTTGGAGACGTCCACGTTCACCTCGGCCATGGTTGAGATATCCATTCTAAATAATTTACTATACTTTAACTAAACCTCACCTTAAAAATAAAACACTGTAAAAATATGGCATTTTTGCTTGTGATCTCGTACGGAACTGAATAACACTTGTTTTGTCGATGTGTGGCAGCACCGATCCACTTATTTCTGACCACGTGACTTCCATGGTTTTTTGCTCTTTTCAAAATGTTCTGAAAATACAGCAGATTAAAATTTGAAATACCTCCATTGAAAATTTATTCCATTGGCTTCGAGTCTAAGTCTCACGTCGAAATGGTAACTCTCGAATTTTGTCGACTGTTTTAATTGACCTTGAGGGAAAAAAATCAATTGGCGGGAAACTAATTCAAAATGGAAATACCAATTTATATTGTTTCCTTTGATTTCCCTGCTCATTCGGCTGATGTTTGAGTTCAAGTAAAGAGTCTCCATCAATTCAAATATTTTTTATTTAATTCGATTTTATAAAAATCCCTTAGTAGGAAACGAACAAAAAAATTAAAAACTCTGGATGTCCGTTAAAAGGTATAAAAGTCTTTCGCAAAAATAGCGCGCTTTTACTAAAGAGTTTGAAAGAAGATATTGAGACAATGAAAATAATATAAATATTTTGCGACATACTAGTGCATAAAAAAAATTTCAGCAGGAGAAATAAACTCAGTAAAAAAATAATGAAAAATATAATTTGATAGTAAAAGAAAAAAGTGCAAAGGTCCGCATGCTAAATCTGTGCCCATCATGCGGGCGGGTCACGTGATCAAAATTAAGGCGGTTAATGGCGGGCTTTGTTTACCGGTGTTCAGCTGATGACTGTCTGTGCACCAATTTCGAGTAATGATGAATGATATTAACAGTAAGGAATTTAAGAGAAAATATTTGAAGAGCAAAATAAAGTTAAGACAATGGGAAAATGAGTTTTTAGCCGAAAATGGAAGACTTCCCACAAAGGTAAGCTCAATATTTTTTGCTTTATTTTCAGTTTAAACAACTTTTAGAATTTCGGTTAAACAGTGTTTTATGTAATGACAAAGTAGTTTTCACTGACTTTATAATGAAGCAAATAATAAATAACTAAACAAAAAACCTAAACGAAAGGTAAAATTTCTATGATCTGCGTGTGGCTTGGCATCTTAAAAGTTAACACCTAAACTATCAAAAATGGTTAATTTTTTATTAAAACGAGATAAATAAAACCATGATTGACTCTTTGAATTCATGTGTGAGTAGAATCCGATTTTGGCAAGTTATAGATGATTTTTGCGGTTTTGGAACAATTAGGTCAAATACCGATTGAAGGGTCAGGAACCTCGTGGTTTTGTTCTTATTTACTATTTACTGTATTACTTTTCACGGTGCCTTACTTTTCATATTCTGTGAGTTTTATGTTTTTATTTTTTTATCCAAGAATTTATTACTGGCTTGATTGGATTTAATGGTTCTTTGTAAACTAATTTTTAAGGTTAATTTATTTATTCAATAAAATTTATTAATGTGAAGCTTTTTGATGATTAACTGGAAATAATGTTTGTGTACTTTGTGGAAACTCCATTTTGAGAAGTGAAACTATAAAACTTGGCCTGAATTCATTGATTCCTTTACAGATTGCATGCCATTTAAGGGTGTGGATAATGTTCATGATTGAATTTTTTTTAATTGCCTTAATTTTCTCATTTCAGGTAGACATAAAAGCCTCACCTGCTTCAGTAAAAGAACATTACAAACTTTATTGGACATTAAAAACACAAATTCTTGAGGCTCAGATTCTGGGTGAAGATAAACTGAGTGAGGATATTTCTCATTTAAGCAGACCCAGATCAGATGGAGTGCTGAAAGAATTCACAAACACAATTGAGAACAGCAGAAAACAGAATGAGAGTGATGCACAATCACCTGAAAAAGTAAAAAGAAATCCCAATGCAGAACCTGAAAAGAAGGATGAAGAAGTATGGGGATCCCATTTGAACAGAACAAAAACTGCTTCTGTTACTGAAAAGGAGAAATGCACATTGTTGAATGAGACAATAGCGGGGAGACTCTTCAAGGGCTCCAGCTTCAAAAAGAGGAACCCAAGGAAGTCTTTACCTTTCTCTAAAAAGAAATCCAACAAGTCACTCAACTCAGAAGAAATCAAGAGTATTGATTCTCTTGATATTGGTTCCATCACCTCTCCATACTCAGACTGTCCAAATGATGTAACAGATCAGTCTCTGAATGGGTCTCTCTTCAGTGTTGAAAATGACTGCTCCCCTAACATAAAAGCTTTAATTACAACGTCAGCATCACTTTCGCCTTTGCTCAATAATCCTGAGCAGAAGGTAGCAAGAGTGCATGAGGAGAGGACACCCACTGCTGTCCAACCACTGAGTGTGATCCAAGTTGTGGCCTCTGATCCCTCGGCGTCACTGAAACCCAGCAGAAACTTAGATGCCGGTTGGGTGGAGCGCTGCACGCAGATTTGCTATGAAGCCAAAGAAGAAAGAAAGAGTTCCGATTCGGGGTTCGAATCAATGGAGTTCAGTCAGGTGCTGGAAGAAAACAAAGTCGATGACTCATCTGACGATGACTTAATAGCTGGCAGCGACAATGAGCTGGATGAGAGCAAAAGACTTCCCTGCGGTTTGATCAGTCAGAAAAGAAAGGCCGAGGGCTCGCCTGTTCAGGAAGCATCCCCTTCTCAGATCCCCGAGGCAGTTTCTCGCCCTTGCAAGAAAGCGAAAGTAGACGCACCGGCAGAGGTGAAGCCGAAGAGCAGAGAAGAAGTGAAGAAAGCCATCCTCGAGAAGAAGATCCATTCGGGGAGACTAAATGAAAACTACGTGAGGATAAACCTAAAGAAGAAAGTGTTTGTTCGAGGGAAGAAAAACTTCAATTTTGGAAAGTATAAGAAACGAGAATGGAAGAACAAGAAAAAGGGTTTGGACGAGGGGTTGGAAAGCGGAGGGGTCGTTCAATGCTACCGGTGTGGAGAAAACGGTCACTTTAGCAGATACTGCACAAAGGCAGGGGAAGACAAACTGCTGGAAGACGACGATTACGAAAGCGATGAGCTGCCCACGTTAGAAAAAGCTGAAAAAATGGCAAAAGAGAAGGAGCAAGAAAATCACTTCAAGAGAAAAAACGTACTGGTGTTCGAAGAGGTAAGTCCAAATTTGCATAGCTCGAAAATTTTTCCTTCTCAACAACTAAAAATTCGGTTTCAGCCCCAAGAAGAAAATAGTTTGCCGCCAAAAGTAGAACCCATATACAGTATGAAAGAGGACGGGCCGTTTGGAGAGATTCCCACGGAAGTGTACGAGGCACTTCGCAAATTCGGACACGACGAGTTCCGACCCGGACAGGCAGAAGCCATCATGAGAATATTATGTGGACAGTCTACACTGCTGACTATAGCCACGGGAGGAGGGAAGAGTCTGTGCTATCAACTGCCTGCTTATCTGTATGCCAGCAGGAGCAAATGCCTTACACTTGTGGTGTCTCCTTTGATTTCGATAATGGAAGATCAGGTATGTTTAAGGTATATTTATGTACTAGAGGGATTGTTGAGGTATTTATGTACTAATTGACAGTTAGTTTGTGCATTTAATTTTTCTTTTAATAAATTTTTATTGTAACCAAAAGAAGGTACAAAAGCCAATAATAGATTCAGACCCTTTTCAAAAACAACTTAGGAACGTATCTTATTTTCAGGTGTCCGGATCGTCTTCCTTCTTCAAAATGGGATGCCTTCATACTAGTCAGACCCAAAAGCAGCGCGAAGCCGTCTTCGAAGACGCGAGAAATGGGAAATTGTACGCTCTGTTGGTCTCCCCCGAGGCGGTCGTCTCGGGGGATTTCTCCGGACTCGGTAACATCTTCCGACAGCTCCCGCCCATCGCCTTCGCCTGCATCGACGAAGTTCACTGCCTTTCTCAGTGGTCTCACAATTTCCGCCCCTCGTATCTGATGATCAGCAAGGTTGGTGCACACATTTCTTTAAAGACATTATTTTGTCCGCTAGTGTTCGCTAATCCTTTCCATTACTGTTTAGGTTTTAAAGGAAAAATTTGGAATAACCACGATTCTTGGTCTCACTGCCACAGCAACCGTGTCCACCATCAACAGCATAACCAGAGAACTCGCCATAAGCACCAATTCAGGAGTCATCAAAGGCATTCCCCTCCCCGACAATCTCTGCCTCTCCATCTCACGGGAGGAGCACAAGGACGAAGCTCTCATTCGACTCCTGAAGAGTCCCAGATTCAAAGACGCCAACGCCATCCTCATCTACTGCACGCGAAGGGACGAATGCGAAAGGCTCGCCGTTTACATTCGGACTTGCCTGCAAGATCCCGAGATTCGCAGCGGCGGCACCACCTCCTCTCGCAGTTTGTCCTGGAACGCAGAGTCCTATCACGCGGGCATGGCCGCAGGCAGACGCAGACAGGTTCAGAAAGCCTTCATGCGGGGGAACCTCCGCATCGTCGTCGCGACGGTCGCCTTCGGGATGGGCATCAACAAGCAGGACATCAGAGGAGTCATTCACTACAACATGCCCAAAGACCTGGAGAGTTATGTGCAGGAGGTCGGACGGGCCGGGAGGGACGGCATGACGGCACACTGCCACCTATTCCTGGAGTCCGCAGGGAAAGACCTGTGCGAGCTGAGACGTCACGTGCATTCGAACTCCGTGGACAGACACGTGCTGAGGAGACTGCTCGAAAGAGTGTTCAAGAAATGCGGTTGCGATGAAAAGAAAGAAGCATGCAAAGGGCATGAAGTTGCTTTTGACTGCAATGAAACAATACAAGCGCTGGACGTTCCCGAGGAGAATATCTACACTCTGCTCAGCTATTTAGAACTCAACGAGAAAAAATTCATAAAGGTGTTATCACCCGTATACGTCAAATGTAAAATCAAAAGTTATAAAGGATTGAAGGGAATAGTTTCGGCCGCTAAGAAATGCCCGCCATTGGCGTACGCCTGCGCTTTGTGCAAAAGTGAAAAGAAGTCTGAAATGTTAGAGTTCAGTGTAATGGAAGTGGCGGAGAGACTCGGCTGGGACAGCGCGGTGGTGAAGAGCCAGCTGAAGAGTACAGAATGGGAGGTGACGAGTGAGGGGAAGAGGAGGAAGACTGGCCTGGGGGTGGAGTTCTTCGGGTTGGGGTTCAGGGTCTGCTCGAGGGGGGACATGACACCGTCCGAGCTGGACGAAGCTTTGGATTACCTCATAGGAAGAGTGGAAAGTCAGGAGAAGAGGTCCCTCTCTCAGCTGGATATTACATTCAGTGCTTTTGATCACTTCGCGAGGAACAGCGACGCCGGGTGTTGGGAGGAGTCCAACGAATGCACAAGCAAAGAACTGAAACGCACTATTCGGGATTACTTCGAGACTGAGAAGCTATGCGAGGAGATACCCGTGAAACAATTAAAGGTGAGAAAATACACCCCGATTTTACGAAATCTTCGGCAAACAGCTTTGACAAGAGTTTCGTTGTTACAGGTGGAAACCTTCGACGAAGACATCGTGGCAGCAGACGCGCGTTCGCTGATTTGCACGTACCGAGACAACACTTTCAATGGGCGGGCAGTGGCGAGGATTTTCCACGGGATTCAGAGCCCCAACTACCCGGCATCTCTGTGGTATAAGTGTAAATTCTGGAGGAGACACATCGACAAAGACTTTAATAAAATCTGTCGGTTAGCCACGATAGAAATTTTAAGGCTCAAAATTTAAACTAATTACTTTTGTACAGTGTGTAGCGAACTAGAGAAAGAGCAGTTTTGGATTTTTCCGTTTTTTATTCCATAAATAAAGACTTTTACTTAATTAAATTTTATTTTCTTTTGATTAAAAATTTTTTATTAGAACCTTAAACAGCAATGTTCTCCAAACTTCATTTTAAAAGTGTGGACCATAAGATTTTAGAGAAAAAAAAAGATGCTTATTAAGTTGTCCTAAAAAAAATTTTTTGGAATCCTCAATCAAAAAAAAAGTATAAAATAACTAATTTGTGGTATAAAGGACATAAAATGGCACAGACAGTGACAGTGACACCTGCAAGGGTAACTATTATGATGGAGTATGGAAGACATTGGATTTCAGTTTTAAAATTTAATAAAAAAGCCCTAATACAGGTTTATAATGTTTTTAATAACTTCATCAAAACTCAATCTGGACTCAGCTAAATTCTCATGAAAAGTATAATTTCCAATTTCATCATTCAATGTAACAGACAATTTGGTAAGTTTAATAAAAGTTTTTTCATTTGTATCTCTAATCCTTTTTAACTCCCACACATTGTGGAAAAAGTTCTTAATAACAACTTTTTCAATACTCAAATCCTCACAAACATATTCATTTATTAGAAATACAGGTTGAGACACAGCTTTGGCACATGCTGAAGCTGCATACAAAAGAGAAGCACAGACAAGTGAAACATGATCTTCATGACTGTGAAGCTGTGACTCATTTTGGAAATAATTTTCCAGATTTTTTACAATTATCACAGACACTGGATTGTGACGAAGATGAATTGAGTACAACTGTTTCAGTAATTCTTCCCAATTGGCCAAATACCTGGAAAAGTTGAAACCTTTTGACATAATTCAAGCAAAAAAAAGAAACTGCAGACAAATGGAAATTTCTTACATGAACTGAATTAACTTAAATACATCAGGATGGGGATTTCCATCTCCTTTACCAACAGCAAGTGGCAAATTTTTCAATGGAGTTTTGGAAATGAAAAGAATCCTGCTGCCTTGTTGAGCCCAGTACCTCGCAATCTGAAACAATAGAATTTTACTTTGTCAAAAAGTTACTGAGGAATTAAAAAAATAAAAACCAAAGGGATGCATAAAAAATAATTTTTTTCAAATAAAAGTTGGTAACAAAAAAAATAAATGCAACCAGCTTAAATAAAAGAGTTACACTTACATGAAATAAAATTGAGTAAGAACAATTGAGAGCTGATGAAGTAAGTAACAAAAGAGATTTTACGTTTGCCGTTGACATCTTATAATTTTATCTTCATATCTCAAAGTCCCGCCGAACGGCCATCTTCTTTTTTGAGCAAATTTTATTGGCTAATTCGTAAAAACAAAAAGTGCAAGGCGGTGACATTTTACACCAAAACAATATTAATTATCGAAGTGGGCTTTTAGCAGCTGCGCTTTCAGTTTTAATTAAAATTGCTAGTTATTCTAATTTTTTCATAGTTCGCACAATTTTAAAATGGATGCATTATCATTTCTTATACTTTCCTTAAACTTTATTCAAAATAAGTTCATTTATTATTTAATCATTTAATTTCAAACTTTTTTTAAAAATCAAATACTGAAAATCAAAGATAACTTGTTATAAAATTTTTATAAAAATTACTTAAGTCAAGAATTTAAGAAAGTTATGCGCTCACTACCAAATGAAGTACATTTACAATAAAAAAATTATTAAGTTTTAAAAATGCGCCATTTTTCAAATAAAATTGTAAATGGCAACACCTATTATTACTAAAAGCATGGTTGCCAAATAGACCACGGCCATTCAGCCTCGTCCTGTGATTTTTACTATTTTTAATTTTTAGGTGGAAAAACCTTTTTAGTGGTTATTATTTAATTGTATCCGCATCAAGTTTTCGTCGTAAGGGTTCCTTGGGCAGTAGAGCTTTATCAGAACAATGGGAAATGTCTAATGAGTGCATGAGAACATTTCTATTTTTGGTAAACAGAATTTAATAAGTGGGTGTGGATGTTATATCGGGCTTTTTCGTGAGTTTGGTGTTGTTTTCTCGCGATGGAAGATATATTTCAATGGTGTCGCGAGGGAAATGTCATGCAGGTCAGAGTATGGCTGGATGACACGGAAAACGATTTGAATCAAGGGTGGGTAACATTGAATTAATGCCAAAAGAAATAATATAAAACCACAATTAAGGCTTTTATTTCTTTAATACTTGTTTTATAAAACTTATAAATCAGTTGTTTCACTTTTTAATGGAATGTATACTACGTGGACCCATTTTCAGGACAGTAAGACGAATAAATGATTAAGAATCACTTTTTTTAAATTCATCTGCTACGGTTGGATTACACAATAACTTTGACCTAGTTAGGAATGTTTGTTGATTTTTTAAATTAACGGACAGCCGATTTAAATTAAATATTGCATTTTAATAAAAAGAATAAGTATTAGAAGGTTTTATATAAGTTTCATTTTTGAGAAGTTCTAAATTAATTGAGGAAATAGACAAACCTATAAATTGTGTAGGCGAGACTTGTTTTGATCAATTTTTTTGAGAGTATTTCCATTTTTGGTAATTTGGGAGTTTTAATATCTGTGACAGGTGGCAGGTTTTTGGTTCCAGATTTTCCTAACACTCAGGCTTGATTTTTTTCTGGAGAGAAATTGACAAATTGTGTTTTTACAATTTAGGGATGACCATGGGTTGAGTCCACTGCATTGGGCAGCCAAGGAAGGACATTCTAAAATAGTAGAACTTCTGCTTCAGAGGGGAGCCAGAGTAAATGCCACCAATAGAGGAGATGACACTGCTCTCCATTTAGCAGCTGCACATGGACACAGAGACATTGTTCATATGGTACTGAAACCTGATTTTGTTTATCAAAAATTTCAATCAAATCATGCAAAGAATAATGATTATACAGTAAATAGACAGGTTATTCCACTGATTTCCAACCTGACAAAGCTGTGTATTTATTTTCAGCCTGAACTATTATTAAACAACCTTGAAAAGATGAAAATTGTTATGCTCATTGAAGGTGACAATCCCTGATTATTTCTAAATATCCTAAAATGTATGAAAAAATCAGTTTCTTGCCAAAAGTAATACACTCTGTTATTAAAACATAATTAACATTTAATTCTCTTTTCAGTTACTCAGAAGTCGTGCAGATGTTAATTTTATAAATGAACATGGAAATTCACCATTGCATTATGCCTGTTTCTGGGGCTACCAAGGAATAGCAGAAGATCTGGTTTCACAAGGTGCTCTGGTCTCATTGGCCAACAAAGATGGTGATACACCATTGGATAAAGCGAGAGGTCACATAGCTAAACGTCTACATGGTAAGCATTGTTTCTATAAGCGGTTTGTGTGAAATGTATATATTTTGTTGTATTGAGTAATTTGTAATTGTCTTATAACACAATATTTTGTTACTCCAGAACTGGCAGTGGAAACTGGACAGGATCTTAAGAAAATTACGTTTAAAGACCAAAGTTGGCTCGGATTGAAGACCAGAAGCAGAGATCCGACTTTATCCAGGCATCGTGGCATCAACATCTCAGACCTGGCATTGCACACGAAAATCGCGAGCACTCCCAGCGGAGACACCTGGCGAGGAAAGTGGCAGAAGAATGACGTCGTCGCCAAAATCCTAGCCGTTCGAGAATGCACCCCAAGAATCTCCCGCGACTTCAACGAGGAATTCCCCAAACTGAGGTAGTCACCGGATGGAAGTACCACGATCTCACGAGAACCGGAAGTGACGTCCGTTTCTTTGCTTTCAGGATATTCTCCCACCCTAATGTGCTTCCGGTGATCGGGTGTTGCAATAACCCTCCAAATTTAGTCGTGATAAACCAACACATGCCATGGGGCTCCCTCTACACCCTCTTGCATGAGGGGGCAGGCGTTGTGGTGGACACTGCCCAGGCGCTCAGATTCGCCGTCGACACCTGCAGGGGAATGGCCTACCTTCACAGTCTCGAGAGGTTGGATCCCAGATACAATTTGAACAGCCGACACATTATGATCGACGAAGATCTGACAGCCCGTATCAATATGGCGGATTTCAAGTTCACGTTTCAGGAACGCGCGAGGATTTATTACCCCGCTTGGATGTCACCCGAAGGTTTGATCACTTTGGTAGGCTCTTTGCGAAAGAGAGGCACTGGTGTTGAAACTACCCTTTGATTTCAGCTCTGCAGAAAAAGCCGGGCGACCGAAACTGGGAAGCATGCGACATGTGGTCGTTTGCCATACTCCTTTGGGAACTCTCCACGAGGGAAGTGCCATTCGCTGATTTGTCCCCCATGGAGCAGGGGATGAAGATCGCCGTGGAGGGGCTGAGAATCACCATACCCCCGGGGATCTCGCCGCATCTTGCCAAATTGATTCGGATCTGCATGAACGAGGATCCCGGAAAAAGGCCGACTTTCGATCAGGTGTTACCCATCCTCGACAAAATGAAGCGCTAACGTGTTTAATCTCTCTCATCTTTGCTTTAGATAGTCTTATAAAACTGTTCAACTAACAGTCTCACCAATTCTTGTAATATTTGAGAACGGGAAAGTGCCTTAACAGCCCAGTCTTTTGATGGGTGCAGAGATCATGGTCTCTTCGTCCCATGAGGAGATGAAAGTTTGGAGAAATTTCCAAGCAGAAGACATCGTCTCGCGCCCATCCATGTCCTGAAACTGAAAACGTAAAGTCAACCAAAAATATTTGCCAGTAGCCAAATAGAGTCAAGTACAATCGATTAGGTTAATTGGACCGAATAAGAATGAACAAGGCCTTTGGAATTTGAGAGAAATTAATTTATTTTTTAATTTTATCGAAGAATGTAATTTAAAAATGAGTAACTTATTAAAGTTTATTTAAGTAATCGATATATTCTACTAAAAGTTGAAGGCGTTGAAAGGGAAAAGGTTAAGAAAAAGGCATTGAATGCAATGTAAAAAATAAAAGCGCCGAAGGGGGGTCAAAATGATTAGAACACCATTTCGAGGTCTGTGGAAATATAAGAGCTTCCCTTTAGACCTTTTGGAGGCCGAATTTTTGTAGAAAAAAGCTTTTTGATGGACGAGGCCTTTCGAAAGCATTTGGAGCTTCCAATTTGTAACTAAAACGGTTGCCTTTTTTTATTAATTCAACTATATCGAATTTTAATATTATTTATTTGTTTTTGTTCTAATTTTAATAAACTGCCTTAGATTTTGTAAAGTGTTTTTTGCCGCCGAGTTTAATGAAATGTAACCCAGTTGTATATCAAATAATAATTTTTAATTAAAATGTGTTTTTTTAAGTTGTTTTTTTTCACTTCATTCCACTTCAACCCTAGATCAGTCAAATACTTTGTGGCTTTTTTTATAAATTGGTAGGGGAATGATTAAATAGTAATAAAATATATATAAAATTCACAAATAATATGCATACATTCATAATTTCTTCAAAGTTCAACGGATAGTTTTAATTTCACGGTAAAATACTCCATTCGATTCGAATATTGTAATCGCAAGTTTTTGACAATGGAACACGTGTTGGTTAATCATTGCTTATCATTCATGACATTGCAGGTGTTGCCTTAAGTGGTTCCTTTTATCTCGACAACCTTTTAAAACTTAATTATTTGTAAAAGCAGCCGAAAGCAACGAACGGCAAAAAATATTCAGTCGAACCCCTCGAGCATTTCTTTTTCACCCCATTTTGAAGGGGATTCAACAGAGGAATGCCCCACTGCAAATAAACACCAACACTTCCAGAGAATCGGTGCCCGTCATTATAATCCGCACAACAACGAAACGTTTTATTCCGAAAGTGTTAAAAGCAACAGCAGAAGGAATACAAACGCTGTCGTTTGTTCCATATTGTTGGCGCCCGGATCCTTTGTGACGATGATGCGGATGCAACATTGTCTTGATATTGATTTGATTAGTTTTCACGGGTTTTTATCAGGTCGTTGATAACACGAATTCGAAGAAATGTCATGAAAAGCAATCAGTCGAGGTTAAGGTTTCCCGGGGAGATGGACTTCAGCGTGTTTCTACTGCTTTTTAGTTTCTTTCCCTTAACATTACAGGTGAGTTTATCCAGTTCGGTTTTTCAGACAGGTTTTAATTCGAACAGTTTGTAGAAATTAAATTCCATCTTTATTATTCGCCGGTAACTTAATTTTTCAATTGTTCGGATTCGTCGTTGTAAAACTGTACCTGAATGAAATCTTTAAGGCAGACTTATCTAACCGTTCTTAATTAAAGGAGTGTATCTGGTACGGGGAATGCAACGAAATAGACGGCAGATTCCAAAACTGTAAATCAAAAGATGGCCTCTCTCATAATTTGACTCAGGAGTCCCTCGACATCCTCAAAAGAAAATGTCCGCTGTTTCTGGATGCGGTGCCAGGTAATTCACGTCTTCAGATGGTTTGTCGGCGGAATTTCACCGTTGGGTTTTCTCTTTGGCAGATAAAAAGTTCTGCTGTGATGACACCCAAGTGAGGACGATGGAAATTAATATAGATAAGGCGGGAAGCATATTCGGACGGTGTCCAACGTGCACGAACAATTTAAATGTGCATATTTGTCACATAACATGCTCTCCCAAACAGAGCACATTCATGAAGGCGGTGGAAATACTGCCAGATGGATCCCTTACAGGAGGTATGACCTACTTACTTCTGGTACTGGAAAAAAATTCAAGAAATTATAGCAGTTTTAACACTACTCCAGACCACTAATGGATTTAATTGTTTCAGAGGAATACATAATGGGAATCGAAGTTCATTTATCGAAAGCTTATAAAGAAAATACCTATGATTCTTGTAAGTAAGTACGCTTTGTATGATTGCGTCGAGGTTGTCATCATTTCCACAGAGCTAAAACAATGATAAACTTCAGGGAAGTGACGTCACCCTCCACAGGAGAAAATGCGATAACACTGTCATGTGGAGTTTGGGGGGAGGCGCAGCAATGCACCCCCGACCGATGGTTCGAGTTCTTCGGCAACTACAAGGAGAACATCCTGGCTCCTTTTCACATCAACTACAACCCCTCTCCCAATGAGAGCTTCCGGGACTTGGATTTGAAAACTCTTCCCTGCAACGAATCCTATGAAGTAAATCCTACTTGTATGAGTGACAGACAAAAGTATTAGAATGACTCCGACGCCATTTTGTTTTCAGTCTCAAAGACCTTGCAGTTGCAGCGATTGCGAGGCGAGCTGCACCATTCCTTTTGAGTATTCGGAACCTCCGGATCCTTTTCTGGTCTTCCAAATGGACGGGGTTGTTTTCGTAATGTCCATCATCTACTTACTACTGAGCTCTGCAGCTGCCGCGTTTCTTTTCCTTCAACACCGAAGGACCGAAAGTAACACCAATACGCCATTATACGAAATTTTTTCTGACTGTTTTTCACTCTCAGAATGATTTTTTCCAGGACTCCCACAAGGAAAATCCAGAAAGGGCTTTTTGACCGCAAAAGGAAGCAAAATCACGGAATTCTTGACAAAAATGTTCACGGCATGGGGCACAGGTGCGTCTGATTCTCCATCTTAAACTTCAACGACTTCCCAAATACATTAATTTTAAACTCTAAAATACATATTAGTATGAGTAAGGAAATAAAGATAAAGAGACAGGCGGCAATATTGTAACAATAAGCATAAAAAACAAAAGTTACTTATCCCGAACTAATTTTATAACAAATATTTCCGGTCGGGCGCCAGTTCCTGGAATTGGTGACGTCACGAAACAATGATGGCTGAACTGTGCAACGGTCGTTTTTATGTTTTTTATTAAATCTATCAATGGTTTAATACACTTTGAAAAGTAAACTCATTTAGTGTTCATTTTGGAATCTTCTGCACCAACGAGTTAATGCAGTGATATTTATTAATACAAATGGCAGTGTAAAAAAATAGTTTTTTGCGATTGCTCCCACAGTGATTTGGTTCCTCCTTGGGGTTGAGGACAAAATGAACTAAATTTTACAAAAATTAAAAAAATTACAAAATAAGGTGTAAACCGTATTTCAGTGTGTGCGAGGAATCCCACATTGGTGTTTGCCATCTCTTCGTGGATTATAGCTGGTCTCGGCTATGGAGTGTCCCACCTGAGAGTCACCGTAGAACCGACAGAAATTTGGGCCTCGCCAATCTGCAAATCAAGACTCGATAAAAACTATTTCGATTCCAGGTAAAGGAACCGTTTCTTTGAAAACACCAAATAATGCAATTATTCTCGAAATTGTTTCAACTGTAATAATATGGTTTTTCCAATTTAAATATTCCATATTTTTGAAATCAGAATTTTTCGTTCAGTGCAATAGTGAAGTTTCCATAGATCTTTCTCTTTTTCTTTCTTTTTCAATGTCCACGTATTTTTATTTCAGGTTCACTCCTTTTTATAGAACAAACCAGATCTTCATAAAATCGAAAGGACTCAGCCCCTTCAACTGGACAAATTCCGACAACTTCACCTTCACTTTCGGCCCTGCCTACAACCCCGAATTCCTGCAGGAGGTTTACAACCTCCAAATGCACATCCAGGAGGTGAGTCTTCCACATTTTCATCCCCCCCTTGAGATACTCATTCAATCGATCTCTTCAGCTGGGGGCCAAGGAAGGAAACGGTCTGGAGAAAATCTGCTTCGCCCCAATGAAGAACGAGTTTTTCACGGACAATTCCACCAAGTACTGCGTCATCCAGAGCGTTTGGGGATACCTTCAGAACGACGTCACCAAACTCAACGACACCTATGACTTCTACAACCGTTTGCAGACATGCATAAGGTAGCTGAGATTTTAGAGGAAAATCGCAAGCCCTGAGCTCACCCTCGATTAATTTTCAGAAATAATTTCGATCCGAGATGTCTTGCCCCCTACGGAGGTCCGATCTTCGCACCTTTGGCGGTAGGAGGGGGCCCCAAAGATGAAGTCAAAGGCAATCAAACGGCCGCTGCCCCCCAAAACAACTACCTCCTCGCGACCGGAGTCACTCTCACTTTCCTGCTTAACAATGCCGTACATAAAAACGCACTGGAACCGGCGTTACACTGGGAAAAAATGTAAGTTTCCGGTTCAGAGGGGGATAGTTCAGAAGGTCACTACAAGGGGAGGGTATTTCAGGTTCATCGATTTCCTGAAGGAGTGGAAGAAAAGTAGGCCGGAATTCATGGACGTTGCTTTCTCTGCCGAAAGATCCATCGAAGACGAAATCGAAAGGGAATCACAAGCGGAAATGACGACCATAATCATCAGCTATCTGGTCATGTTCATCTACATAACCGTAGCTCTCGGAAGAATCCGCAATTTCTCATCTCTTCTCGTGAGTTCTCGGCTTTCGCCCGAACAGCTTTCATCTGTCGTTTTGCTGTTGTGATTCTTCTCTTGCAGTTGGACAGCAAATTCACTCTCGGCATCGGCGGGATCACTATTGTTTTGGCCTCGGTGACTGCCTCCTTGGGAGTGTTTGGCTACCTCGGCATATCTACCACACTACTCACGATAGAGGTACTTTTGTGTTGTCGGTTTCTACCGCAGATGTGAACGAGGTTTGTCTTCGCAGGTGATTCCCTTCTTGATACTCGCCGTCGGCGTCGACAATATTTTCATCCTGGTCCACTCGTACCAACAACTGCAGGAGACCAACGACAAGCTCCCGGAAGAGCTCATCGGCATAGCGCTGGGGAAAGTGGGGCCCTCCATTCTGCTGACGAGCACCTCCGAAGCGTGTTGCTTTCTCATTGGTAGCAATTTAGTGGCGTTGCTGTTCTCTCTCTCTGTTCTATCCTCTTTATGGAGGATAAAAATTCGTTTTGATGCTTCAGGAACGCTGTCGGACATGCCAGCGATCAAGACCTTTGCTGAATATTCCTCGGTGGCGATTGTTGTCAATTTTCTGCTACAAATCACTTGCTTTGTGAGTTTGCTGGCTGTCGATTCGAGAAGACAAATGGTAAGAGTGAAACAAACAGGCTTTTCCATACTGCGTTATTATAATTTCCTACACTTTCGGAACGCTGTTTTATATTATTATATCATATTTTCTCTTATATTATTCATTATTAAGTGTTATTATAATATTCCACCAATATGTATTTTTCAATTTACTGTTATTGTTCTTTTTTTGTTTACACTACTTTTTTAAAGATAGCTTATCATCAGTTATTCATATCGTTCTATATATTGTTATAATACACAATGTAATATTGTTTGCTGTAATGTTTTCAGAGCAATCGAGCGGACCTTCTTTGCTGCGTGAAACTAAAGAAAGCGACGCCCCAGGGGAGCAGTCCCAACATCCTCTCCCTCGTCTTCAAACACTATTATGGACCCTTTCTCATGAAGACTTGGACGAGGGTGGCCGTGATCATGGTAAGGTTGAAGTCAGGAGTTTTGTTTGTGCTTCTAAAAAGCTGACGGGGGGAGAGACGTTTCAGGCAGGAAAAAAATTATATATCTAATCATACTACATTATTATTAAAATTTTATTAATTTTTAATTATATGAAGTAGAATTACATAATATTAATATAAAATATTAAAAATACAAAATGTTTATTAAAGTATTTGGAATAATTTTCAGGTGTTCATTTTCTGGCTCTGTGCCTCCATCGCCTGTATACCCCACATCGAGAGAGGCCTGGATCAGGAACTCTCCATGCCTGAAGACTCCTACGTCATCGACTTCTTTCAGGTGTGTTGGAAAGCTTAAAAAAGCATCCAACAATTAGAACTACAACATCTACTCTTGTATCTGAGGTAGAAACTAAAAGTTTCTCTACATCTTTTGCAGTATATGAAAGAACTGCTCTCGCTGGGACCGCCTGTTTATTTCGTCGTCAAAAACGGCCTCAACTACACCAGTCCCTCCGAGGTGAACGCCGTCTGTGGCTCCGTCGGTTGCGACAGCGATTCTCTGGTCACCTACCTCACGAGAGCTTCCAAACTGTCCAACAAGTAAGCCATCCCGATCCTGCACATTTAGCGACCACCACATAAACATCACGTGAACAGTTCTTACATAGCTAAGTCCCCATCCTCGTGGATTGACGACTACTTCGACTGGCTTCTCAACCCGAACTGCTGCAAACAGTTCCCAGAGAACGGCTCCTTCTGTCCCCACTCGAACCCCGACTGCGAGCTCTGCCCCACCAGAATAGGGGATTGGCGACCTCATGAGGATGACTTCAGGAAGTACCTACCCTATTTCCTCAACGACAATCCCGACACGGATTGCCCGAAAGCCGGTCATGCCGCCTATGCCCAAGTGAGTCTCGAGTCTCGAGGCGATGAGGGCCGTTGTATCTGAGCGTGTGCGTTTGTTTCAGGGCGTGAACTTCCAAATGAACCCCTTGGGACGGTTGGAAGTGACGGATAACTACTTCATGGCTTACCACACGCCCCTGAAGACGTCACATGACTTCTACATGGCTTTGGGAAATTCCCGGAAAATCGCAGAGCATTTATCCGGGGTGCTCACACATAAACTGAACAGAACGATTGAAGTGTTCCCTCACAGGTACAGGTTATTTTTATTTCCCCTCTCTCTCTCTCTGCTTATCATCCCCTTTGTTCTTTCAGCGTGTTCTATGTATATTACGAGCAGTACCTGACAATCGCCGAGGATGCTCTTATCTCTCTCAGCCTCTCTCTTCTCGCCGTCTTCGGGGCTACGTTCCTCCTCACCGGTTTCGATCTCAGGTCCTCCTGCTTGGTCTGCGTCGTCATGACCTCCATATGCGTCAACATGACCGCCATGCTCTACTGGTGGAACATCCCCCTCAACGCCGTCTCCCTCGTCAATCTCCTCGTGGTAAGTCTCCACTTCCGTCCGCCCCCATCGACTCTTCCCATCACCTCTCATTCTTACAGGCGGTGGGCATCGGGGTCGAGTTCTGCAGCCATCTGGTGCACGCGTTCGTGTCGAGTGGGGAGTCAGACAAGATCTCGAGGGTGGTGCACGCACTGGGCACTTCGGGCAGTTCCGTAAGTGTTGGGTGTGAGTTTGAGGATGCGGGCGTTCTGTGTGAGAGAGAGACTGATTTCAGGTATTCTCCGGGATCACGTTGACGAAATTCCTGGGGATAGTGGTGCTGGCTTTCGCTCAGACGCTCATGCTGCGGACATTTTACTTCAGGATGTACCTGGGGATAGTCATAATGGGAGCCGCCCACGGATTGGTACTCATGCCGGTGCTGTTGAGTTATTTCGGCTGAAGAATATTCTGTTCTTGTAGATGGGGTCAAATTAACTCATATTTTTAACTCATTTATACTTTCAGATTGGGATTAAGTATTACATAATGTAACTGTTACAGATTGTAAGCTTTTCTTTTTCTCTGTTCTTCTTGTCTAATCTTCCACATTTGGGGGCATTACTAATCTGTACAAAATATAATTTTTATTCGTTTATAATATAAAAACATACCGAAAATAAATTTATAATATTAATAAATATACATATAAAATAAAAAAAAAATATGAATGAATTTGAAAAAGTTGCACAATCGGCCCTTGGCCAAAACGGGGGGCAATAAGCCGCCGCTTATCACATTCGGCTAATCCGAAGGAGATTAATCTGATAAAAAGGAAAGTATAAGTGCTTTGTCTAATCCCCGGATTAATTATTAAACCGCAGGCGGCTTTCAATGCGCACTTCCGTCCGCCCTGACAACATTTTTGTTTTCCCTCAGTTACATTTCATCCTTAATATTAATAACTCGAGCTTCGCTTTCGCCAACAGGTAATTTATTTATTTTCTTCCTCGAAGAACATTCACCAATGAAAGAACATTGTCAGTCGCCGTTCGGTGACTCGAAGAAACAATGAGTGCTGAGGGCATCGCTGATTGAATCTGTACTGACCAAATGCGTAATTATAGCTGACATTTGTTTCTCTGATGAGTTCCGCAGACTTATAAAGTAGATATTGAAATAATTGTGAATGCATAGTTATAAAATAAGAAGTTATACGATTAAATGAATATTAATTGAAAAGCTTTTCTTTGAATTCGATAGATTTTTGTTATTTTTACAAAAAGCCGACCGTTGTCATTCTCTTCCACGAAATGTAAAACGTTCAATCTTTCCGTCAGCGCTTATCAGTTAAGCAGCGGGAAATGGTCTCAAGTCTGTTTATCACGTAATTCGAAGCTGACAAAAAAGAAAAGCTCTGCATCAAACGATTCATAGTTGGATTCTTCCAAGACCGCCTTCCTCATCGCCTTATCGCCTTCTTCAACTACGTCACCACAACTCCAGACGAATTACCCGCAGGAAGAGAAGATAATAAACAGTGCGGCAACAAAATGGTGAGCTCCGATTGAGGTTCGCTTCTCGTTTTTTGAATTCTCACTAACCGTTTCCATTTACAGGTTCCTATCAAATCGTTGCCTCTAGTGCTCGGTGTTCTTTGTTTTCTGGTGAGCGTCGCCGGAAGGAAATCCGAAGACCCTTTGGCTGCGGCTTTTCACGCACTGAAAGGACAAGAAGGTACAATTCGAAAATATTAACGGGATCGAAAAGTGGTCGAGATTTCCTCGATGAATACATTTGTTTGGTTGTAATTTCACTTTTTGGTTACCAAATCCTTTTTTTTACCGAAAAGGAAAAACCAACAACTGAAAAAACTGCTTTTGTTTTGAACAAAAGGATAGTTTAAGACTGAACAAATGTCAAATAAATAGAAAGAGTGTAAAGAAGTGTAAAAAGTGTAAATAATTCAACAATAATAAATTAATAAATAAATAACTACATAAATATACTAACTATATAACTAATAAAATAATAAAACTAATAAAAAATAACTAATAATATAACTAATATACTGACTATAACTATATAAATAAATAACTTTATTTATTTAAGCTTAATTTGATCGTATACTGAAGTCAATCGTCAAACCATTGAGGATTTTCTGTCTGTGGTCTACAGTTCATAAATGTTTTAGCCAAATTTTGATTACTTTTTACGGTCCCTCCAATATTATATATTCAATAGTATTGTATAATATTGAACGAAAGGGGTAAGTAAAGGTATGTATCAATTGTCCTTTTTTGTTTGCAGAAAAAACCGCGTTTTTAAAGTATTTTCTGGCAGCTGGTCTTCGAGATTGGGCGGAGAGTCAACCCAGACCTCCGAAATTCATCGCCACTGCACCCGAATCCTTTGCCAGAACCTTAAATATTTCCGTGGAATCCGTTGAAAAATTCGAGGCAAGTCGAAAGCTCCGGAGGGAGTCGAACAACCCCTAATCGATCTGTTAATTTCAGAATTTGAACATTCCCAAAGAATCGAGGAAGAAACTGCTCGAGTGGACAAAGAAAGAGTTCAACCTGTCGACGAAAAACATCGTGGAACTAGTCAAGGACAGGAAATGGTCGGGGTGGATCACCTTCCCCGACATCGGAGAGCTCTGCTGTCCCTGGTAGAGGGTGTCTTTCACAAATTGTTGGTGACCACAAATGAGAATAATTACGATAAATAAAGTTTTATTTACATGTTTAACAATTGATTGAGGGGAGACGGAGAAATGCAGCAACGACTAAATATCAAATCGCAGAGGCCATATTGGTAACCTCAGCAACGCCCACCCGAATTTCAGCAACGTCAGACTTTGTTAACCCGTTAACGCCAGATGAACAGTACCTTTAACATCCTTTCTACTTCTTGAAACTTTTCAAACTGGCAATTTTTTCAAAAGCAAAAGTAGGCATCATATTTTATTTGAGCTAAGTTTGTTTTTTAATAGAGTCCATTTGAAAGGTAAAGGCTTACAGATTTTATAAAGTAAAATATTGCACCAGAGTCAGCAATTTTGTGTCTGAAAAACATTAATACTTTTTGGCAACAAGTCGATCACGGGAAATTAATCGTCTTGTTGTGACAAAGTTTCAAAACGCTGCGGCTACATTTTTCAGTAGGCTTTGACTATTTTGGATGTTTATACAACTTTGTAGAAAGGAATTTCATCCATGACTTTTTTATAAATATGTTTTTATGATTTATTCAATCAAAATTTCAGTTCCAGGCGTTAATGGGTTAACCTCCGCTTTCTAATCTCTATCTAATTCCAACACTCATCGCATTCCGCGTAAAGAATGCTGTCATCAGCACATTCTGTGTATAAAAAGAGTGCCCATTTTGAGCCTTCTTCATCTGTTGCAGCGATCAATGGCGCGTTTCAGTTCTTCAATCTTTTGCAGTTCCGATTTCAAAGAGTCGATTTTCTTCATTAACGACTGCTCACGAAGAGTCGGATTGTTTGATTCCGTTTCGTTCAGTTGAGAGCGCAGTTTTTCCAGATTTTCCTTGAGTCGGTTCTCTTTATTTATCTCGGGAGCCAAGACATTCGATAAAGTCGCTTTGTCATACTGAAAGCAGAAGATAATCACTACAATTGCTTAAACTACCAAGTGCTACAACGCTACTCACAGGGTGCTCTATAAAAGCCGTGCAGACTTCTTCAACCGTCTGCTGCATAACGTTCCATTTTTCCAAACTCTCCGCTCTGGACATGTCTCCCGCTCCCGCCATTCTGCTGAACACTTGTACACAATCACCGAAGAGAATCTCCCCCATGTCTTCGGGGCATTCAACAAAAACTGAAAAAATCAGCGAGAACATGCAGACGAGGACTATACAAGTCGATCCCTAACATCATCGCCCACCTTTTGGCTTCACTTCCTTCATTTGCAGCAACACCTTCGCCTTTCGCACGGCCGTTACAAGACCCGAAATACTGCTGAAATGTTCGTCCAATCGGGCGTCGCGGAATTCACCCCATTCGTCTGATTTCGGGAACTGAGCGACCGTTATGCTTTCACACCGATGGAAGCCTTTGAGTGGGGGCAAAGCGTGGTAGAGATGCTCCGTTAGGAAAGGCATGAACGGAGACAACAACCGAAGGGAAGTTTCCAGGCAGTGAAAGAAGACAGCGATTGTTGTTCTGTACCGATGAGGAGGGTTCCCTTCCAGAATTATTTTCGAGCTTTCCTGCACCAATCAAGACAGAGTAAGATATATTATAATCATTTCTTATACTTCGGAAATTCTCAAATCTATTAAATACAGTTATAAATAACTTCCTTTTCATTAGTATACGTTTTTAGTACTATTTATAATACCATTACTATATATTCGTTTAGTACTATTTTTATTATATATTTTAATTATTATTTGTATTATATGTTATTAATATTTTTGATTATATTTATATAATTATAATTTATATTTATTTAGATATTTTTTATTTAAATATGTAATATTATATATTTATATTATTTATAATTTCATTTATATTTTATTACATATTAAATTTATATTTTATTATTTTTTATATTTTTATTATTCATATTAATTATTATTACGAAAGCTTACATAAAAAGCTTTATATGTATAGCGAAACTAAAACTATGATAACAGTTATGTATAAAAACAAAATCTAACATTTTTTAATGGCTCATCCGATATCGAATTCTACTTTTCTTTCAAGTGCTGACCCCCCAAATATATTCTCACCAAATAATTGCTGCAAAAGTCCTCCACAAAGAAGGAACGAACAGCCGCCGTTCCTATACTGAATGTGAACGAATTAAAACTCTCCTCCACTGACGAGACGACCTCTGCGAGTCTGCTGAGAATCCACTTATCGAAACAATTCAGGTTCGCCTTCTCATTCTTCAAATCAGCCAAATCGAAATCGCTGTTTATGTCTCTGTACCTTTCGATTATTCTCAGGAAATAATTCATCGCTTGGTATACTTTGTTGCAGAAAAATCTGCTAGAGCGGCACAAATCCACGTCGAAATTGACGGAACCACCTGAAATGAGAGGGGGAGGTGAAGACACAGTGTATGGGGGTGGATGCGATCGACTTACTTCGAAAGGCGGTGGAGCAGAGGGTGAATCTGAGACCGTCGACTCCACACTCGGGAATGCCGTTGGGGAACGATTTCCGGCGGAAGTTGACAGCGGTTTGGAAGTCTTTCTGTGAGATGTGACCCTGGGAGAGATCCCTCTTGAGTTTTTCCTCCATTTCGGTCGGGGAGACACCTTTTGTTATTTCTTCGGGGGAGACTACGTTTCCTAAACTTTTGGACATTTTCTTCCCCTTTGCGTCACACACCAAACCGTGAAGCAGAACCTGATTGAATGGAAGATTCCCTGCAAGAACAATTCAAATGCTATAAATTCTTCATTAAAGCAGTGAAAAAATTTAGTGGAATTGAATCACATGCCTGTGAGATGAATACTCAACATAACCATTCTCGCCACCCAAAAGAATAAAATATCGTGTCCCGTCACCATCAAAGAAATCGGAGGCTTTTGCCCCGGATCCAGGACCGGATTCAGGGGCAACAACCCCGAAGAAAACCAAGTGTCCAGGACATCTGCATCCCGAATCACCTCCACTTCCCGGACAGGAGCTTTCAGTCTCTCCGCAGCTTTCGATTTCGCTTCTTCCTCGGACCGACCCGGCATCCAAATTTTATTCCCCTCGAATCGACACTCGTACATTGGGATCTGATGCCCCCACCATAACTGTCTCGACAGATTCCAATCCCTGATCGACTCGTCTTTGAGCCAGTTCATCCAGACGTTTCTGTACGAGTTCGGCTCCAATCTCAGACGGCCGCTTTCGACCGCTTCGATCGCTTTCTCAGCCAACGAATGACATTTTAGAAACCACTGACTTTTCAACAGACTTTCGATTATGTCGCCGGATCGAGAGCACACAGGGACTTTCATTGGGTGAGTTTTAAGTCCTCTGAATAACCCCAATCGTTTCAGTTCGTCTATGACCACTCTTCGAGCGTCGAATCTCTTCAGTCCGTGGAATATTTCATTGAACCCGACTTTATCGATAAGACCTTCTTCGTTGATGACTGGGATGGCCGCCAGATTGTGCCTGAGAGCTAACTCATGATCCGTTGCTGAATGAGCGGGAGTTATTTTGACAGCTCCTGTGCCGAATGTCGGATCCACGATGCGATCAGATACAATAGGGATTTTTTCATTCCGAAACGGATGCCAGACTTGTTTGTTGATGAATTTGGAATGGGATGGACTGTCAGGATGAACAGCAATGGCGACGTCTCCCAACATCGTCTCGGGACGGGTTGTCCCCACGACGATTTCATCATCTGCAAAAAGAGCAAGACTGGTCAACCTGCTGAGAATTTATGTAGAATTTTCAAAAACTCACCTTCATCACAGACTTTATAAGCAAATTCATACATAATGCCGACCTCAACAGGTTTTTCATAGCCAGGCACAGTGATTTTTGTTCTCTTATTGATTTCCAAATAATCTACCTCTATATCAGACACAGATGATTTCAAGGCACAAGACCAATTGACCAGGTCTTTTTTCCTGTAAATTAATCCATCATTGTACAACTGAATGAATGATTCAGTAACTAAATCAGAATGACTCTGAAACAAATTTTAATTTTAATAAATTTGAAGTCTCAAAATAAATATTGAATAACTTAACATTTTATACATAAAACCTACAGAATCCATTGTATATATTAATCTGGTCCAATCTAAAGAAGCTCCCATATTTCTCAACTGCTCAATTATCAATTTTCCCTTTTCTGTTTTCCACTCTTGGACTTTCTTTAAAAATTCTTCTTTCCCCAAATTATGTTTTGATAAACCCAATGTTCGATACAAATGCTTCTCCACAACTGATTGAGTGGCAATGCCTGCATGATCAATGCCAGGAATCCACAGCACAGATTCTCCTTTCATTCTTTTCCTGCAAAAATGAAAATATGATCTGAAGGATGTAAAGAACAATGACTTCTCCACAACCAAAAACAATCGTCCAAAGCAAAATGTATAATTTGAAGTTTTTAGTAAAACTCTACCATCTGAGAATGACATCTTGTATTGTGAGAGTCAATGCATGGCCTAAGTGGAGAGTGCCTGTTACATTGGGAGGTGGCAGAAGAACTGTAAATGAGTCAGATTTCGATTTGGGTTTAAAATAATTTCTTGACTCCCACCACTCATACCAGTGAGACTCAACATCCTTTGGATGATACTGCCCTTGCAAGGAGACCTTTGGTTCCTCTGGAACAAAAAGAAACAATTCAATCAAATGTATTTGAAGAGAAATTTTTAGACTTTAGTTTCCATTACCTTTTTCTTCAGGAAAGACATTTTTATTGGTGCTCAAATATCTAAATACATTTATGTTTGAAAAATGAAACCTTGAAACTGTTTTGCATTTTGTCAGAATATCTTTCATAGAAATATAGAGCATACTGAGTCAATCCAAAATTCTGACTTCTATTTAAGTTACTCCATTTATTTTTTCACTGAAGTAATAATATTTAATTTTATCTCAGAATTTTATAATACATTCATATCAAATTTGAGAAAACATAACTGTTTTAAAAAGTCATCATAAACAAAATAAAAGAAAAATAATTTTTTTCAAAATTAGGGAACTCAGTTTAGGTTTATCATAACGACTATTTAAAAAGGACGAATTTTTAAGGATTAATTTTAGAAGATATATCTAGGTAATCAGCCCAAGCATTTCAAATTAACTTCTACATTACTTTTGATTAAGTATTAAAGAATTTATATTTTATATTAGTATATTTATTCGTTGGTAAATTTTAAAGTACAAAAATACACGGGAAACCTAATCCTTTCCCATGAATAAACCGATTTCGGTTACGGGTCAAAGCCTGCGAGATCAGTGCAACTGTACTTCTGTGATTAAATTTGAACTCGTTCGTTGCTACCCGCTAAAGCATTCGACTCGTTGCTTGATAAAAATGGTTGTGAAGAGTTTCGCGTTTGCGATTGAGTATAACTTAAAGTTTCTGTTTAATGAGTTTTATTATATTTTAAAACCATAAACATGGTTCTGCTTAGTCGGGGTATATTTTACCGCGCAGTCTTTCAGAGTTCTATTAGTAAACCTTTCGAACTCTCGGAAAGATGCCGGTTTTTAAGGAGAGTAAGCTCAACTGCCGAAAGGGTTAAAAGCAATTTTTGGCTAAAAAATTTGTCCGGCCCTGCGAAATTTTTAGTTGCCAGCGTACCGATGTGCGTTATTGGTGGGAGCTTTTATTATTATTACAAATCTAAGCAATACGAAAAAGCTCTGAACGAAGTTGTAACGTATGAGGAAATTACAACTCCATATACTTTATTAAAGTTTAAGCCCGACGTCCCTATCGCTCGAAGGGTGAGTAAATGAAAGTTATTTTTTGAACAAAATTCATTAAAATTTAAAGTTCAACAGAGCGCTTTATCATTCTAGGTCCAAGGCGTCAGTAACAGCCCCAATTTGCAGTTAACATTGTTCCAATATCCCACTTGTCCATTCTGCTGCAAAGTCCGAGCTTTCTTGGACTACTACGGCCTGCCTTATGAGGTGGTTGAAGTTGACCCAATATTGAGACAGCAAACCTCTTGGACTACCTACAAAAAGGTACCAATCGTGCTGGCTAAAGTCGAAGGCGGTTACCAACAATTGAATGACTCTACGATGATCATATCTGCTCTGAAAACATTTTTAATGAAAGACGATGCAAATTTAGAGGACATAGTCAGTTATTATCCTATAGTCAATTTCAGAGATTTGGAAGGAAATGTCAAGCCTGACATTGTGAATAAATATTTTTTAATGTATGAAGAAAAGTTACCAAAAAGTAAAACAACAGAGATTGTTAAGTAAGTAGTCGATGTCATTCCTTTTAAATTTTAAAGGCTTTCTCTGTACTGTATAAATAATTGTAAATATAAAAATATTCATTGCTCAAATAGTATACATAGATTAGAATTTAGTTAAATAAATTAAAAACAAATTTGGTTTCAGGGAAGAAAAAACATGGAGAGAATGGGCTGATGATTCACTTGTTCACACTTTATCACCAAATGTGTACAGGACCTGGGATGAATCCTTACAGGCATTCACCTGGTTTTCTGAGGTAAGTAGTCTGCTTGATGAGTGTTGAGAATTTCTCCCAATGAAGAGATTTTATTGATGTCAGGTGGGAGAGTGGGACAGACTTTTCCCATCGTGGGAAAGAAACATCATCGTCTACATGGGTGCCTTCGCCATGTGGATCATAGGGAAACGTTTGAAAAAGCGGCACAGAATTCTCGACGACGAGAGGGAGTCTCTGTATCAGGAGTGCAGGAAGTGGATGAAAGCAGTTTCAGCAAAGCAGACCACTTTCCTGGGTGGGAGTTCACCCAACCTAGCAGATTTGGCAGTTTATGGGGTGTTGTCAAGTATAGAAGGTTGTTTGGCTTTTAACGACTTGCTTGAACACACAAGCATAAAGAAATGGTATTACCCAATGAAAGAAGCTGTGAAGAATCATGCAGGAAGGAGTGAAATCTTTAAGAAAGAATAATTAGAAAAGTTAGCTCTCATAAAACTGTACAATGACAACTTTTAAGATAATTGAATTTCAATTGAAAATGAGATTCTGTGATTGTTGCATCACCCACATAAATTGGAATTGCTTTGAAAATATTGTTAAAATTATATTACACTTGCATTTTACCACAATATCTGATTTTCATGAGCAAATAAGTCAGCACTGATCTGCTTTACATCAACATTAGAAAGGGTTTTGTTTAAAATAACTACTTATTAACAACATTTACTTATGCATTTACAGTATTACAATAATTACTTAATTAAAATGTTCTAAATTACAATGTGACTTTATACAAATGTTTGTTCTTCAAAGATTCTGCAAATGAAACACTGTTTGATGATTTAATATTAAAAACTATTCAACTGAAATGTCATTTCATTTGTGGAAATTTCACAAAAACAGTTCTTCCTTCCATATTTGTGTTTTTAAGGAATTGGAGGGATTTGGTTTGCAGATTTACCAGAATCTCCAGTGCAATAGGAATTCTGAAAATAATGAAAATATTAATTAATGACAGTTTTTATAATTAATGAAAAGTTAATTTGATTATTTACTTACTTTAATTGTAGAGTGACAACATTTGTACCCCCAAAGTCCACTTTTCCAGTAAGACCCCCAAACAGATGTGTGATTCCCTGGATAAACATCTTCCTGATATTTACTCCTAATAATTGGTTTTTCTTCTCCCTGCAAAAACTCACATTTGAGAAACACAAACAATGCTAAATGCTTTGCAATCTATAAACATTTACTACCTTTATAACTTTTCCATATCTTGAGTATTCCACATAGTGTTCAGTCTGAGCCAATAGAAGGCTTTTTGGTGGGACCTTCAAATGCTCCTCTCCTCCATATTTCTCAAGCACACTGCTTTGTATGTCATTCTTGAATTCTTCTTTCTTTTTGTCATATACTTTTTGAAGCATTTCCAGTTTAGTGGGTTCTGCCAATATGTGAACATCCACACCTTTCTCGTATGCTTCCCAAGCAAACTGCTGTGCAACTGCATGTTTTCTGGTGTCTCCGGTAAAGCGAACAAAGTTCTCACCAGCATAATCAGCACTGAAACAAACAAGGTCAAATTAGATTTCCTTTATATTTATCTAAATCCAATGTACTCACTCTTCTGAATTATCCTTGTTTGCATCTGGATTATCTCTCATTGATCTTGTTTTGGGATCGTAGTATGCAGAACTGGGATCTAAATTCCTCAAATATTTTGCAGTGTCTTCTCTAATTCTAAGATTTCTAACAGTGATTCTTTGTTTGCTGTCAACTTTGGTGCCTGGCATGTCAAAATCATCCACATATTTGTCTTCATCAGCTTCACCTTCCATCTCCCCTGTCTGCAGTGACAGAGTTATCAGTTTAAATTGAAAACTAAAAAAAACATTAAAAAAAATTTGTTTAATAATCACCATTCCGTCAGCATTGCTGAGTTTCTCTGCTCTTAACTGTCTTTTGGCTTCTTCAATTTTCTGATACTCCTCAACTATCATCTTATGTTGTGAAGGATCATAACCAGCCCATCTGTCCCTTTTGCCATCAAAATCAAGTGCAAGTTTGGGTTGAATGTGTTCATCATAACCTATTTTTACCCCACTGTATTTTGCCCCAATTTTTCTGGGTCTCTCCATGCAGTCTTTTCTTTTATGAGTGATAGCACCACAGTTTTCACATGCTCCTTTTCTAAACTTTGTGTATACCTTGGACTGTAAAAGAATTATTTATATCAGCAATTGTCAAGTCATAAGTGTGACATTGGAAGATGACTTTGTAAACATGCCTTGTCAATCCCTCTTTTATACCACTCATCAAGCCTGGAGTATTCCTTCTGCTTTTCTGGCTGTGGCCTCTGATGTTTCAGTGTAGGTCCTTTGGCACCGAAGTACCATGGTGCTGATGAAATGTATTGGGGTATGTGAGGATTTATGTCTTTTCCTTCTTCATCTACAGCTGCAGGAGCTGTACCAGCCTAAAAAAGGAATCATACATTTGGTTCGTTACTGATAAGGAATGAGAAGTTCTGCTTCAAAAAATAAATCCTTCAATCACACTGAGTTTTAAGTAATACAGAGTAAATCGCAATATTTACTCACTTTTCTGGCTTCTTCTAACTCTTTCGCCTTCCTCCAGTCTTCTCTGGATTTTTTTTTAGGTTCATCTTCCAAATTTAAATCGGAATTCGCTTTGCTCCGAAGAATTTCGGAGACGGGTAAGCTTTGGGCAGCTGACATTCTGTAATTCTTATACTATCAAATATTTTATAATCATAAACAAATATGTCTGCTCACGAATTAATAAAAATAAACATGGCGGAAACGCTGCCGCCTGTAACGCATTATGTTGCAATGTTTTGCAATAATTTGCTGACATTCAGAGACTATAAAAAGCAAACACCCATATTTGCCTTATGAATAGCCGTTTTCCGTTGCAAGAAAAAAAATGAAGGATTATAGAGAAATGGCTGAGTTATTTGTACTTAAATCACTTCTTTATAAAATTTATTAAAAAAAAAGAAGGTAAACAATGATGCTTATTGACTGATATATTTTTTCTAGTAAGTTTATCTTGCTGGTAATCTTACCTAAAAATTTAACAGTGTAGATTTTAATTTTTTTAATTGTAACATATTAAATTTAAAATGGTATCAGTGCCCATGACGTAGAAGTGTGGGATTTCAACTTCACGAATTACTATTTTGGATAATGTTACTACCACGAGAGCTTTTATTAAATCCCTGATATTTATAATTACATTATATTCTTTACCGTATTTTTAGATTAGCGTTACAAAGCTAATTACATTAATTTTATTATCGCAGGCGTCATTTTCTAAACTTATGTCTCGAACGAAATATACATGATTTAAGGTTTGTTAATTTATAAGGGTGAAGAAAAAGGGGAGGGCGTCGAAAAATGTCAACAGGTTCATGACAAAATTGATATCGTAAAAATTACAACGAGAATTTCAGTGAAGTTCGGAGACCTTAGTTTTCAATGCCAGCATGAGTTGAGAATTTATGTCAGGGAAACACTTTCCTCAGTTACAATTTTTTTTTAATTTTCGTTTATTAAAAATTTTGAAAGTGATTAATGAATTAAATTTTATTGTTTCAGTGAATACTAAAAGCAAGAATTTTAGTTCACCAAAGTATCATTGAAGTTTTCCAGAGGAGTTTTGGGTGAGGATTGAATTACATAATTTTTGCTTTCTAATGAAAGCCTATTAATATTAGACATATAATTCATTTTTAGCCATTATAATAATTTAAACTAATGTTTTAAGTTTGAATCAGTTAATGAAGAAAAGTAAGAATTGTGAGTTTAATATTGTTTACTTAAAGTTCTCTCTTAGAAGCCCACACTTTCAGAAATTTCCATTCATTTAAAATTGAGCAATGGCAGATATTTTCTCTTTTGGATGTTTTAAATTTGAGATATTTATTAACATTTCAGAATTTTTGATGTTAACTAAATATTAAATTAAGATGCAATACAATACACAAATCGTATTGTTCAAATATTCTGCTGCATTTCAGTCATTTTTGTGACAGTGTTTAGCTTTCCCTGATTTTGTAAAATAATTGCACGTTTTCTGCCTTTTATTTATGAAGTCAGCAGTCACTGTTTTTGGCTTGAGAGTTTAAATGAACATAAATCTGTATGATTTATCTGTATCATTGTCAGTTCATTAGGACAGGTACAGTTTTATTCTTGTCTGGCCTGGATACATCTTAACTTCTGATTCAAAGGATTGTCTTCATTCTGAGGCTATTTTATCTAGTCTTTTATCTATTTAATCATATTGGATAAACATATATGACTTAACATTAATACGAAAAGAAACCGCCACTAATTATGTAATTTGTGTGTTTTTAATTTTATGATATAATTTTAATTAAATACTATTTATAGAGTGCTGAATTAGTTGATGAATGAAATCAGTTTGAAACTAAATTAATAATAAGACTAATAAAAATTAATTTAAAAACTGATGAATGAATTAACTATTATAAATTTTGTGATTTATATGATATAACTTTTATGGGATAATTTAGATTGAATACAACGTTTATTAAGGCGGTGTTATTTATTGAATGGAACCATTTTGAAAAGAATGAGGTAACTTAATTTTGGAGAGACCAAAACAAAATTACATGTTCCCACATTTCGAGATGTGAGTCACGATAAAAGAGAGAGCTTTAAGATTAATTTCCAGCTGTTATTTTCGAACGTATTAAATTTTTAAAAAGGTCGAACTAATTTTAATTTGATACATTTCCTTAATAATATTGATGATAACAGGGGAGGGGAGAATTTTAGGGGTGTAAGAAAAAAGCTACCGACGAACTCAATGTAAAAGTTAAGGGCGAAAGCCTTATTAGAGCTGTTTTGGCAATGTTTGAATGTTAGGCGCATTCAATGTTACTATTTCGTAAAATAAGACTAACGTTATTATGTGCATATTTTTTCACAGTTAAGTTTAAATAAAAATAAGAAATGACTAATTTAATTGTGTTAAAAATACACACATATTTGTAAGGGCGGTAAATTCCTAAAGATGATTGGATTCGTTTTAATTCTGTCCATGACACAGAGTAATGCTGAACATTAAAAGCAAATATTGTGGATGTCATGAAAGGCTGACTGCGTTGCGAATGCTAAAGTCAGGAAAAGATTTATCGTTTAAACTTTTTTTTTATATTGTATTTATGCATTTTCTGAGATGTAATAATAGATCTGGCATAACCCCAGAAATGTCCGGCTCTAATTTTCACTCGGAGAATCATTCTATCTGGCTCATCCGCACTTTCTCCGGCTGAAACATTCTCCGCTGTGTTGAAACACCTTCAGAGATCACAGGGGCATTTTATTTCGAAGAGAAAGGAACCCATTTTGGCCCGTTTTGGCTCTCGGATAACCCGTGAATAATTTCGGGGAAAAGCCAAAAACACGGACGTGCCCACGTGACGTAACCAACAGTAATGACTATTTTTAGCCGAATGTAGAATTCGGTTTTGGGTTGATTCGAGGCTGAGCACGTTGTTGGGTCATCGGGGAATGCCTCACAGGAATGATGGCATTATGGGAGTGAGAATGGAGTCCGTTTGGGTGTAGAAAGTGATTCTTTGACGCCCCGAATCCCGCCGTGTTAACATTCGTCGTTGGACATAAAATAAAATTACGTCTTTCAGACGAAAACTGATACTTTACTGTCGGGACTCGTGCCAAATTTGCGCTTTTACTCGCTCCCTTTTTGTGTTCCCGATATTTTTTTAAATTTGTTTCTGTATTAACCCTTTTGCACTCGAGGCCTTTGCTCGAGCAACTCGAGACGATTTCGGTCAAATTCGGCAAACACTTTACAAATGCTTGAAAAACATTTATAAGGAAACAAACGTGGATGAAATACTGCATGAAAATACAGGAAACAGAAGGAAAAGAAGAAGAAGAACTCCAAAGAAACAAAAATAGTAATAATGTAATAAGAGAAATACAACGGAGGTGAATATAAAGAGCATAAAAGAGAAAATAAAGGAAAGAGAAGAAAAAGATAATCAGAAGATTGGGAAGAAACAAAAATGGAGAAGAATACACGAAAATACAAAGAACAGAGAAAAGAAAGATAATTGTAAATTTTGATTTCTGTAATTTGATAAATCTGTATATAAGTCAAATATGTATATTATTATTATTGCATATTGTAAATAAAAAGATACAGTTACAAAAGACCACAGAGCAGCAGCATAGCTCGAGTGCAAAGGGTTAAAGTCATGTCGACATGTTATACGCGCATTTCTCCACCAGAGCAATTAAAATTCACTAATTAACACCACCTAACCCACACCGAATAAAAATAGTTATACTAATAATGAATGACTAAAGTCAGGGGAGGACTAATATCGTTGTTCGACCTAAGGGAAGGTTCGGATTGAATGAAATTAGGGGTTGAAATGTTGGACACGTCTGTCATCCGCACAAATTGACGTTACAAAACAAAAGCAATAATTAGTTTTTAACGAAATGCCCTTCGCGAAACATTCATTATTTTAAGATTTTCCACTATTATTCATCATTGCATCATTTAAAATTTTCATTCCGTCATTTAAACGGAAGGAAATAAAATCAGCAACAAAAAAATATTAATTGATTTCGTTCGTCAATTGTTTTAGATCAAATACTATCTGTAACAATACAATAAAAATTCGTAAAAGTTATAAATAAATTTTTTAAGACAGTAAATAATTTTTTTTTGAAAGTATCGAAATCCATAAGGCAAATGCGTGCCTGTCACACATGCCTGACTCTATAAATGTGTCTTAGGGGAATTTAGCATCGCGAAAAGAACATCGTCGGGCATGCTAAGGGCATCCAAGCCCACAGGAAAATATTTTCGGGACGGTAATTTTCTTTCAGTAGTCCCAAAGCCGGGCGAGAATGGACGCAACGTTTTCTCGAGTTGTTGCCAGTTTGAGGCCGTTCTTTTTCAACGTTCGGGCTTTTCAACACGAGTAGATATGGTTAGAATGTGCGTTCATACATGGATATTTTAAACGGAAGGGGACGATGAAGTTCGTGGACAGCGTTGATAAACCTTTTAAGGTACTGGAGATTTTCTGGTACTGAAAAGAGTCGCGAGTGAATTCGGGAATCCACCGGAAAAGAAGTATATAAAACTATATAAAAACAGTACGTCATCTTAGAAGCCCAATCTAACGCGATTTTTATTGGGTTTTCGTAATATAACTTATTTTCATAACAAAATGCCATTAGTGTTATTTAAGGATTTTCATTATTATTCATCACAAAACATCTAAAATTTTTATCCAATCATTTAAGCAGAAGAAAAAACGACGAAAATTTTTAATTGATTTTCAATTTTTTTATTTTATTGCTAACCGATGGACTTAATTCTCTTGGGAATTTATTTAGAGAATTTTATATTTGAAACGTATAGGTAGTCGCTAAAACAATGAGATTTGACTTAATCTCAAAGACGGAATTATATTAAGAAGGCGTTCAACTTTTGGGGAAATTCCGGTCTGAAGTCGACACCGATTAATCGGGACATTTTGACCCGATTTAAAGGTTGGCCTAATTATTATACGATGTTTGCAAAAAATTAAGGCATCACAAAATGTCGTTAACTCTTTATAAAAAGACGTATTCTTTTCTATTATATAAATGCAATGAATTACCAATTTTGTAATAAATTATGTTACTTTCTCTATTATATGCTTCGGGGTTATTCTATATAAATCGTTATGCTTCTATCATATGCTATGAATTTATAAATGTATGAGTAAAAATAATAATAGTAATAATAATATATTTATATTTGATATAATTTTTTACAAATTTAATCAAAATTTATACATGTGATATATGTACATAAGAATTCATCTAAGTTGCATCAAGACAAATTCAATATCATTTCAAATATCAATATAATTTCAATTTTCAAGTAGTTATACATTCAATAATTTCATATAATTGCAAATTCACTGTATAATTCAACGTATTTACTCCACAATATAAAATAAATTACAACTAAATAAATAACACAAACACAGAGAGGCCTGTAAAGGGGGCCATAAATTAAAATAATAAATCAAAATAAAAAATAAATAAATAAAACAAAATATAAATAAAAAAAGACAAAAGATTTCAATTACAAAAATAAATGTAAAACAAATATAGAAATATAAATTCTTATAAATCTTAAATCAAATGCTATCTCAATTATATTAAATTGTGTTTCACAATTTCAGTATAATGCAGATAAAGATTTTAAAAAAGCTCTTGTAATGTTTTAAATGAATTACTTTTAAAATTATTTTATACTGTCGTTTATATATTCATTATCTTTTGATTCTGCTGCTTTTTTATTTCAATGAAAGTCAACCGGGTATTAAAAGATGTGGTGATTCTTCGAAATTTCGGGGGTTTGAGTGTACTATTTAGAATAATAGGTTGGATACTTTGTTAAATGTACTCCCCAAAGAGCTAATTCCAATATATCCTTTCTTCGTCTTTTCTTGGCATGTCCTCGGCTGTCTTCCTTCCACGCGGTCACTTCAATTAGCGGCTAATTAGGCAGGGCGTCTCCGGTCTCATATCTATCCGGTGGTGTTTTTCTTTTTTAGTACTCGGAGCCCTCGCGGTGGCCATGGACGAATTGGTGTCGAGCTCCTCGTTGTCGAGTTCTCCCTCGAAGACGGTCGCTGGTGCCTTCGTCGAGGGCCTCAGAAATAAGTTGTTCGAATCCAGGTCCCGGAAAGTCCCCTTCAAGGCCCTGTTCACCGCAGTCATGGTTCACCTGGGCCGCGTCCTGTTTCAGATAGTGGTCACAATATCTGGATTTTTCCCCACTCTCGTCATCGCCTCCCAAATCGGCGGATTCATTTTGGAGCGGTGGCTCGAAATACTCGCAGCTGAGAGTAGCGTTGTCCGCCTCAAAAAACTCACTCTAACCTTCATTCAGATATCTATTTTAGTCTCTTATTGCTACTTCCTATTTTCCTTCATTTATGCGCCCATATTTTTCGTTTTCGTCGATTTCTTTTCTTCCATTTAAACGACAGCTGGAAATTTAAATTTTTCGTGAGAAGGGAAACATGTGATTCGATAACACCTATTTGTAATTCATTTATTTAATTATATACATATTATATATATTTTTTGAATAACGTCAACATATTGAATGACTATGAATTGGATTTACCAAAAAGTCCCATTTACCATTTTGGGACGAGACAAATGTGTACACTGACATTCGGTCCCAAGTTTGCCAAAAAAAAGGGTTCATTTTATAATAAAAATACTCCACATTTCGTAAGGCACCACAAAACACCTTTTTTACTATTTCGAAAAATATTAATTTCCTTCTGGAAAAGATAAACTATATAATTATCTTGCAGCTTTTGTCTGCTGTTAATTATCTAAGGCAGATAAAAACATCCGAAACTTTTCGATACTAAAAGGGTTATCTATTAAGATTATAAAAAATACAATATTATGTAAATAAAAGCGAAAATCATAAAAATATTTGTTTATTTAAATATAAAAAAGGCAAAAATAATATATAAAAGTTATCAATATAAAACAATAGATGAATGAATGGTTCTTTCTATGTTGGCAGGATATGGTTTGTGCACTGGAAGAGAACCTCGCCTTTTGTGTAATTCGAAATGTAAATAATTTAGGAACAGACAGAGCTGAATTTCACCTCCCGGCGTCGTCCACCGTCGCTGACTTGTACCAGGAGGTCGGCCGCATCATAAAGTGTCATCAGGACTCCTTCAGTTTAATGCTTCAGAGCGGCCAGAACGACTGCGTGGTGAGTGCCCCCTCTGTCCCCCACTCCCCCCACGGCTCCATAACCTAACACACCCGTTTTGTTGAAGATCTTGCTGAACTTGTTCGAGAATAAAACAATCGAGATGGCGGGGTTCAAGGTAGGACCCGAGACGAAGAACACTTTGGTGGTAATGCCTTTGCCTGACTCGGAGCAGTCGAAGGGGTCCAGTTCCTCCGACAGCCTTAAGGCTTCCGGTGATTATGAAACTCCGGCTGTGCCTCCACCACCACCGCCCCCTCCGCCCGCATCCATCTCCACCAATGGCGACTTTAACTGCACGAGTACAATCATTCGCCCGGAAAACTGTAAGGGTTTCATTTTCTACTGTCGATTTTATACCGTTTCTAACTGTAATTTTGTCTTTCCAGCGTACGTTGGTTTAGTGAATCAAGCTATGACTTGTTACCTAAACAGCTTGCTTCAAGCGCTGTATATGACGCCGGAATTCCGGAACGCCATTTACAACTGGGAGTTCGACGGTTCCCCCAGCGAGGAGAGCAAATCGATACCGTATCAGCTCCAGAAGCTGTTCTTGAATCTCCAAACGTCTAAGAAATCCGCCGTGGAAACGACTGAGCTCACGAGGAGCTTCGGCTGGGACTCCTGGGAGGCCTGGCAACAGCACGACATACAGGAGCTCTGCCGCGTCATGTTCGACACCCTCGAGCAGAAGTTCAAGAACACGAAACAGGCGGACCTCATCAACCGACTCTACGAGGGGAAGATGATCGACTACGTCAAGTGTCTCGAGTGCTCCACGGAGAAGTCCAGGGAGGACACTTTCCTCGACATACCGCTCCCCGTACGCCCCTTCGGGAGCAACGTCGCCTACGGCAGTGTGGTGAGTGCTCACGTCGCCGTGAGCTACCCCGCTTACGTTCCACCCTCTAATGTCTCTCTTCTCGCAGGAGGAAGCTCTCAGGGCGTTCGTGCAGCCGGAAACGCTCGAGGGAAACAATCAGTACCATTGCGACACCTGCAATAAGAAATGCGACGCGCATAAGGGGTTGAAATTCTCGAAATTTCCCTATTTGCTCACCCTCCATTTGAAGAGATTTGATTTTGATTTTAACACCTTACACAGAATCAAGTTGAATGACAAGTAAGATTATTTTGGTCACTTTCTGTGTTTATCTGTACCCTTTTCTCTTTGTGTACTCAGTGACACGATGTTTTTTTTCTTTCGACAGGGTGTCCTTCCCCGAGAAGCTCAATCTGAACAGTTTCATCCCCCAGGAAAAAAGAAGCGACCTCAATAACGAATCCACCCCGGAAGAAATCACCGTCAAATGCGACGACTCCTGCACCACCGACAGCGGCTCCGCACTGGACGACGAGGGCTGCCAGGGCATTGACACCATCGCCGCCTCCCACTCCCAGGAAAACCACCACCACCACGCCGACTACCAGGTACCGCTTCCCCTCGCCCCTCCGCCCCTTCCGCCCCCGACTAACCCCCGCCTCCCACTTCAGGAGGACGACGAGGGCATCGACGTCGAGCAGCAGCACGAGAACGAGAAGAACAAGCAGAACGCCGCCGAGTCCGGCCCTTACGTCTATGAACTCTTCTCGATAATGATTCACTCGGGAAGCGCTGCCGGAGGTCATTACTATGCATACATAAAGGACTTCAAAGATGGCGAATGGTACTGCTTCAACGATCAAAATGTGGCCAGGGTGAGTCGGGAGACTATTTGATATTCCTCCCTTTCTCTCTACTGGCCCTCTCTCTTTCTCCTACCACTTTTTCCTGTCTATTTTTCTCTCCATCTCTTCTTTTTTGTCCTTCTTTTTGTCCCCTTTAGTCTCTTTTTTTCTTTCTCCTCCTATCTTTGTCCCTCTCCTTCCCCTTATCTGTACTTTTCAGAGTTTAAGCGAACGTTTAAAAACCTTTCGCCATTGTAATCCACGACCCATAAATGCAAGCAACATTTGCACATTTTCAGATAACCTACGAGGACATACGGAAGACCTACGGGGGAGGATCCATACGTGCGTACTACTCAGGGGCGTACAGCTCGAGCACGAACGCGTACATGCTCATGTACAGGCAGATAGACAAGGAGAGGAACGCGAGCGCAATGACCGTCGCGGAGTTCCCCGAGCACATCAAAGTTCTGCACAAGAAGCTCGAGACGCAGAAGGAGTTGGAGCATCAGAGAGACTACGACGACCACAAAGACCTCCACTCGGACTCAATAATGAGAGATTGCCTGAGAGATTGCGACTACAACCAGTGGAAGCTCAAAGTCTACTGCCACTACCCCCAACAGAAAGCCATTTCGGAAACGAAAGTCTTCGTCAGTAAAGAGTGCACGTTGAGAGAAACAGTACAAATAGTTTATAAGGTTCGTGAGGGTTGAGGGGTCGTAAGGAAAGGGCGCTTTGAAGGTTCTAATGCGAATTCTCTTGCAGAAGTTAGATTTAGAAAAGGTAGTTCCAATCGAGCGGTGCCGATTAGTTAGTTACAATGCATTAATGGACACGATCGAATGTTCCTTTGAGGGGAAAGAGGACGAGACGATAGGGGACACCTTCATCGCACTCAAACATGGAAACTTCCTCATGGATGTTCGGGAGGAGAACGAAGAGTTCGTCGTGTACAAACCCGGAAGTAAGTGGAGCTCGCGGAGTGCGACGAGTCGATCCCCCGACCGATCTCAACAGCGAAATCCTTTCAGGTATAAATACCGTAGCCATCGTAGGGAACATAGAAACCGAGGAAATAATAGGTCCGACATTAGTCCGCGCCAATCTCTCTCAGACGGTGAACGAGTACAAAGAAACCCTCGCCAACCAATTAAAGTTACCCGCTCACTCGATATACATCGTCCTGGAGAAGTTCAGCAACGAGCCTAAGATCCTCAGGAACGACGAGTCCACGCTCAAACGGGAAGACTTCTACGAAGGCATTAAGGTCTTCGTCGCGACCTCGGTCAACAAGGACAAAATAGAAACATCTTTCATTCTCTTCAAGCTCCACAAAGTCACAGAGCTCTTCAAATACGTCATCACGCTTCACCTGACCCTGCCCGACGTCGACAGCGGTAAGTCACCAACCCCCATCCACCCTAACAACTACTCACCCCCTCACCGCTTTCAGAAACCCTGCAGAGGCTCAACATCACCCCGCTGGATCACTCTCACTCAGTCAACCCCACCAGACAAACGGACGAGCTCCTGCTCTGCACTCGCAGCAGAGGACCCTCCCCCAACCCCAAGGACCCCTCCCCTCAACCCCTGCCGGATCCCGAGGATGAGTCCTCCAACCCCACGGGCGCCCATTCCGACCAGAGCGCCAGTGAGGACAGCAGTTTGACGGACAGCGAAAGGTACGGCTCTTCCTCCCCCGGAGGGTTTCCAGGCTTTTGATTGGTTCTCTCCCTGGACAGGACCATCGTGGGAGACGCACCGGGAGATGGTCTGCCTCAGCTGTCGCCATGCGCGTCGTCCGGGAGCTCCGATCAGAACGTGTCGTCGTCGGAGAATGAGGACGAGGAGTGCGGTTCGAGGAAGATGGAGCGCGTGGGGGGAAGGATCGTTGTGAGTGTCTTGATTGCGTGGGTGCGTGGGTGCCCCGGGTACTAATGTAAGGGAAAACTTTCAGAGTGAAGCGGATAAAAGCGCAGAGTCGGAGAATTGGGATTCGGACGATAGAGAAGCGAGGAATTTGAATTACTATTTCAAGGCGGAGGCTTATACTGAAAATAACCAGAAATGTAAGTTTCGGCTGAACTACTGCAAACTCTATATATGTAAATGTATATAAATAAAAAAAGGGTGTACAAACTTGTGTTAGTTGTGATTCAAGCTATTTTAACCCTTTGCACTCATTGTGGATAATATAAAAAATTTTCAAAATTGTATAAAGGAATTATTGTATGATTCGCTGAAAATTGTGTGTATTACTTCTTTTGTAAATTACTGTATTCAGTTTATATATTTGAGTTTAGCGGTGGATGATGCAAAGGGTTAAAGGTTAAAAGAATTAAATTTTGACTCGTATTGATCGTTTGCTTTGTTTTCAGTATTGAAAGTCTCCGTCGACGAGCGAATGAGTCTGAAAACCTTCAAGCAGTGCCTCGAACCTTTCGTCGGAGTCTCCGCCGAAGACTTCAAAATCTGCAGAGGGAAAAACATCCACTTCGACTACTCCATAGCGTCCGGATGCGCCGGCCTCAACCTCTACGAGGACAACGAAAAGCTCACCATCAGGCTGGGAAGAGCCCTCAAGAAGGGCGAGCACTTGGGCAACGTCTTCCTCCTCTCGCTCAACAGCGAAAAGGTAGCCCCGCCGCCCCCGCCCCTCCCCCCAACGCCCCCTCACCGCCCACTCCCTCTTCCAGCCCGTCAAGTACCTCTTCGAGTGGGTCATCGCCAACGGCGCCCCCGTCTCCCAAGTCAAGCAGGAGATCCTCGACGAGATGAAGCGGAAATGTGCCATAGACATCCCCTACAACCGGTGCAGGCTCATGAAGAAGCGCATCAAGATGCTGATGAAGCCGTACCTGGAGGGCGCCCTCATGGACGACATCGTCTCCAGCTGGGAGCTCTTCGTCCAGGAGCTCCCGGGGGAGGAGCCCCTCACCAGCCCCGCCCAGAAGCTCGTCATCGTCCGCCAGCTGTGCCTCCTCACGAAGGAGCTCAAGCCCTTCGAGGAGATAGTCCTCGAGACGAGCGGCGTGGCGGAGCTCAAGGAGAAGGTGAGCGGTGATTGGCCGGGGCGGGGCGAGGGCGGGGCGAGGCGGACGCTCATTGGCCCGTTCAGATTTCAGAGTTGAGCGGCATCCCGGTGGAGTTCATCGAGACGGCGAGGGCGCCGGGGCTGTTCTCCTGCCTGGACATGTCTGTTCTCGAGTCCTTTTGCGATGTCATGTGGAAGCCCAAGAGGAAACTGTCCGACGAGACTTCTCTCAACGTCTACGACGAGGTTCTCGTCATACTGTACAGGTACATACTGTATAATTCTCTTGTAAATTAATTATAGTAAAGAGATAATATAATATATAATAGATAAATATGTAAAATAATAGACAATAGAATTCTGGCCTTTTTTTGGTTTAGATAAAATAATAGGAGGTATAAGTATAAATAGAATAGAAGATGAAATATAAAAATATAACGTTAGATTCTTTAACTCTTTTATTCTAATCAAAGTCATAAAATACTCCGTTTCTTTTGCAGGGACAATAGGAACAAATTAAAGTATTTTCTGAAGAAGGAAGGGAATTTCCCGAAAGACAGGCGGAATCGCGTCTACTCGCCGATGAAAGAGAGAGGTCTGAAAATCTACAGCGACGGGACGCCGCCTCGCAAGGACGACTCCGACGTCGATTGATGATAGTCCCGTGCCTCTGCCAAGGCACCCTGGGGGGGCGCCGCCCCTCGCCCGGAGAGCAGCCCCGAGTGGCCCCACCCGTCTCTCTCGGGCGCGGGGGCGCCGGCGGAGAGAGAGAGATAGGGAGGGGCACCAGCGGACGGGAGCAAGCGGATAATTAATTAGTGGGGTCGGTGGCGGGGCCGAAGGGGGCGGACGCCCCCTGGGGCTCGCCCCCCGGCCGCCGGCGTGGAGCTGGCCATTGCGGCTTACATCATTTGTGTCACTAATCGTTTTCGCAGTTGTTTTTTGTTCTGTTTTCGCTCACGCGGTCATCCGAGTCCATTTTGAAAGTAAAATGGAGCGGAGATGGATTTTTTATATTGATCTTTTGTTCGTTTTATTTGTTTTTAAAGTGAAACGTTGCAAATACGTTTTTTTTTTATGATGAAAGAAACGGGGGAGCAGGTCTTCGCCTTTTAAATTCCTCGAAACTTCAATTTGATTTTTTTTCTCTTTTTTTTGTTGTCCTTAGTCATCATTTGTAATTAAATAGATTTGTTTAAGTGAATGAAAGTGAAACTGTAGGTGATTTGAGCCGCTGATGTTCATCTAATTCTTTTGTATTATTATATTTTATTATTTATAAGACCGGTTTGATTTTTTCAAAAAAGTTCCCGATGTATTTTCCGTTAAACACGTTCAAAAATTCTTTATATCCTGAGAAGTGTTGGGTAGGCAACTTGCGCACGTTTTGCGTATAAGGAATTGCCTATACGGGAGATTTAAGGGGAAACGTGTGTTCAAAAAATTGATAATATTTATGATTCCAACCTCGCATTTATGGAAATCATTTTTTAGACACGCTCTGACTTTACCGTAATCAGAACATTATTATTGACTTATAACTTCGAATGAACAGATGAGACTGACAAACGACTAAACGGAAAATTTAGGAATTTGAAAATCTGTTGGAAAGAATAATCAAACCAGACAGAAATCAGTTCAAATAATGTTTTTTTTTATAAAAATCATAAATGAATATTAAAAACTACTTAACATAACATTACTATAATTGTCTTGTAATAACAACGTAAACAATAGACTATAAAAACAGGAACAACATGGGGAGAGATGACAGAGCAGAAACAACAAAAAAGGATAAAAGATAAACTGAATCTCTTTCGTAATGTTAGCCAGTCAAAGAAGATAAAGTCTACAACAGCAAAACATTTCACCGCCAATCACTGACTAGTCCTCGAGTGTAAACTCTTCCTCGTGAATTTTCTTTTCCCACTGTTGCTGTTGCTAATCACCAAAGGCATGAGAGACGGTGGTTCTCCGTAAGCCTGCAGCATTTCTATCCGTTTCTGTATGGGAGAAGGCTCCGCCTCGTCGGAGCACAGCCTCGAGGCGAAAGGCTTAATCGGGGTGCTCGACGCTGTCGGTTTCGACTCGAACACATTTCTCCCCCGAAATCTCTCCCCGTGAGATTCTTTCGGAGTGGACTCGTTCCTGCTGGAATTGGCTCGCCATTTGGACTCCTCCAGTTTCGTCAGGAGATCCTCTTCGCATTTGGACAGGAAGTCGGCCATGTCCTGAGAAAAAAACATTTCCTCGTGGCAGCAGATAAAAGGCGTGAGATTCGCAAAATGGTTTGCTGTACCTGAGGGAGGCTTTGCTTGAGCCTCGACATTTCCTCCTTCATGTGACTCTGCTTGGGATTTTCCGTGAAAACGGAACTTTCATTCACGTACAGGGAGGGAACGTCTAGATCGCTGTCGTTCCTCTTCCACTGCAGGTTGCTGCACGCGACGATGCTTCCAACTTTCAGTATGTTTTCCCAGCCGTAATTCTGGAAAGATTTCCTAATTAAGATGACCAATACAGTTTGCGTCTTTTAATGGGCGACGCCATTACCTTGATACTCCCCCAAAACACAATCCCTGCGTAATTCATACTCGAATCGGCCAAATGAACGACCTGCGACAGCCTCGACCCGTGCGAGACGTCCTTCACCATCACCACCACAGCGACCACGTCCACTTCCTCGAAGGCAGGGGAGACTTTCGAGGAGATGTCTTTCAGCTGCGTCGCCTTCCTCGCCGGGTACTTCACGCTTCGGCAGATGGGCTTGTACTGCGTCTGTCTCAGGGTGTTAATCTGCAGAGGTTTGCACGTCCTGAAAGGAATGCAAGCTCAAAGGAAACGGTTTGAGAAGGCCGTGACATGAAACACGAAGAAACACCGAACCTGGAAGAATTGCTGACGGTGATATTGGTGAGTGAAAGGACTTTTCCTTCCGCCAGCAAAGACAGCAAATCTTCTGTCGGGTGCCAAACAGAGAGGACGGCTGGATTATTGTAATCTGGCCGCCTGGAGTCGACTATTTTCGCCCGGAAGAATTCGCTCACGTTTCGCTTATGTAAATTCTCTTTTTCGAGTCTTTTCTGAACTTTTTCCGCCAACTCTCGGCTGAGGCGATCGCTCTCATCCAGAAGTTGTCTTCTGTCTGTTGAAATGGGCTTCTGGAATTACTCAAACATCTGAGACATATCTCGGCGATAAACTTTCACTTTAGCATGATTCATTTTCCAATGTTAAAAAATACTTTACTCCTTTTTACTTTTTCTCGGACTCACCTGCACAGACGAATGATCCGAACCGTCCTCCATATCTTCACACATGTCCTCCATTTGTTTACAATTACCTAAACGGTTTTTAACATCAACCGTCTTTCTCATTTCCGTTCGAACTTCGTTGCAAATGCTTTCCATTTTCTGTTCTTGGATTCTCCTGTACTCTGCATCGGCCTTTTCCTCCCCTCGCCTGTTCCTCGTCACTGAAAATAAAAGCAAATAATTAACCGCTTCTGGCAGGGAGTCCCGCAGGGCGGAGCTGCTGTACCGTGGTGGCCATCGGACGTCTTTTCCATGTAGAGCACCGGGTAAACCCTGACGATGATGACGTCTATTCGGCTGATGGTGCCTCCTCCGGGAAAGATGGAACTGAGAGAAACTGGGAAATGCTGCGGATTCCTTTGAAAGCCTAATTTTGTGTCCCATCTGGCGCGCCGTGTGGAATTTGTTGATATTTTCAGATGTACATCTTTACGAATCTACGACACCAAAAAACATTAATAATTTTGACGACTGTTCAAACAAATCAATGAGAATCTTCAGTTAATTACGATTTGCACTAAAGTCGTTACGAGTCCGCCATATTGCAACGCGCCCAAAATCGTCGTGTCAATAGATTAATTTTCAAAATTCAAGCGTGCGACAGAGTGTGCAAGTGTTTCACCGAGCTGAGTGTTTTGTTTGGGCCGTGTGTTCGCGGATTTTTCTCCGAAAATGTCAGACGATGAGGATATTTTGTACGTGAAAAGGCAAAAGAGAATTCATTATGGGTCTCTGGAAGAGCAAGAAAGGGCACGACTGTCTGAAATGCACGATGGCGATTCCGGTGCAATGGTTTTTTCCGGAAACATCAACATTTCGGACGAGTATATGGACTTGGAAGATGAAATCTCAAAAGACAGAGCTGCTTTACTGGAAGAATTCGAACGGAGGAAACGAGCTCGACAGATCCACGTTTCGACGGACGACGACCAGGTTAAGAAAAACCTGAGACAACTCGGAGAGCCCGTTTGTTTATTCGGCGAAGGTCCCGCTGACAGGAGGAGCCGGTTGAGAGATCTGCTCTCCAAATTAGGGGAGGACGCCATTCAAAGGAAGCAGGAAGAGGAGGAGTCCAGGATACAGCATGAAAAAGATACGGAATCTACCTGGTACCACGAGGGGCCACAAGCATTAAAAACAGCAAGGATATGGATTGCAATGTACTCCCTGCCCCGAGCTCAGAAAAGGATAGAAGAAGCCAAAAGAAGTGCCCAACAGCCAGACACAAGTAGAACTGCAAGGAAAAATGAAATACATAAGAAAATCCAAGCAGTCACAATCTATGCTAGTCAGATTGGTGATACAAGACCAATTTCTTTCTGTCAATTTTCACCCAATTCAGAGTACCTTGCGACTGCATCCTGGAGTGGTCTGTGCAAATTATGGTCAGTCCCTAAATGTGAACTCATCAGGACATTTCGAGGACACAATTGCAATGTTGGTGCCATTGTGTTTCACCCAAAAGCAACAATAGAAGATGGTAAACATATTTGCTCCCTTGCTTCATGTGCCTCAGATGGGACTGTCAAACTCTGGTCCCTAGACAATGATGAACCCATTGCAAACATCGAAACCCATGGGTCTCACAGAGTCTCCAAACTTGCTTTTCACCCCTCAGGGAGGTTTTTTGGCACCTGCTGCTATGACTCTTCCTGGAGATTGTGGGATTTGGTTCAGTTTCAAGAGGTGCTTCATCAAGAGGGGCATTGTAAACCTGTTCACTGCATATCATTCCAGAACGATGGCTCTGTGGTGGCCACTGGCGGCTTGGATGCGTTTGGAAGAATTTGGGATTTGAGAACAGGCAGATGCATAATGTTCATGGAGGGTCATTTGAAGTCCATTTACAGCATTGATTTCTCACCCAACTGTTATGTGATTGCCACTGGGAGTGAGGATAACTCATGCAAAATCTGGGACTTGAGGAAACGAGAGTGCTTGTATACAATCCCTGCGCACATGAATTTGATTTCGGATTTGAAATTCCAGAAAGCAGGGGGATTTTTCCTGGTGACTGGATCTTATGATAACACTGCTAAAGTGTGGTCTAATAAAACATGGCAGCCTTTGAGAACTCTATCAGGACATGATAATAAAGTGATGAGTGTGGATGTGTCAGAGAACACTAAATTCATTGCGACCAGTTCCTACGACAGGACTTTTAAATTATGGGCACCTGAATAATTTCAGTTATATTTAGTTAATTATATGATGCTCAATAAAATACATTGGTTTAGACTTTTGACAAAATGTGTTTTAATTTGTTAAGCACTTCTCTCAAAAAAAGAATTTGAGAGAAGAATATATAAATGTCAACATTTACGAGGGTATTTATCAGTGTTTGGGTCATTTTGGCTGTTAAAAGTCGCCATTCTCATGTCTCACTGAAAAAATTGACTTTACAAAGAGCAAAAATTCAGGGCTTACCTCAAGTGGTGCGACACCTTCCTCACAGTTGACGAGAACTGCACCCTGGATCATGAGTTTCGTTCCCACTAACACCTTTCCCTCATCTATTAGCTTCGACATGGCGGCATCTGATCGGGCGGGACAACTGTACCAACCGTCTGTGAGATTCAGTTCGTATTTAGATGCGATGCCGATTCCAGTCTGTGATTGGAAAAATTTGTTAAACCAATCGGTAAAATTTTAAACCCGATAATATAATCTCATGTTTTTATTTAACACACCGCTTATGTGGAACAGCCCGATTGACTTTAATACCAATTTAAAAATTTTTTAGAATTAAAAACTACTGAGTATTGTATTTACAATAGTGCTTAAAAGTATTTTGACAATACAAAATTTGTCGTTTTCCATCTGTAAGAGTTACAAAGTGTAATTTCATTAAAATGCTTAACGGTTTAATATAATATTAATTAAATAACAATTTGAAAGCCAAAAAGACAACAAATATATTATATTATTATTAATTAAATAACAGAAGAAACAGTCTTTAAAATATATGGAAAACTAACAGTAGAAATAATAAACTAAAAATAAAGAGTATTAAAGAAAAAGCAGAAGACAAAGAAGAATGTTATGTTTTGTATATTCTGTTATTTTAATGCGACAAATATATTATTAATAGTATTCATAACTAAATAAGAATACAAAACCATAAAATCTTACAGTAAAATAATTAACTATTAATACTTTTAAGCGCTATTGTATTATTGGGTCAATCTAAACAATCGGCACAATGATGTATCATCATTAAGTGGTACAGACTGTATAAATATAATAAATTGTTCGGTCACCTTTTCTATACCGCAGACGCATAGAACCAATCTTTTGACGGATGTATCATCCCTCTCCAGAATTTTCTTCAAAGCAGATCTCTCATTCCTGTCGATTTCTCTGTCGTATCGGTATTTGAGCTGAAGCATCACATTGTCGGGGGTGAGACATCTCCCGGCGAAGTATCGGGGAAATGACCTCTCGTAGTGAGACAGCTTCCAGACAATCCACTTGAAATGGTTTTCGATCCACCCCTCCGCCACGAGGGATGGCTGCACCCCAGGGGAAGCCAAAAAAGCTCTTTTAACTTCCTCCACCCCGACGTTGTTATCATCGTCGAGAATCAAAACGCATTCATCGCCCGCGGGAATCCCATCCACGTTCCTCTCGCAGTTCGGCCTGGAAAATGCGACCGGAAGTTGCCAACAGGAAATAAGACGTACTTTCCAAAACTTACCCGAAGAAATCCTCTCCTTTAAAAATAAAAGAAGCTGCGTTTTTGATGTTGATATTAAGAACGGATTCTCTCACTCCGAAACTTTTCAACGATTCTTCAGAATGTGTTTCCGGTGGAGATCCTCCAACAGCTTCTTTCCAACTCATCTGCTTTTCCGAGCGTTTTCTTCTCAAATGTACTCCCTCTGATGGCTTCACCTTTTGCTTTTCCTTTATCAATTTCTCCTGTTCCTCCCTCCTCCGCGCTCTTCCCTCCCTCACATCAGACTTCGCACTAATCACCTCCTCGACAAACTTCACCCTTTTGAACGGCACCGAAAAGTCAACGGGGAGAGTCGAGGCTCGTTTCGCACTTCCCTTTCTACCCCTATTTGCAACCCCCGTATGATTATTTTCTTCTTCGAACTGAAGCTTCCGTCTTTTTCTTTTCCCGAAGAATCGGTCCCCCGTGCCCAACACCGGGCTTCTCACGATGTACTCCCTGCTAAGTCCTGAAGAACTTCCGTCTTCGTGGACCATCAGAGATCTGTCGGAGGCCACAGACGGGCTCGTGTTGTACACGTGCAACCAGTTGGGGATTATTTCCTCCCACTCGTCCGACCCATACAGACCCGAAACATCTGATTTCGATCCCTTTAAACTGTCCCCGACATTTTCCGAATCCTTTGCCACACTTATGTTCTTATTCTCCTCCTTCGCCGTTGCTGAAACAGGTTCAGATTCTGAGAAATTCATTAGGGAAGGCTGACAAGGTACCAAATTTCCAGACAGTTCCATCACGTTCTCCTCGGATTCACACCAAAGCGATTTGGCTTTCTCCAAAGCCTTACTGGACACTTTTATTTTACTGCCTAAGATATTCGAGAAACCGAAAGCTGCATTTTCTTGGTTTGAGCTTAATTTTTCGGTTTCATTATTAAAAGCTTGACAAACATCTTTCGTTTCGGGTATTTGATTCGAACTTTCGGACGATTTTCGATTCGGTGACGGGTGATGTTTGTCTTTTGAACTTTTATCACAATCTTCACCAACTTCTGCTTTCTCCGATACTTTTTTATTACTATAAGTGGTCGAAAAACATTCTCCAAAGCTTCCTTCTTTTAAACCCTCATCACATTCTTTCATTAAGGCTTTAACCTTTTCCAGAGCTTTCGCCGATACTTTGATTTCCTTCCCAGAGCAGGTGACAAAACCTCCCGAAAGGGTTGTGCCTTTTCTCGCGACTTCAGAATCCTGTTCACATTCAGCCATTAACGTCTTGGCCCTCTCCAAAGCTTTAACTGATATCTTCACCTCTTTTCCAGAGCCGGTCATAAAGCCTTCCATTAATGTCTTTCCAACATTTCCTTTTGATTGTTCGATGCAATGAGCCTCGACAGCTTTTTCTAATTTCCCTTCCGAAGTGTTACGCTCTGATAAAGCACTCGCCTCGTCTGAGATTCTGGATTTTTTGAGGAATCCATCAGAGCTGGGTTTTTCCGGTAGTATTTTCTCAACGCATTCGCCATTCAGTGATTTGTCGCAGTCTTTCAGGATTTCTCTCGCTTTATTTAAAGCCTTTTCTGAAACCGAAATTTTCGAACCCATAATATTGGCAAAAGCTACAACTGCTTGTCTATCTTCTTTACATTCAGAAGTCCTCACACTCTCTTCTTCTTTGGTTGTCTCTGAAAATATCGATATTCTTTGGAGATTTGTCAAATGAGCTGTCGCCTTATTTCCAATCCAACTTACCCGAGTTTGTTTTGGTCGAAGAACCACCGAAATCTTCGGAAAGTGAGCTTTCTGCCTCTGAATCAAAAAGAATTTTATGAAAACTAATTTTAAATAAATCTGTGGGTGAATTATTAATTACAAAGAGAAATACACAATGGACTGAAATCAATAAGTCACTTTGCTTACCATTGACCACACTTAATTTTCCCAAATCTTTGCTGTCTTGACTACCAGCCAATGTCTTCTCAAGGTTTTCAACTGTTCTAAATATCTCACTGTCACTGACATTTAGCTGACTTTCAGACATGTATTCCTTCATCTTCTCCCAACCTGTGCTTTCCTCAAAGTTTTTCAGTTTTTCCTTTTGGTTGTCTGTTACAGTCTCCTCACTTTGTAGATGTTTTTTTGTTTCTTCTTTGGCAATGTCTTGGCTGAGGATATCAAATCTCATGATTCCTTTATCAGCAAAGGACTTATCCATCTTGTTCTGAATGGAGGTGCATGTGCCCTCTCCTTCCAAGGCTTTTGCAGAGGAGTAGAGATCATTTAATGAAGACACTTTATATACATCCGGTGTTGTTTTGCTGTCATAAAATATTTTCGATATATTGTTTTTGTTGGGAAGATCAGAAAGGGTTTTATCACAGTCAGCAGATTTAGGCCTTATAGAAGAAGTGGATTCTTCTGAGACTAATGTTTTGCATAGTTCATCTATACAACTAAAAGACATACTTTGAAATGAATCATCTCCTATAAAGTTACTGCCGTCATCTGACTTTATTTCACACTTCATGTCCTTATCCTGTTTCACTGTAAACTCATATTGGTGTTCATTATCTGGTGACACAACCAAAACACCTTTCTTCCTTTTTTTAACACTATTGGTTTTATTTTTCTTAGTCCTTATCACAGGTGAAACAAGACTCTTTTCCTGTGTAATGACATTCTCAGCTGAATGCTCTGATGCCTGATCAAGAGATTTCACTTCTAAAAGTCTGAGGGTGGCACACACATCTGAGAGTCTCATGTTGGATTTGTATGCCTCAATGTCATCATCACCATCCTCACTTCCTGAACAAAATGAGATTGGATGACAGCCAAAGTCATCATCCATATTTGGTGAGAATAGAGCTCTTGGCTGAATCTGAAACAAAATACATAATATCAAACCCTTAAAATAGAAAATGCTGGGATTCCCAAATGTCATTTTTATAAGGAAACTAACAAAAAGTGAATTTACTAAACATATTTGCATAGATTTCAGAACAGCTTTCACTGACAACTACAGAATACCATTTTAATTAAAATTTAATATGGTGTTAAGTAATTTTCCTAAATAGTTACCCCACACACCATACAAATGTATAAATTGTTTTACATTAAAAAGCTGGCTATTTTTATAACTTTGTGTAAATAAATATACTCCAAAAGTATACATATGACGCACATTCTGAAACTTGTCTTCGGGTAAGAAGGTTGCTTTCTCAACAGTATTGAACTCGCTCCCAGGAACTCGATTGGGCGGAGGACTCGCCATTGAACTAACCCATGACACGTCTTTATCATTCATCCCCAAACTCTCGAAAAGTCCACGTGACTTTGGCGGATCTTCATTAACTTGAAGAAATCTATTGACTTTATTCTGGCAGGATTTGTCTAGGGTCTTCACAACAGTTCCTAAACTGTGAATAGAAGGCGGTTGAAATTGGGTTGTTGAAGAAAGGAAAAGGGGGGAAAAATTAGGACTGAGAGGTAAAAGGGATTCACTTGTCTCACTGCCATGTTTACTTGAAGTTTTACTCTTAGATGATTGATTTATTTGATAACTGGGTATGTCATAGTCTGAGGAATCTAAATTATTTTCTGGGATCGCTTTTGTGTGATTGACACATTTGAAAACTGGACTATCACATCTTTGGTCTCCTGTCTCCGCATTTAAATGACTCACTTCATCCATTTTTATAATGGAAATATAAAAAGCAATCACGGAAACTAATAAATACCAGAATTTATAAACTGTCGTGTAACTAACTCAAGTGTTTGAAACCGCGGGAGAATTAACTAAATATGGCGACGTCGAAACGAAGACACACTGAGTGTGGCATTGATATAAAGTTTGATAAAAATATTTCACAATTGGACAGACTGAAAATATTTCTGAGCAGTCTTCACGAGTCATAAAGTAATAAAAATTCATATTTTTGACAGAAGTTATTTTTTTATCTGAATTTGTTTTTAATGCGTTGTCGGTACTTTGCAAAATTTGTCGCAAGTTGGAACAGATTCCCCAAGCACGTTATTATTTGTTTCCGCAATGCTTCAAAAGAAACAAATATTTAAATTAAATATTTTAAAGAAACTCTTAGATGATGAACACGGTTGCGTGTCTTTGGTGCCGACCACCAGAATGCTTGCTCTGCCACCTTTTTCCTTAAACGACACGAAATCTGGAATTTTATATCTTTTGAATTGTATGTTAAAAAAATACGACCGATCGTAAGTACAAAAACAAACACATTTTAAGTGGTTCTCAAATTCATGAAACACATTTAAGTAATTTCCTGTTCAGGCTGGGCGGTATAGTGATTGGCTATCAAAACGTAAAGGTGTTAATGGATGAAAATACGGGTATCATTCCTATGGGAACCGCAGAAATTGAACTTAACATCAGTGTTGAGTTTTTCATATTTCAACCAAAAATTGGAAATTTATTAGAGGGTAAACGAATTCCCTTAAGTTTGCAGTTTTTTTTCTTATATTCGAAAATTCCTAAATGAAACGAATGCCTGTATTTGTAGGAATTGTAAATAAAAAGAGTAATAATCACATTGGTTGCCTGGTTCATCAGTACTTTAATGCTACTATTTTAAAGCCTGAAGATGTAGAATTTGATAATTGGATATGTAAAGATTTTAATGTTGATGACAAAATTACTTTTAAAGTTAAAGATTTGGATTTTACAAGATTAATACCTTATATAGAAGGAGAAGTGGAAGAAAGTTTCATAGACAAAAGCAGCTTTAAAAGTAAGGAAAAGAATGATATAAGCAATATTAGAACAGATTTACTGGATGAATTATCAAAGAGGTTAGGAATTGATGATTCTAATGGTAAACTGTTAGAAAATACAAAGGTAAGCATTTAATTATGCAGTTACAGCACTTTAATAGTAACTTATTTATTCTAATTTAAGGTTTTTGATTTTATTTTTATACTTTAGTTGGACAGATCTTATCTTTTCTTGTTTATACAGGAAAAAAAATCAGTATTTAGGTTATGTAATTTATTTGAATGAGTTTAAACTTATTTTTCAGTTAAAAGACGCAGACAAATCTGAGACATTGGAAACCCATGTAAATAGTAAACTAACTAATTCTGAAACAAATAAAAAAAAGGAAGAAAAGAAGAAGAAAAAAGATAGAAACAAAAATGAAAAGGTGAGAGGCAAATACAGTAAAGATTATAAATACTTCTTCAACAACTTTCCTTTTTCAAACACGAGATGTAATGAAAAATATCTTTACAGGAACAACAATCAAACAAACAAAAATTAACAGAAAACTGTGATGATGTAGGGTTTAAAGCAAATGAAAGTTTTGACAAGAAGAAAAAGAAAAAAAAGAAAGAAAAAGAAGATGATGTTACTGAATCCTTTAATTCTTCCAATAATTTCCTCAAGGTAAAAACTTAATTAATGAACATGACTGAAGCCATATTTAAAATTGTAAGTTATGAATGACTTTATATGAATGTTTCAGGAGGAATGCAAAAATAGTTTTTCACTGGAAAATGAAGACTCCAGTGATTTTGTTAAATCTTTTAAAGAAAAAAAGAAAGAAAAAAAGAAAAAACAAATGAAGGAAAGTGAGTCTTTAAATGAAACACAAATGGTGAGCAATCCTTTTTTATTTGAAATGGTTCCGATTCACAGAATAATGAGCAAATAATACTCATTCATGCATAAGTTCCTTTAAAAAATTAGTTTTTTCTGTCCTTCAGTGCCTGCCTTCTAAAAAAGAAGACGATGTGCTTTCCAGCACTCGGTTGGAACCGAAATCGAAGTCAAAGATGAGGGTTTCATTCTGCAGTCCCATACCTGCGCCTTCGAAATCGACAGCGACGCAAAGCAGTCCGAGTAAAACTAAAGATGTGGAAAAAGAAAAGAAGAAAAAAGACAAAAAGAGAAGCAGAGAAGAGGAAGATGAAGTTGAGGGTGTTTCAAAGAAAAAGATTAAAATCTTATCAGCTTCTTTTTCTAAAATAGACGATCTTAAAGCTAAAACTGAGAACCTCATGGAAGAAACACTCAAAAAGGAAGTAAACAAAACAGTGAATGATTTGAATCCTATCCAAAAAAGTCCTAAAAAGAGTCCGAAAAAGATGTCGAAGGAGAAAAAAGAAACTCAACCCGAGAAAAACCCAATTCGGGTACAACGGGATCCGGATAAAAGTCTTTTCACGGACTCAGAGGAAAGCATGACGAGTCCAGTGAAGAAGAGTCTACAAACGAACGGTCTCGAAACCGTTAATAAACCTCAAGTGCAAAATAAATCAGTCGTGTTAGGTAACGATGAAACGACGACAAAAACGAAAAGTGAGTCCGACAGAGAAGTTTCGAAGGATTCGAAGAAGAAGAAGAAATCCAAACGGAAGAACGAAAGCTCCGTTGAGGAGAAGAAATCGATTTATGAAAAATTAATGGAACAAGCTAGGAGATTAATCGATCTGAAAGGAAATTCGCATTAGAAAAAAAATAAAAGCCTGTAAAGGATCTCAAATGTACAAATAAATTAGTTCTTCCTTTAACTTGAAAAGTTTTATTTGCAGGTTTTACCTCTCCATTTTATGATTTTCAACCATTTTCGCTTTAATTATAGACATGAAATAAAGAAAAAAATTTCTTTGATCAGTTATTTCCTTAGTAATTTGATTTGGCCCTCAAATCTTACAGATTTCCACTCCTTATTTATTCTACTCTATAATAAAAAATTATGTACATAAGTAGATAAGTCAAATATATATATTATTATTAATAAAAAATTAAATTTCTGCGGATTTTAATGTGAAGGTTTGTCAAAATGAATATTTTTCAGAGAGGAAAAATTAAATTATTTCCTGTAATTTTTACAACACCTAAGTTATATAAGATAAACTTATTCAATATCAGTATAAATAATGCTAAAAAGTTGATGAACTTAATAAATAAGAGCGAATAAGCCGTCTTTAAATTCCCATGCGAGAAAGAAAATACAAAAAACCGTTTAAAAATGAGATATTGAGTCGTGTCAATAACCTATCAAAAGACACGATTTTTTGTCGGTTCAGTTTAAACGGACTGAAAGATTTATAAAATCACAATGTAAGTCTTAAATTTGTCGGAACCGCTTTGCGCCAGCGATTATGTACAGTCGTTAATTTTAGAAATTGCAATAATTTCAATTTCGGAATCAGCGCTGTTATTCATGGTAAGTGAAAAAAGTTTTCAATTATTTATTTAAATCCACCGCTTCTGAAACTTTTCCAAAATGGAGTTCGTTACGATTGGAAACGATTAGAGTTTGGTTTGCCGTAAGCTAAACAAAAAAAAAACGACGGCTCCATTTGATTTGTTTATTTTATGAACGTTCGTTAGAAACTCACACTTACCTCGATTATCTAATTTTGTGGTTAGTTTAAAAGGATTCTGAACTTAGGCCTCAGTGTCAAGGCTTTGGGTTGGGAAGCTTGATTTGTTTACAATAAAAAAAGCTATAAATGCTCGGTTTCTTTTATTAATAGAAAGCTTGACAATATTCGACTTTGTGATTATTCGATGCGACTGTCAAGAGAAAAATGATCCAGATCGTAGAAATTTCCGCGTTTCCTGATAACATATTGCAAATGGCGGCCAAATAGTCCGATTCTGTCTCGTTATAAACTTTTAGAATTTTCTGAAAGATAAAGCTGAGCTTTTGCTCGGTTGTCATTATGATAATCACAGTCTTACCTCATAATTATTTTTTTTGTATTGAAATATATGTTTAGAAATATATGGAAATATTATATTTATATTATTATTATTATTTGTGATTATATATATCGTAATTAATCATAATTGAATATTAATTCACAATTACTATAATTTAATAAATGCACTTATTCTGTTAGACGCTCTTACTAAATATAAATGTTATTATAATAAACAAAAAACAAATAAACAATTATATTATTATTTGTTTTGTAATATATAAAATTTTAGTTTTGTGATTATCAATATTATTATGACATTTATAACATTCAAATAATGGATTCTCGAAAGAATAATTATTAATTTCTGTTGCTAATTATTATTTTAATCGCTGCAATGCTGCAGGAGACACTCATTGCCAATTTCGATGATTTTTTGATTTAGAAGGAGAAGTTCCTCGAGTAAAAAATTACTAACGGAAAAAACAATGCCTAAAGAGCGGCCCTCATAAAAGCAGTATAATTTGCCCATCACAAAAGAGCAAATTTTTTATTTTGCCTTTGCTCTTCATAAAGAATACTAATTCACTTCGCACGTGCACGCGAATAGGGAAAGCGAAAAGGAAAACTTGTTGCCGTGGTGACCCACAGTGGTTGGATGTCTACCTGGCTGTGGTCGGAAGTTACTTCTGACTCGATACGGGGTTAGAGTCAGCAGTTGACTCTAATCATTCGTTGTGGAGTGGAGATGAACAGTAGATACCGCAATATCCCTAATTGCACTGAGTGATAACTGCGGAAAGCGATGTAATTTCCCATTTAAAGCATATAAATTATATTTCGGAGACGAAAGGTAATAATAATTTATCTCGAAAATGCCGAACAAAGTCCTGAATGACAACTGAAGTTATTTTACTTAGAAGATAAAGTATTCCGCAAAATCAGATGGAAATAATACGCGTTTAGTTGTAACCCTTTTACGATTAGGTTGTGGCCTTTTGTCGGAATGGGAGTAAATCTGTTGGAACAGTTTGATCGAACTTTTCTCTCTCTCTCTCTCTTTTATCTCCCTCTACAGACCCAAATCTCTTTGGGTTCTCTCTACTTCCCAATATCTATTCCCATATCACTCTCTCTTTTTTCTCTCGAACTCCCGAATCTCTTTCTCTCTCTTAATCACAAACATTTATCTATCTCTTTATCTCATTATCTCTATATCTTTCTTTTCTCTCTTTGTCTTTCCAAATCTCTCGGTATTATTATCTTCCTATCTCATTAACTCCATATTCCATCTCTCTCTATCTCTATATCTCTCTTTTTCTCTTTTAATATTTCATTCTCTATCTCCATATCTTTCCTGTTTTCTGATTTTATATTTCATTCTATATCTTCATATCTATCTTTTCTTTCCTTTTACATTTCATTCTTTATCTCCATTTCTCTCTCTTTTTCTGTTTTTATATTTCATTCTACATCTTCATATCTCTCTTTTTTTCTCATTTTACATTTCATTCTTTATCTCCTTATCTCTCTCTTGTTCTCTTTTTATATTTCATTCTTTCTCTATCTTCATATCTCTCTCTTTTTCTCTTATCATATTTCATTCTCAATCTTCTTGTATCTTTCTATCTCTATGCCTTTTCGATTACGTGAGCCAATTTAATAAGTGTTCCCTCCTAACAATCCTGCTTTATAACTTTATTATCCCTCTGCATGAACAACATCTTCAATCACACAACCTCTTCGCATAACTCAGTTCAAGAAACTCCACACTTGTCCAATAACTTTTATGTTGTTCCCATCAGTTGTGAAGATATTCGAGATTCAAAACGGGAACCGAAAGTTATTCGAAGTCTTTCAGTTGTTTTTCCCTGAAAAAAAAAAAATTAAAAAGAGAATAATGGATGAATTGGGGGCGAAGGGGTTTAAATTTCTTCTCGAGAGACAAAAGGAACCCATACTGGCCTCAAATCAGAACTTGGGGTCAAATCATAAAGTTTTCCAATTTTTGCTTGAGAAGGGAGAGGGGTCGGAGAGGGAGGGGAGGGAGGGGAGGGGATAATAAAAAATAGAGGAAGTTCTTATTTTTATTTTCCAAGCCCGATTCCACCGAAGCATAAACTTTTCTGCACCCCATGGGGCCGCCATTTAATATTGTTCGATTATCAGATGCAGCTGACGGATTATTTTCGTAACATTTTCATCTTCCTCTGAATGATTACTGACTATGAGACAATCACTTTTACTCGTGGCTCGCGTCTTGGAAAGGGCTATCCGCTTTCGAATGAGGTGGAGCCTCAGGTGCCCTTTCTGAGAATAGTTAGTTGCCTACAGTAAACAGAAATATTTTACATGTGTAAATACAGGGATTAATAATGAATAGGAACATTGTATGATGTTAAAGGTTGGAAAAGTGTGGCGACACTATAGCACATAAAAATGCTAATAAAATAAAACACTTCATTGAAACAGTTGAAGCCATTTGTGGGGGTGACATTTCGAAGATGGTGAGGACAGTGCAGAACAGAACAGGGCAGAGCAAAACATCCCCAACCACTTTTTAATGTCCCCAACATGAAACAAAAGCGGGGCACCTGTCAAAGCCACCAATTTCTTGCATCTCGGGCTAACAAGCAAGGGATGATACGGCAAATCCCCAATATTTATGAGATTAAAAAAAGATTAAAAAGTAAACTGCGGTCTGGTGAAAGTCGAGGCAGTGGTAACTCTGGGGTGGGGGGGGTGAGGGGGGGTGGTAGAGGGCGGGGGGCGGAGGGATAAAGACAATTACGAGGGGACAAGCCGCGAAAAATAATGAAGGAATTTAAGGTGCTATTCAAAGTCAAGGACGTGCTCCCCTTTCAATTACGGTGCAGAAATTAGTTTAAAGCAGCCCCCGCTATCCAAACGATGGGGTCGCTTTCTCTTTCCTCCCCAACCCCCATTTTTTTGTTCTGACGCAATTTGATTTCCAGTTCCCTTTCGAACCCGAAACAATGCCGGGATTAACGTGGATGAATGCTGAGGAAGTTGCGTCGAACAACAATCGGACCGTCGTTTGTTTCCAAATGCTATTCTCATTCGCCAAAGTCACCACTTTCTGCGACCCTTAGTTTGGTCACTCACCCCCACCGTGATGGGGATGCTCTCGCCGCTCTCTCTCTCTGCGAAATGAATCAAAAATATCCAACATTATATAACTTAAGGACAAATGCTTTTATTAATACAGCAGTCTTTTCCGAACGAGTTTCAGCCTCAACAAAGCCCGAGAACCCACCCCCCCACTCCCACCACCAGCCCCCGTGAAGGGATGAAAATGTTTGGGGGCGCGAGAAAGGCAGTCTTCCTCGAAGTCAATCATTGTCCTCGCGTAATGACAGGCAGAAGTAATTGGGGACAGAAAAGAGGGGGAGACGGCAGGTGGGTGGCCGAGGGGTGAAGGGTGAAGGGAAGAGGGTGGAGAGAAAAGCAAAGGGGGTGACTAATAAGGAATTTTTATTTCCGCGATGGAAACTCACAGAAGAAAGTCATAATTTTGTTTATTATTATTAATTAGATAACAATTTTTTATCTCTCGTTAAAAATTGCGAGTAATGAGAAGGCCGACTTTTTTTTCCATTTTTTGATTTTAAATTTTTCTTAAATCTTTACTCTCTCTCCCTTTTTGTTCTACACTTCGATCTTCTTTGGGGTGAACTGTGCTAAAATTCACTCTTCTTTATCATTGTATCTCTTTTTCACGCGCTTTAGTACTTTCTTTTTCACTCCATCAGTCCTCGCTTTCTTCTACAAAGATTCGGAGATCTAAATCCTTCTGCATCCCCTGACTGCACTTTCACACACACACCCCCTCATATTTTCCCCCACCCCGCCCAGCCTTAGATTCAACACATCGTTAGCTCAAACTCAATTAAAAATATTTGGTTCGCTACTTTCTCAGAAATACAATTGGCGGATGATAGTTTTCGAAAACGACTCCGCCCCCTCCACCCCCTCCCCCTCCCGTCTCCCTCCGCTTTTCAACTTCTGGGAAGATATTTATCCTCTTTCTAGTTGTAACCGAAACTGTCCACTGACCTGCATCCCCCTTTCTCTTTCAATTTACTCCCGTGACACCCGAGCTTTGCTCCGCTCTCCTTTCTATTTAGTCTTGTGTTTCTCTCCCTCCACAGGTTCACTCTCGAACGGTTTCGTGCTCGCAGACCGCAGAGAAAAGTGATTGAACCCGAACACAGGAAAGTTCATCTCGGGGGTTATCACTCGAGGAAATCACCGATGAACCAAAATAGAAGTCGGTTGTGAAGAGAGAGGGGCAGTGGGGGAAGAGGGGGACACACAAGCATTATAGACGAGCTGTCATTGCGCAGTCTGCACCTGAATATTATGTTTTAATGACATTCGAGACTTATTTATGTATTTTTTTTCTTCGTGTCAGCCGTTATTTCAGCGATTTTTCTGTCCTTTTAATCATTCTTTCACTTTTCGGTTCAGACTTTCCTTGTTTTCAGCTTCGGTTTTTTGTATTTCTATCTCAGAATGTCACGCCTTTTTAAATGATTTTATTTAACTTGGTTTTCGTGTCTGTCTGTCTGTCTGTCTGTGTGCAGACACAACTTTGAATCGAAATTTGACCCGTTTCCCTCTAACCGATTTCTTTCAAATTTTGCACACACTTTCGTTTTGGTGGACAATTCAAATTTCTGCAATTATTTTTTAAATTAGTGCTCAGGTAAAAATTAAAAAAAATAAATAAATAAAATTCCCAAAGCCCAATTAATTGCTCAACTCACGAGTCCTTAAATGAGATGACCTTATCTCAGGCCGATGAATGAACGCATTGTAAATATATTCTGCTATCACTTTACAACTCAGATAAAAATAATAATAAAAAACATTTTAAACATATTTTTAAAGTTAAACGGTTTTATTTTCGAAGTGCACTAAAAAGTAAAAAACTAATTTGTGATGCAACAGTATAAATAAATACATGGGTGACAAAGAAAAAGACCAATTTTATTGTACATAAAACCGTGGGGCTTTAACCTGTACAATTTTTATACAATTTTTTATACTGTGTAACGCCCCACAATTTTTTGTACAAAAAAATTGGTCTTTTTCTTTGTCACCCATGTATTTATTTATACTATTGCATCACAAATTATTTTTTTAATTTTTAGTGCACTTGAAATAAAACCTTTTAACTTAAAAAATTTTTTTAATTATATATACACTAATTATAGCTATCGAATCTTAAGAAGTTTAACCCACAAAGAATACAGACATGACCAATATATTCAGAATTTAAAGGAAATATTTAAACCATAATTTAAATACAAACTACAATTTCGGTAAGCAACCAAAAAAAAGAAAATTGTTAGTTGTCTGGTTTTGCCCGCAGCTGAGGGAAAGAAGCGAACAAAATCAACCCCTCAGCAACAGATTGCGATTTGTAATGTTATTTGATTTTGTCCGCAACCTAAACATTTTTAATGCAAATTTCTCCACTTTTGGTTCTTTAGTGAAAATTATAAGTTGGCAAATACTTTTCAAGTATATATGAAAGATGTCGGGATAATTCGTCTTATACATTCATAATGAAGGCTGTGTTGGCTGACTTTGAGGAATTACAGGTACGACATTAACGCCCCTTAACCGAAGAAGAGGTCGTTACGCGTAAAACAGTCGCTTAACCTCTCAGACTTTTAAATTCATAATTCCGAATCCACAAAACAACCCATTTGAATTTTAAATGGTAGTATAAATAATTTAGATATTATAAATTAAATAAATCATATTATATCATAAAATAATTAAAGAGAATCGATGGAAAACTGTGACTTATTTTGACCCTTTGACCCTGTCCCTCCCCTTGTATGGTTTGTACGGTTTGTCACTCCAATTTTATAAGTTTAGAATTATTTATAACAGTGATGCCCAACCTTTCATAACTTAAGGGCCAAACTTGAGTGTAATTTCGCGGGCCACAACACAAAATTAGTCTATTTGCCGAAAGATAAGAAAGAATTTAATAATAATAATATAATAATATATTTTCCCTGTTTCGCACATAAGCATTAGCGGGGTAAATTATACAATTACATTGAGACACTGTTACAAAATACAACCCAAAACACATATTCATACACATTTTTTATCGGTTAAAAATTGTATTGTAATTTTATACAATTTTAATACTAAAATGTTTTTATGTTAAAACGTATAAAAATGAAATTAATAACTTGAAAGTAAAAAAATAAATATTGGGCCACATGCAACACCTTCACGGGCCGGAAATGGCCCGCGGGCCGTAGGTTGGCATCACTGATTTAGAATAATTAAAAGAAGAATTATTTTATTTATATAAAATTTTTGGAACAAAAGAATTCTTAAATTTTAGTTATGGAATTTCATTAATGAAAATTATATTTATGTATAGATATTTATAAAAAAATAACCAATAATTTATAAAATAGTTTATAATAATAGGGAGAGTATTTGAGCTTTTGCGTTTTTGTCGAATACCAATCGGTTATTAATATTAATAAATCCATAATTTATTGACTTTCTGTTCCACCCCCACCGCCACAAGTAATGCATTTGGGAGCCCTTACTCTCTTTCATCCCCTCCCTGTGCCACTCTGTGAGAATACACTGTGCATTAATGGGCCACAGCGACGGGAAAGGCACTGAGACAGTTGGGAGGGGTAGCATAGGTGGTCGGAATGGGGGCGCATGCCCGAAATATTGTCGTTGCGGGGCTTCAACTCCCAACCAGGTGAGTGACAGAATTTCCATCAATTCTTAGCCGAATCTGTTTATTTGGCGGTGCGGGACATAAGTCTCCCAAGTGCGTGGGGAATCCGATTTGTTCTTCGGTTGGTGTTGAGGTGCTCGCGAGGGCGAATGCAGCTGAGGCCAGAAAGTCTCCTTTAATCCGACACTCGGCTCACCGTTTTGATTTTTAGATCACTCTCATTTGCTATGCTTATTGAATTCAGTGAGGCTCTGTTTAAATAAAAATTGGACACACGTTTGTCATATGTCTGAATAGAAAATTGGTCGGCGTCGTAACTTTGTGGAGGACTCTCCGGTGCTTTGCGGCGAAGATTAACGGCACGTGTGCAAAGGTATGAACAGTCGTAAAGCTCGCGAGGACGTTGATAAAAGCTCCGGTTATCGGCGAGAGGCGAGGATGTAACCTTCGGGGATGACGGCGGAGGCAGAGTGTGCAGCGATCGGTGTCCCTCGGGAGGAGCTGTCCCGCGATGCAGATCAGGATGGTGGCGTCTAATGCGGGGATGCAGGAGCTGTCTTCGTACCCTAGGATCCTCGACAGCTCCGGGGACGAGGGGGAGTATGTCGATCTGGAGAACCTCAAGCCGAGGGCGCAGCCGATGCCCGTCTCCCTGCACCAGATGGTGCACCAGAGCTCTATGCACCAGAACGCGTATTATGACCTCATGCCTGTCACCTCGTAAGTAGGGCTTAAAGCTGCCCCAAAAGGATACAAAGTTTCATTGGGAACCGAAACTCTGAATATAATAATAATATAAAGAAAAAGAACAACAAAGAAATGTATAATTGTACACAAAATGGGAACAAAACAAAACGTTTGTTTTTTTTTAATTGGTTGATTGCAGATCTCTCAACTTTACAAACTTTTATCTAAAGAAAAACTTAAATTTACATACCAAATTGTAAATAAGTTGGTATAAATAAATAAACATAACAAACAATATAACACAATATAATAATAACACAAACAATAAAATATATAAAAACATACGTAATTTTAAGTAAACCCACACATAACAGTAATAATTGTGCAAACGTTACAAAATAGTACATTACAAAACAATACGAAAACATTACAAAAAAATTTATTTATTTATTTATTTTAAAACTCTTTACAAAGTTATTTTACTTGGCCAGATTAGGCTAATGCCTCTACTGGTCTACGAAAAAAAAATTCCTCAAATACAATAAAAAAAACAATTTCTTACAGTAAATTTCTTTTTTATTTTTATAAATTATATTGCAATAATATCAAAGTACACATAATAATAATTTTTTCCTCTTTTATTTAAAAGCATATATATTTATAAATTTATATTATATATAACTTACTTATAAATTATTACTTATAATTTTTTTTATATTACTTATAAATTATTTACCTATAAATTCGAATAAGCTATTTTATAAAATTTTTCTGTTTTATTGTTTAGGCTGAGCCTATGACAAGTACTGAATATACTGAGTCTTAAATTTTTATACAGAATAAAATATAAACTATTGTTACTTCGTAACTTTGTTTTTATTTGGTTTTTGATCTGCATAATAATAAAAAAATTATTTTTCTAATCATAAACTAAATATAATAAAATAACTAAATATAATACTAAATACTTAATACAATATAAATAACTAAACCATAACTACATAATTTAAAAAAATACTGTATTTTTTAAATAAGTTAACATAAAAATAATGTTTTTAATAAATTAATTTATAGTTGAGTTAATCATAACATACTTAAAATATAAGCGAAGAATACAATAATTAAATAAATAATATCCTTAATATACGATATTAAGTGATGATTAAACATATAATAAATAAATTAAATTAAATGAGTCAATATGGGGGGTAAATTGGTCAGAATTTGAAATTTAAGGGTAACCATAGAGTTCATGAAATTTCTGTCGTCTGCAAATATTCATTTGGTAGAAAACTTTTCCATGTTTGTATTTGCATGCTCTGATAGAAAATAAATCACCACCTGTTATCTATTATATATTATCTGTAGCTCTTTGTCTAAGATTATGTCATAGAGAAATCGCACAGACGCGGACACTTTTCTTTGTTGGAAGGCCTAACACGGCCCCCAATATCATTTCGTCACCATCGCTCGGATAGTTTTCGTCCTCATAACTTATGCATTAAGGACGAACACCCTTTTAACTCATTCAAATTTAATGTAGAAGGTAATGGATGCAGGCCCGGAGATCGCCTGGGCTGTGCCCGCATTCGAACACGGCAGCCATGTTCGCGTTCCGACCACGGCGGAAGTCCTCTGCCCGGAAGGGGACATCGGAAGAGGACTCATTCGAATGTCCCTAATCAGTTAGAAGAGATATGGAAACAATGAGCAAACTTCAAATGTATAATTTAAATGAAAAAGAAGAATATACTGTATAAAACAAATACAACAAAACTTACGTTTCGCTTTATTATTTTGTTTCCGGTTTATATGTATTTTTAGTATACTTTTTTAGTATACTGTATAACTTTTTTTGTATTTTAGTGAAAATATTTGTATTTTTTATTTGTATTGTTTTTGTTTATTTGTATTTTGTATTTATTATTGTGTTATGTACTTTTTATTTCTAATTGCATATTTGTTATTTATAATTTTGTTCATACTTTCCAAAGATCCAAAGAGCGTTTGTTTATTTGTTATAATAAAAAAAATTCCAATTTTACCAATAATTTATTAACTTTAATGTAATGTATTTTATATAATAATTGGTAAAATAATAATTCATATAACGGTAATAATGGTATAATTACTCCTTATTTACGTTATTTTCCTTATTTAATTTCTTAATATTTTTCCTCATTATTATAATGTTTCATTCGTTATCATTGCAGCGCTTTTTCAAATGTTAAATGAACACAAAAAAATACAAAATATTATAATTGCATAATTGTATACATTAAAACCAAAATAATTTGGTTTCGTCGGGGCTTCTCAACAACGCCTCCAAACGAATAATATTTATTATATAATATCTTGAGTTTCCCCATAAAAGTCTCCTTTTGCAGAAACTCCTGCTCGGCGTCCATGTACCTCGGAGGGGGAGGAGGCGTCACAGGACTGCAGGGCCCCGCCCCCGGCGTCAAGATGGAGGTGGACAGGTTCAGCGCCATAAGGGACCACAAAATACTCGGGAAACGGAAGAGTTCCTGCCATCAGTGAGTCTCCACATCGATCCCCGCGCAATAAAAATAATTTTCTCAAAGTCAAACAAAAGCCGAGAGATTATTTGCTCACGTGGTGGCCGCCGTCCCTCAAAGTTTTCACGGCAATTGATGCGGGAGGAAAGATCAGCGGGCCCCGGGGGGGACGCCTTCCGGTTCATCGGAGGCGGAGCTCCCCCGAGGGGCCCTCTCCTCGCGGGGGGAGTTCATTTTCCGCGGTGACGGCCACCAACCCATTTTCAACTTTCTCAGCCCTTACGTAAGATGATTTCTCCAGTGGGGCTGTATGGGAAGGGGTGTGTGAATCAGGGGCGGATATGGCGAAGGGGTTGCGGTGGAGGGAAAATTAAAGGGAAGATAATTATGTAAAAGGAGTCAATTAAAGAGGCAGCGAAGAATAAAACCATAGAAAGCCCCAAAATTGTCCCGTAAATGTCCCCAATCTGTCCTCAATCAAAACTTGAATTTTCTCTCCCCTTTTGAAAGATGCCACCCCCCGACGACCCCCCGACGCCTCCGCAAACACTCATTCTCATTAACATCATCAACCCTTCGAAAGGGGGCGCAATAAAAAACTGAAAAGGGGTAATTGAGTCGGTAAAAGGGGTGCAAGTGGGAACTCTCTAATCGCGGGAAACCCTTCAAACGCATCCCCCTCCCGAATTTTTAATTACTTTCTTAAGCGGGAAAACCCGATAAGGTTTCCCCCGCAATGGCGAAGGCGCGAAACCGTTTGCTAATTTTCCTTTCTTTTATTTCATGATGACGTCAGCGATTTCGATGACGAAACCAGCGCAGATGACAAATCCGTTCGGACGAACGACGACAAGAAGTAAGTACACTTCGCCCCTGCGACTAAGGGTTGCCAACCCCTCCCCTGAGGGAACCTTCCAATCGAAGAATCCCAAATGCTACTAATTAGTCCCCGTTATGTAATTACTGCGAGGGTTTTTTGCACTCCGTTCGTCATCTTTTCTCATGATGTAATCACCCCCTTCCAGGCAAAACCACAGCGAGATAGAGAAGAGAAGGAGGGACAAGATGAACACCTACATCACAGAGCTGGCCAGCATGGTGCCCATGTGCCACGCCAACCCGAGGAAGCTCGACAAGCTGACCGTCCTCCGGATGGCGGTGCAGCACCTCAGGTACGTCCCGCGGGAGGGGAGGCAACGACCGGGAATGACCACCCCTGTGTCGACAGGTCCATCCGGGGCGCGGTGCACTCCTACACGGAGGGGACACTACAAGCCGACCTTCCTCTCGGACGAGGAGCTCAAGCATCTGATCCTGCAGGCGGCGGACGGGTTCCTCTTCGTCGTCGGCTGCGACAGAGGGCGGATTCTCTTCGTGTCGGAGTCCGTCTCGCAGATCCTGAATTACTCTCAGGCCGATCTCCTGGGTCAGAGCTGGTTCGACATCTTGCACCCGAAGGACGTTGCCAAGGTGAAGGAGCAGCTGTCGTCTTCCGATCTGAGCCCGAGGGAAAGACTGATCGACTCCAAGAGTAAGTGAGGGCGGGGAGGGGTTGTGGGGAGGGGATACTCACGTGAATCCGTTGCAGCGATGCTCCCAGTAAAGACTGACGTGCCGCAAGGGGTGACGAGACTGTGTCCCGGAGCGAGGCGGTCATTCCTGTGCCGGATGAAGTGTCGCGGGAGCGTGCAGGTGAAGGAGGAGGCGGCGATGACGAGCGGGTGTCACCGACCGCGGAAGAAGCAGCAGAACTCTGACCGGAAGTACAGCGTGATACAGTGCACGGGGTACCTGAAGTCGTGGGCGCCTGCGAAGCTCGGCCTGGAGGAGAGCGAGGGGGAGAACGAGAGCGAAGTGTGCAATCTGTCGTGCCTGGTCGCGGTCGGTCGCGTGCAGTCGCAGGTGACCTCGCACGACTATCAGTCCATCCCCAATATAAAGCATTTCCCCTTCGTCTCGCGACACGCCATCGACGGGACATTCCTCTTCGTCGATCAGAGGTACACTTTGATTACTTCTCAATTATTAAATTGATTAGTTATTAACGAATTGTGTGTGTCCAGGGCGACCTTAATGTTGGGCTTCCTCCCCCAAGAACTGGTCGGAACGAATGTCTACGAGTACTTCCACCAGGACGACATCCGCACCCTCTCGGAGACCCACAAACTCGCCCTTCAGTCCCTCCAGCCCACCAAGACCCACAGCTACAGGTTCCGCACAAAGGACGGCACCTACCTCAACATCCAGAGCGAATGGCGCCCCTTCCGCAACCCCTGGACGAAGGACATCGAGTACCTCATCTCCAAGAACTCCATTATCATGTACGCCCCCGGGGGGGACGCGCCCCCGAGCCCCCACTCACTCATCCCGACCAATTGCAGATCCGACGCCCGAACGCCCGACAGCACCGCCCCCCGCCCCGAAGGACACACACACTCCGCCAGGAACTACGACCTCCTCTCCACCACCAACGGAATCAGCACCGTGCACAGACTCGTCTCCTCCCACGTCGGCGCCAGCCTCATCGGCCAGCAGATAGCCAGGGAAGCCGTGCTGCGGCGGGGAGAGGGCAGTTCCAACGACAGCACCCCCTCCCCCACCGGAATCGAGAACGAGAGCAACATCCTTTGCTCGAGCGCAGAGGTGAGCACACTTCCCCAGTCATAGAGATACACTCCGTCACAGAGTAACTAACCTCTTTCAGTCGAGCATCTCGACGAGTGCGGTGACCGACGACGGGAGGAGGAGCGTGTCGCTTCAGAGACTCAACACGGGCGACAGCAACGGCAGCACGTCGTCCCTGAAGAGCGCCATCAGGAACAACGTGGCGCTGTCGACGTCGGCCATAGACGCGGGTGAGTTGTGGCGTTCCCCCGGGGGGTTTTGCTGTCTCTAAGGCGGTGGTGTTGCAGGTATCTCCCCCGACACGGAGATGATGGAGATGATGGGCGGAACGGTGGGGAGTCAGTCGCCGCAGCAGGCGGTGGCGAACGACGGGAACGACGAGGCGGCGATGGCGGTGATAATGAGTCTTCTGGAGGCGGACGCGGGGCTGGGGGGGCCGGTGGACTTCTCGGGGCTGCCCTGGCCGTTGCCATAGAATTGTGTGTTTCCTTTGATTGTGGCAGTCAAAGGATTTTGTGGAAAAATGGGGGAATTGTTACTCGTGAGTGCCTTTGTGATGTGTGGATGAAGTGAGCTGTTGGCCACGAGAAGAGCATTGTTTGAAAATGACTTTCCTGAGAATCATCTGTTCAGTGGTTCAATAGTAAAAGAAATGAATAGGAAAGCAACGAATACTTGTAAAAATACATCATTATGTACTGATATAATAAATCTGTTAAAGGAGCCATTTTCGTTTATTTTTTGACAACTTTTCCGCTTATTTCCCACTTATTTTAATTCAATAACCACATATGCGTTGCATATCTTCTCCCGAATTCTCTTTTCATACTTTGGTTAACAAATATGGTGCCAAACTGCGAGGGTAGTAATTCCCTGTACGTTATTTTAAGAATAGTTTTTGAAGATGAAAAGTTTGGAGTTTGACTGTTTCCATTTTGTTCTTGATCAAAACCTTTGAACCTCTGTATAATGGTTTGATAAGGAATGAACTACAAAACTAATTTTCTTTAATATATATATACAGATATATAAAATATACAGGTTTATGATAAAGTTATAGATTAAATACATGATCAAGCGCGAAGGACGGGCCTTTCGTTTTTACCCTCCAATTTCTCATTGGTTTTTTGAATATCCAGTGCCTCCCTGCAAATAAATAATCCATTTTAATTTCTTCTGGTGTTTTCCAAAATAACAGTTATGCCTTATTATTTTTAGTGGTGGAAGTATTACATATATTTTAGATAAAAATAGAAGTAGAAATAATAAGGAAGTAACAGGAGAAAAGAATTATAAGTAATGGAAGGTCAAAAGAAATAGCATAAGTAACAGGAGGTCAGATGAGCTTTCATAATAAGAATCAAACTCCAATCTGAGGATATTTACCCTCTGCAATAAAATAATGTCAGACTCTTCTATTTTCTCACTTGTCAATGGATGAATCCAGTCCTTTTTTATTATCTTCTCAACACATTCCAAAGTGACCACATCACCCCTGCAACAACACAAAACACTCTTCACATTGCCACTTTCCTGTCTTCCATGCACATCTTCAAGTACATACGTTTTCTTGAGAACTGCACATGGAACTGAGTTGCTCAAAATGTCATGAGTGACTGGACACATGTAACGAACTCTCTTCACAATGAGGGATTTGTTGTCATCTGGGTCTTTGACTTCAGTGAATTTGACAGGAATCAGATCCTTCATCCTAATGGGTTTCCCACTCATTGGGCAGTATATTGTCTTATCCTGGAAGAGTTTTCAGTATATATCTTATTAAATCAAATCTATTGTAGAATATACTTACAGATTCCACATAAATTAAAAATAAATACTCACTGGTTTTTCTATTTTAGTTGGTTGTGCTTCAGGTGTCATTGATGGAATCCAAAAGCTGGGTAATTTCTTATCTCTTCCCTCACTCATATTTGAAATTCCTGAACATTCTCCCTCTGAATTCCCATTTTTAAAAGGATTCACCTTCTCTGTGACAATGTTTTTTTCCGTTGTCAGAAAAGTTTTCACTTTCGATAGTTTCTCTGCGTTCGCCAGTTCAGCAAGTTCAGTTTCCTCTTTTTTCTTTTGCTTTTCATACTCTTTCAGTTTTCTACTGTACTCGTTTTTCTTCTTGATTATGTACTCCAAAATGGCTTCTTTGTCGTACAGGAAGCCATCCGGCCTATAAGAGCGTTGTAATTAGGTGTTTGACAGAATAATTTAATGTCGTGACGGTTACTTACGTTACAACTGGATTTCTGCAGGGCTGCAGTGTCAAACAACAGCAATCGAAGTCTTTCACTGAATCTTTTCCCACTCTTTGATTTTCGGTGCCGTATCCTGACGCTGCAGCGTCTTTCTTTTTCTCGTGGTAGGTGTACACTGCACCTGCAGTGCAATTTCTCGCGTGACGAGTCATAATATTTACTGTGCTCAACACTCCTCCGCCATTTGCAATGGAGAAAGCGCCGTGTCCCGGGGACTCTACTCCCACGTCTTTTCCAAACATTCTTCGTGCACGGCCATGCTTGTTTTCCGTTTGTAACTTTTTATCTCTATCCAACAATAAGAATTTACTTATTTGTAATATGAACTGTTAATTTTGATTTAAATGGAGCCGATCAGGTTTCGTGTCTATCGGGAACAGAGAGATGCTAATTGACGTGTTTCTCTTAGAATTAAAAGGAGTGACGTGGAAGTTTCAGTAACATAACCTCATTTGGCGTGAACTTGAGTTTGTAAATAATCGAGTCACTTTCTCCAGACTTGGAAAAATGTTCGAGGTGACAGATATGCAAAGTGAGTGTATTTCGCAAACCCTTTTGAGAACCTCAACGGGCGGACACGTCATTGACGATCTGTTTACTTTATCCTTGCAGAGATTGGAGTGGGGACTGGCGGGGTTCGGCATTAGTTTTCTCATTCTCGGTATACTTCTCCTGTTCGACAAAGGATTGCTAGCGATAGGGAATGTGAGTCCTCAGCTTGGCTGCTCATTTCAGAAGGTTTTGTGTGCACAGCTGATACTGAGAACTGTTTTCATTTCAGATATTGTTTATAGTGGGATTGGGTTGTGTGATTGGTTTGCAGAGAACATTCAGATTTTTTTTCCAAAGGCACAAAACAAAGGCATCCACAGCCTTTTTTGGAGGGATATTTGTAGTCCTAATTGGTTGGCCTCTTGTAGGAATGATATTAGAAACATATGGATTTGTACTATTATTTAGGTAGATTATTTTTATAATTTATAAAAAATAATTGCTGCAGTATTTGAGTCCCAAATCATTACTGCATCACTTACCTGATCACATTGTGCATCACAATTTGATTGACCTCAGAGTATAAAAGACAGCACAATTTCAATAATACCTAAAATTAAAAAAAAAATCATTAAATTTTATCAAATGAAAAAAAAAACAACACTTCAGTTGTATAATTTATTATTATTGATTATTAATTTATTTAAATTTATTGAAATCTATATATTTATTTATTTAAATTTATTTATGTATTTAAATTACTTTTCTTAGTTCATTTATTATTATGTTTTATTTGGAGTTTTTTATTATTAAATTATTATTAATAATCTTATTTTTTTTATTATATTATTATTATATATATTTGTTATTGTTTTAAATTTTTATTTTTTTTTATTATTCTTAAATATTGTTTTAATTATATCATTTTTTAATATATTAATATTTTATTTATAATATTTTTTATATTTTTTAAATTATTATTTTATTATTAAAATAAATTACTATCATTTTTTATTTTTTTTAATTATTACTTATTTATTATCCATAATTACAATATAATACTGTATTATTATTATTATATATACTATTTATTACTCAATTATTTAATTTATTACTCATTTTAAATTAAATTAATTTAATTTTTAATTATTATTTAATTTATTAATTTTTTTTAAGTATTACTAATTATTATTGTTTATCATTTTCATTGGTTTATTTATTTAATATTATTTTCCTGTTAATTTTTTTCAAGTAATTTTAATTACTTATTTATATACTGATTTTATTTATTTCTTTAAAATAGTTTTCCCACTTATTTTATTAATGTCATTTATTATTTAAAGTTTCTGTTTAACTCTTTATAAAATTTATATAAAACTATTTATTTATATAAAATCTTATATTTTAATTATTTATTATTTACTAAGGGATTAAAATATGTCTTTTATTAATCAGTTTGATGTTAAATCAATTGAAGAGATCCCAAATGATTTTTAATTAACATTTAATTTATTTTATTGTTGTTTTCAGTGGATTTTTTCCAGCTGCTATAAACTTTCTTAGGAGAGTTCCTGTTTTAGGGACTTTTTTAAACCTTCCTGGAATCAGCATGGTGAGTTCCCACCTCCTTTCAGCACTCCCAACATATTTATTCCCCCTCACGTAACAATTTTTCAAATTTCAGCTGCTCGATAAACTCTGCGGAGATTCCAACAGGACAACGGTTTGAGCGTTTGCCCGTTTAGAAAAGTTTAGAAAACGGGATGAATTCGGTCATTCCTCAGCATAAAGGGACTTATTAGTTTTAATTATCAAAGAAAAGACTCAACGACATTTGACTCGCAAGAGGCCGTCAAAGAGATATATTTTCCACGTTTCGTCGATGCCAACTATTAATAGTCGAGCACATGACCGAGGGCAAGCGCCATTCGGCTCTATTTATATATAAATCGGGCGAAGGGAGTTCTGAACAGCTGCTGATTGTGCACGCGGTCGAAGAGGAGCTTTTAACCCACTTACCGTTACGTTTTCGCAACAATTATGACATAATCGGGAATGGTTTGCGTGACGACAGAGTTTACGTTGGGGATCCGCTGCCAAATTCCGCTCAAGGACCGAAACTTTAATTGAAGAAGATAACGGGGGCCTTGAATGTATCAAGTTTTGTTCCGATAATATTTTTTCTATTGTATCCCGCCATTTTTCACATTTCTCCTAATTGAGGAAGAATATAATTGAATAAATAAACTATGAATGACACTTTTATCGATATTTAAATGCAGACCTTGCTTTCTTTTCCTATGAGCACTGTTTCAAGTGCCTCTGAAACATTGATTCTTTAAATATTTAACCTTCTGATGTCGTAACGACTCTCATCACTCTGATCGCCTCATTTTGCCTCCTCTAACAACGTTCAATATTTAAACGGAAAAAATTCATTATTTTACCTGAAGGGGTCACTTTGACCATCGAAAACAGTTAGATCCATCTTTTTTAATTTTTTTGCTGCAACAGTTGACTTTACTACCTCAAACCTTTTGGCTGGGTTTCCTTTGCTTTATTCAAGCCTTTCTCTCTGAAATCGTGCAATAAATTAAGATGCAGAATTTACATTTGTTGGAATCTTTAAAGAAAATGCAATACACACCGTGGAAGTGGAAAAAGTTCGAGAAGTATTAGAAGCTGTGGTTCCTATTGTAACCACATGAACATCGTTGTTTAGTTGGTTGTTGTCCGATTCAGAGTTTTTTGTATTAAATTCCGCATTTTTTGGTTCTCGACTTCCAGTATAATTATTTAACAACATCGCAGATGTGAGATTCAATTGTGAGGAAACTGTATTCACTTACTATTGTATTGCAAAAGTAAAACGAACAGACGAAAAACCTTTAGTAAAATTTAACAAAAACGGCCGTTAGGATTCTCAGAATTCAACCGTCGATGTAATGAGTGACGTCATCAATTCCAGGAACTGCCGATCGATGCCGAAGACTGCCGACTAAAGCCGAAACCGTAAACCTCCAAACGTAAAATCGACAACGGAATCACAACGCCATATTTTTCTTATTGTGTAATTTCTCAGTAAATATTTAAATGCAATGATTATAAAAATTTAATTCGAGCCTCATGCCATTAAACAAAGTTTCACTTTGTAATTTTAATCATAAAAGCCTTGACCGTAAGAGGGGTCATTTTGACCGGCTTTTTTTGGGGTTTTTTGGCTTTTTGAATTTCGCGCCAAAAGGGAACTCTATTCACTTGAGTTTAACTTTCGTCAGTGACTAAATAAATGATTTTAACTCTGTTTAGCCGTGAAATTTATTTAATCGAAACCGAAAATTGTTGTAAATGATCCGATCGTTGAAATAAAATGATCAGAAGATGACCGTAACAAATTGATAACGAAAAATAACCTGAAATTGATAACAATAAAAAATGAGGGCACTGTGACAGAGATTTACCTGGAACGCCCTCATTCTATTGGGCGGTGATCCCTTTCAACATCACACAAGGCGGTGATAACGAATCCCCGCGAAGCAGTGGCCAATTTTAATCTAATCACTAATTCCTGAGCGGCCTTGATAAAGATGAAGATCAAGCTGCACTAGAGGCAATACGAGGAAGATTTGACGACATAATGAAGTACGCGAACTTCACCTTTGAACCTTCTCTCGAGTCTTCGCATTTGAGAGAAGTGTTTGAGCACACTTTCGTGCTCTGTATTTTTCCTTCGATTATTAAATCACCGTTCATTTCTTCGGAAGGAATTGGTAGGAAAATGGCCGTGCAGGACATCGACACCTTTAAGTGTCGAAAGAAGCGAGGAAGAATAATTAGAAATGAAAAATGAGCGGAAGTTCAAAAATTGGACACCGAAACTATCTCAAATCGAAAAAACGAGGCAAAGGTCAGAACCTACCAAAAACCAATGGAGTTAAAAAAGAAAAACTTGCGTCATTGGGACGCACTGCCAATAATTTATTTGTGTCTGTGGGTCCTCCATTTTGTTTTTCAAGGCATTCGTGCAAAGTAAAATAAAAAATCCGTGCAAACATTTCGTCCTCATTTTTCCATTTTTATTTTACATTTATCAATTTTATTAACATAACTTATTTCATTTCACAGTTTTGGTTTTTACCCCGCTTTGAGAATGTTACCCTTTTTTTTTTTACAATCTGCCTTTTTCGTTGAAAATTTTCCTCGAACCTTTGTTGCTTTCACCCTGATCTCGTGGATGAAAATCCACCCCTACTTTCAATTTTGAGCGATTCGGATTCGGACTCTTTCTTTTAAAAGTTACAACTTTAAAAGAATGGGGCGTCAAGAGCCGGAATTCGAACCCCCAAAATGTCCTAATATAATTTGTTCTAAAATTTTTGTACAGCCTGGTCAGTGTTTAAGAAAAGAAATAAATAGGATAAATGAACCGGAAAAAGTAAAGCAACCCTCCATCATCAATCAGGGTTAATTAATACTTTGACCTACTTTGTGTTGGACAAAATGGAAAATACTAAACGCTGTTAACGCAACCGTATAAGTCCTAAAGAACACGTGTTTAGAGCAGAGCCTTGATCTTGTCGTAGAATACGAGCACGAGAGCGCCGCCCGTGCCTCGGAGGATGTTCGAGAAAGCTCCCTTGAAAAAGGCACCGCCGCCCTCCTGCTTGTAGATGACGGCCCAGCAGTGCATTGTGTTCTTGTAGATAACCTCCGCCTTCTTACGCCCGGACTGCATCATCATGCGCCTACGAACGGTGTCGAAGGGGTACGACACAATGCCGGAGACTGTCGTCACGGCCTGCGGAGAAGAGGGGAAACACAATCAGATTTGGTTGGCAACACTGATTCAAGTTTTCTTTAAAAAAAAAAACCGTTACTCAATTTCTTCTTTCTTTTACTTCTTTCCTAATCCTTACTGAAATTTGTTTCTACTCATTTTATATACTTTTTTCTTTACCCATTTCTTTATATAACATTTACTTTTTCACATTATCTTCCTTTCTCCAAAACATTATTACATTTATATTTACTTCTTTCTGTAAATGTAATATTTCAAACCTCATTTAAATATCACTGAATTGGTTTTTCATACACACAACTACTGTTAATAATATAATAATCAATAATAAAAGTAAATTGATGCCACTCTAATTAAAATCACCTCTTATATATCTCAGGAGACTCCAAAGGAAAGGATTAACAGGATTATCTGCCAAATGATCAATGTTTCATTCGGTTTAAAGGATACCACAGGAGTTCAGGAGATGAGGGAACCAAACTGGAATACTTTTCAGGGAGGACGACCTCCAGGGTAAATCTATCAACATAAAACATCGAATTCAGCATCTGCGGAATGATTATAAAAAAAAACCCCGAACGGGGAACTTACTTGAGCGATGGCCCATGACACCAAGAATGGCGTGCTCTTCGGGTCGGGCAAGAAGTCCCTGGCTGTGTCGTAGAGACCGAAGTATGAGGCTCTGTAGATGATAATGCCCTGCACGGACACTCCGAAGCCTCTGTACAGACCGACGATGCCGTCAGATTTGAAGATCTTGGCGATGCACTGGCCCAGGCCGGTGAATTCTCTGTCGCCTCCGGCCTTGCCGACGTCGGCGGCCAACCGCGTTCGGGCGAAGTCGAGCGGGTACACGAAGCAGAGGGACGTGGCACCAGCCGCGCCTCCGGACGCCAAGTTTCCGGCGAAGTGGCGCCAGAACTGGGTGTTTTTGTCGACGCCGCCGAGGAAAATCTGCTTGTACTTGTCTTTGAAAGCGAAGTTGAGGGCTTGTGTGGGGAAGTATCGGATGACGTTGGCCAAGTTACCACGCCAGAAACTCAAGAAGCCCTGCTCCTTTGGAATACGAACAAAGCAATCGACGATACCTGAAAAACAATCAATGCTTAATAATCCTTTCTCAAAAAACATTCACTTCAGATACTTTAATGGTATCTGACTTCCTTTAAGGAGGAAAACTAAAAATTTAATAACAGCAAGCTTTTACAATTACAAATTACAATAAATTCCAAAATGGCTTAATCAGTTTGAATTTCATTTTCTTAGAAATTGTTTTCTTCAGCTTATGTGGAGAGCATAAACTAAAACATGAATTAGCAGGTTAAATAACATGTCACTCATTCATTCAAATAGAAGTATCGCATGAAGGTGTGGAAACATTGTGAAAAAACAGCAAATTTTCCTCAGTTAAAAGCCATTGAAAATAGAAATTTTTTCAAACTGCTGAATTGTTTTAGAAATGAGAAAAAGCAATTCTCTGGCATTTTGCCCATTTGGTCAATATCAGACTGCTGAAATGTTTGGCATGGCTCATTTAAAAAATTTTCCCATTTTCAAATATTTTAAAAATTATATAACCAACGATGGCCATTGTCACAGTCTTTCCCCAGAACAAATTTATTTAGTTTTCTGACAAATTTGATGTTCCTCTTCCACAATTAATATTACCCAAAGCAACAAGACTAAAAGTTTTTACAAGCATCAGAATTACCCCAGCAAAAGATTTCTTTAGTAAAATTAATTCACATAAGAATGATTTTGCTTTGATCAAAATCTGCAGCATTTAAATGTTGCATGAGTAAATTTTTAGAAGCCAATTTTTCTCATAAAATCGCTGATATTATGAAAGAAATGACTAATAACAGCTGCTCACAGAGGTTTAGCTGATCAAACAAGAAAAACTGTTTTCCCTAAAAAACATATAAATCTGGCCAACACATAATTTGATGAGCTCCACATCATTGCTAATATAATTTAATGAATTATCATTCATAATAGTCCAACACATTATTTTGTTAACAAAATCTTTCTCATCCCTTTAAACGTTAGTACTTAACGACCATGACAAATGAATGGGCACCTATAAACAAGTGAGCTCTGCAAACACGTCACTGGTTCAGAATTTAAGCCTAAGAAAAGCCTTCGGCATTTTAAAGTCAAAATTTTCTTGAAAGTTTTTGAAAATTGTCTAAAAACTATTGGAAGGTCCGTTGATTTTTCTCTAGGTTACAAGGCAGCGTGAAGGTAAACGGCTCATCGATTTTTTGACACCATTATGGATTGACCTAATTACACATTTAAGCTCAAAAAAATAACTGAGGGCATTTATTTTGACTCAGTCACTTTGGGATTGAAATTTAAAGAGACAGCAATCGTAAAAGTGAAAAGACCTTTGCGAATATCAGGCGAATTATTCGTACTCGAAAAACCTTGAACTGATCCCCATCCGCCATTTTGATTTTTCACGGCCTGCTTTTTAGCAAGCGTTTAGTCATTTTCAGGCTCGTTTTTGGACCCTAAAAACCGGGCAAAACGGCCAAAACTACTGGAAATAACTGCACAATGACTTTTTATGAGAGCTGGGGCCATCCAGGTGTTAATTTAAACACGATTTTCTGTCATTAATTTGATCCACACGTGGCACTCTTTCGCATTTAATCACTAATTACATAGTTTATTAGCAAAGCCGGTTCAATTAAGCAAATAAAAAGATAGTTCTGTGTATCTTTTGCAAGATTTGAATGGAAACTGCGTCGAGTATTCAGGTGGATTAGATTTGCAAAGTCGATCCCGTGATCCTTGTCAAGGACAATTCGGAAACATTTCTCCAAGGATAAAAATTTGGGATTTCCTCGAAATAAGGAAAGAAAAGAGTGCTGAAATGGAAAGAATTAAAAACTAACCTTTGTATCTCTGATCTTCGCTAATCTGCTTGGAAATGTGCTGAACTTGAAGTAAAAGTTTTACTCGTTCAATAGGAGCGACCGCAGTTTTCGAAATAGCTGCAGAAATACCACCGGCAGCGAAATCCTTTATGAAAGAAACCGGATCAGCAAGATTTTTTTCAGGCATCCTGACGGTTTTTTTTTTACAGAACTTGACGAACGGGAGCGATGTAAGGCCGTCGACTGTTCCCCGCAAAGAGGTCCGTCGGCGATCGAGCAACGAAAACGGGAGTTCCGAGAATCAAAAACTCAGAAGGGAGGGGCGTTGATGTGTCTTCTGGTGGCGGCTCCACTGCCATCTGTCGACCCCTTTCTGAACTATGTTCAATGGCGGCCGTTTGTTTCTGCTTTAGATTAATCCATTTATTAACGGATTTTGATTTATCCTTCTTGTTTGAAATCCGTAATCACTAACTAGGCAGTTTTAAATAAAATACTCAATCTTTTACAGTTTTAGAAAACTCAAATAATGTTAAGTCAGAAATAAAAATTCGGAAAAATCTGCAATTAAGTACTAATAAACCTATTTAATTTCTCGAAATCCTGAAAACCGAAACATTGTTTAATTTTTTAAAAAATCATATACATCCCACTAATAATAACTTTAACATATAGCTTTTGAAATATATCACAATGAAGAAGAAACAATAACATGACTCACCATCTCATTTTGGTAAGGGAAAAGAAATTTGAAATTTGGCGCTGAGGTAGGCGCCATGTTGAAAACCACATCCGCCATTTTTATTGAAGTTCCAAACGCCAGAGATGGAGGGAAACGGCAATCGATAAAAAATGACATGCGCTATCATTTTACGCGAAAATGTGATTCCATCGAATTCCAGCTATTTAATGCTGAGAAGAGAAGAAAAATGAAAGTGAATAGCTGACTTCCATTGTTTTTGTCCACGACTTGAAGGGTAATCCGGTGTTTCATTTTCCGTTAAATTGAATAAGTGGTGATTCGCAACCGCGTGAGGTTTTCGAAATCGATTTAGAAAAATTTTCTAGAATAAATGCAACAAGTTCTGCAGGAAAAATTTTCTCGATGGCGGTTCCGTCGCCCCAAAAGAGAAAAAGACGTTATGGCGGGAAACCGGAAATGTCAGTGAATCGGTCGCTGTTCTCAAGTACATAAATGCATTGGACACATATAAAATGAAACTCAAATTATGCCTGCCATCTTGGATTGTTTTCGCCGTCGTTAACTTCAGTTACGTTCTCTACACGGGTGAGCAGAACAATTCTAAATGGCGGTTTGGACTTGTGTTATAATAAGAATTTTCTTTCGTTTTCAGGAGCAAAAAACTGCGAGAGTTACGGGGATTGCGTCTTATTTTCGGGATACACGTGCAAAAACAACAAATGTGTCTGCGATCCTCAACAACCTGGCTTTTTCAGATGTATACGTAAGTTTTTATGCTTTTTCCTATTTTCCCTTCAAAAACGTAATGGGAAAATTTAACCCCTAAGTATTTATATAAGAAAAGTATATGTATTTTTCCCATGGAACTGTTTTGTCCTTTCCAGCGCCAAAATTCTACGGCGAAAGATGCAACTCGGATCAGGAATGTCAACTGGGTGACTACAATTTGCGCTGCTTAAAAGGCGACATTCGGATTTGCAAGTGCATGAGGTGGGTGATCGAATGACGGAGGGGTTGCAACCCCACAGCTTTCTTTCCTTGCAATCGATTCATCCCCTTTCTCTTCTCCTGCTTTTCCTTTATCTCCCATCATTCAACAGGTCTCGTAACACTTTTGCATCCTTTATCACTTAATACTAAAATATCCGGTATTCTTTTCCTTTTCTTTAATTTTCCAAAACGATTGTTCGGCCATTTTAATGTCAACTCCTCTTTCTCAGGAACTACGTGTGGGACATGGAGAGAAAGAAGTGTCTTCCAACGCTCAACGACGACATGTACAGCGGCAAATTCGAACCCGTGAGGGATCTCGTCGTCCCCGGCCTCATAGTCCTCACGATCGGCGCCATGGTCTACCTGGGCTTCAAGCTCTTCTGCAACTGGTAAGCCTCTTCTCCCCTTCCCACACACCACCCGATGACCTCAACTTCCCTCTCTTTCAGCGGCAAACTATGGCGCAGGAGAAGGCACCAGGACATCGCCAGAGAACTCGGCGAGATGACCACCACTCCACACCAACAGGCCTGGATCGCCTCCTACAGAGTCTTCAGCCCCTACAGCACCCGCAACCGCCCCTCCTCGGCCCTCTCCCCGCCCTCCTTCCCTCTCCATCACCCCGCTTGCATGGGTAAGCATCCATCGCCCCCCGCATTCCGAGTGACAGCAATAATGAATGTTTTTTGTCAGGGTTGTTCGTGCCAAGCCAGTCGCTGTTGCCGCAGAGTCCTCCACCCTATGAAGAGGCGCTCAAACACAAGGTGATACTCAGTAGTTACCACAACGCCGTCCCGGGTGTTCCCAGGCAGTATCAGAGCCTTGGGGCGAACGCGTCCGCCTGTTCGGGCGGGCTGCTGCACCCCAGCGGGGGTGCGAACGGGTTCACTTTGAAGTATGGCGGCCACAGACCGTTTTCCAGTACTCAAAGTGAGATTTGTGCACCCAATGAGTGGAGTCAGATCCAGTGCATAGGTTGGTGGATTTTGTACCTGGAAATTCATTAATCCTTAAACTTTTCTACTGTTCAAACTTATTTGTACATAATGTACGTAATAAAACATTAACAACTGTTTTCCAGGGAGCGCTAATGCTGCTCGCAACCCCCATGTCACTCCCGCCCCCCAAGAAATCCCCATCACGCCAGAAGCAGCAGACCCCAACGTCCACCAACTCCGGGCCCCTCCCATGGAAGTGTGGACGCCCCGCCCCAGGAACTCTCAGCTCTTCTTGTCCCAGCCCCGAGGGGGCACCTACAGGCCGGGCCACCCCCAGAAAATCTACCACGGAAGCGGTTCGCCCAGAAGTCCCCGCACCAACCACAGGAATACCTAATCCGCAGGAGCAAACATTTCAGCAACAGGGTTGAGCCGAGGCCTTGAGACAGGAGGGAGCTGTTGGTAAATCTGTCTTCGTCTTCGAGGGAGAATGACCGAGACTGTGATCCTCGCAAGCAGAAGATAACAGGAGACTAAAAACCTTCTGTGCTTTCGGATAATGCAGTGAGCCGAACGAACCAATGGGAACAGTGGCCTCAAGTTTTAACCATTCTATAAAAGAAGAGAATATACTCAAAAGTGTTATAATGAAGTAGGAGTTTAAAGACATTGATCGTTTGTGCTCGGACCAAAAAAAAAGCTCACTGTATATATCCTGTCAACTGCAGCCAAACATAATATAAATATACTGTATATCTTTTTTACATGCGGTTCACAAAATAGATAAGCATTCTTTGAGTTTAGTGTAAATATGCCCTAATAAAGTTTGTGTAAAGTAAATTACATGTCCGAAATAAATAAATTTTAAAATAAAAAACGTTTTTTGATGACCTCTTGTTTTCTGAATTCTGTATGGAAAAAGATATTCTTTTTGTTGTCTTTTCTTTTAAGAAACCATCGCCTCCTTCCTTCCTTAAATAGAGGATCAAAGAGTAGAGGAAATAGAAAAAGTAGAATAATTGAAAAAAGTAGAAAAGGAACAGAGAAGAAAGTATAGAAAAATTTAAGAGAAAAGAATAGAAAAGTACAACAAAAAATATAGAAAAGAAATAAAAAAGGAAAAATTACAAAGGAAATCAATTCCATTTAATCTGCTTCTGAATAAGGCAAACGGAATTAACTTTAAAATAACGAATTCTCATAAATAAAATTCAGTACACAATAATATATTAAAGATAACAGCGCCATTTGTGTCAATCTTCTTTCAAGGGATATAAACAACCTTAAAAAGCTTTAGACTATAAATTACAGCAGTATAATATCAATATAATAACATATTAGATCTATTAAAGTGCTTTTGCATTCGTTTCAGCTCCATTTTACACATTTTAAGACACTTTGAGAAACCGTAAATAAATGTCAACATGTCGTTTTGAAATAAAACAAATGCTGCCAACTTTTCATTTTGAAATACCCTAAAAAGTAACGGCTTTGTTCAAATCTAGCATTTTCTGCTTAGCCTGGTAAAATTTAATTGCTCACGGGGATGAAGAGAGACAACGAAGTTGAGGGTTGAAGAGAGAGACAGCGAAGTTGAGGGTTGAAGAGAGAAACAACGAAGTTGATCCGGGATCAAACATGAAATTCAAACGGGGAAAAATGTAGGCCGCTTCCTGTAACGTGGTTTTTCTTTCCAAACCGTCGAAGCAGATTCCATACATAAACAAAACCACAACTCTCATTTTCTCAACCTGTTGAGAGAATAAGAATCAGATAAAAGAATCAATTCTTAACTCAACAAAAACGCCTTGAAAGTGAGAAACAGTCATTTCCATAAATATTCACTAATCGACAAATCTTAACGGTTTTAAGCATTTTTCCATTTCCTCTTCGTTCGTGATTCATAACCGGGGAAAATTATTTCTCCCATATTTTCACAAACCGAATTCTAAACTATACCATCTATACAACAAGCTTTCATAACACTTTAGACTAAATAACGATATAATTTTGTTGACATTGTGAACGGGGCTTCGCCATCGACCGTTCTCGCTTCTGATTGGATCATTCGAATCCGTCTGCTTTGGCGCTACTTCCGCTGAAGAAAACATTTCCGTTTATTCGATAATTTCAACGATTAAATTTAACTTTTAAAAATTATGCATAAAAAATTTTACTAATGGAAAATTTAAACACTAAGTATTTGTGCGCTTGCGGAATGGTCTTTGCTGAGAGGAAAATAACAATTTTTTTTTAAATTACGTCCGCACTGGGGTCTTGTGGACTTTTGATTACTTTTCCGACATTTTTTCCAAATAAATTGAATTGATTTATTTTTATTAGGTCGAGTCATAAGTGACTTCCGATGAGAACCGAAGTTTCTTTTGAATCTAAAAAATCAGAAGTCACTTATAACTCAAAGAAACGGAAGTTATTTTTGAATCGATTTAATATTTTTATTTCGAATATGATTGCAGACTTTTACAAAAGACTGTCCTCTCTGGCAAAAGTGTCTTTTCAGGATATAAAATCCCCTTTTAACAGGATCCACAAGACCCCGGGGAAATGCTAAAGTTGGAATTAGTTCGAAACTGAGATCAAACACAAATAAGCGCAAACTGTACAATCGTGTTACAATCGGCAGTCATGCGATTAATTGCAACAAATTACTGACACCACTCGATCGGAGTTGTGCAAGCGGCTTTTTCCCAAGGGAGACGAACCTCCAGAGAAAGTATTAACAGTTTGCTAATTGTTTTTAGAACAACTCTGAGAATGTGCGATCGGTTGTTATGAGAACCTCACGAACGGTCAGGTGAGCCTGGCTAACCGGCTAAACCAACCCTCCACTGCGGCAAATTACGTCATTTCGGCAGCTGAGCCACCCCGTTTCGACACCCTGTTAATTAACTTCCTGAAGGAGGCCGTCCACTTGTTCCTCTCGAGCTTGCATTTATTGTTACTGCTGCTCTGCGGGGTCGAGGACAGCTGCTTCGGGTCGTAAAGCTCCGAAGAGAAGCCAGAGTCCGAGGAAAAAGCTCTGTTAGCCGGCGGGGCCGAGTTGGTCGATGTTATGCTCGCATCCGCCCCGTAGGCGCAGGTGCACCCCGACATGTTGAAGGAGCTTTCTCCGGCGCACGGGGGGATGTTGAAGGAGTCCTCGCCGTGTCCGGAGTCGCTGCTCGACTCGGAGAGGGTGCTGGTTTCGTCGATGTAGCTGATGTGGGGGTTGGTTAGGCAGGAGAGGGGCAGGCTGGGGCTGGGGCTGGGGGAGGACATGCAAGTCCCTCCGCGACCCAGCGAGTACGTGCGGCGGAAGGAGTACTCTGACCTGACGGAGTTGTAGGGGGAGGACTGGTGCATCATTCCCGGGCAGGAGTCCAAGCTCTTGTCGAGGCAAGACGAGGGGTACTGAAGATCGGGGAGGCATTTGTCGAGGGGTTCCTGGCCGGGCACAGGACGCATCCAGTTCCTCAGGTCCTGGAACGGGGACTGGAAGCAGGCGAAGAGCTTTTTGCTGAAACGAAAGAATTCCCATGAGTGAACAAGTTCTGGAGGGTGATGGGGACGGGGTACTCACTCATTGCGACCGGCGTACTCCCCGAAGGCGGCTTTGGTGTAGGCGCAGACGGAGCACTTCTTCCTCTTGCAGGTGGCCAGGTGCTTCATGCCCTTCGTGAGCTGGCTGTTGAGGGTGGCCGTCTGCTTGGCGGCCAGCTTGAGCTCGGAGACTTCCTTCTCGAGCCCCACTACGTTGTCCGACATCCGCTTCTTCTGGAGGCTGAGGTCCATTAGACAGTGGCCCGCACCCGCTCGTTCCACTTCCAGACGCTCTTTCAACTCCTCATTCTGACGACAGATAACGAATGCGATGAAGCCCATTAAGACACGTTAAATAACAGCCAGCAGGGGTCAAAATCATCTTTTCCTTTAATCTGTTAACTCAGAGGTAATACACATTATCTCAGTTTATGGATGAACACTTCTTACTGTAATTGTTACAACTTCTCGCGTTACCAGTAACTTTTTTCCGTTATCCCTCTTTTCTTTTTTTCGATCGGATTCACCCTTTTTTCCTTCATCTTTTCCTCCTCCCCTTTACTTTTTTGCCAACTCAACTGAAACGCAAAACTCAACGAGGTAAGAAAGCGTAACTTAAACTGCGAAATATTAGTCATGATAACAATTTTAAAATAACGGCGGGATTTTTATTAACTCGCCCAAGGGTCAAAATGACCGCTTTTCCCGTTCTGATACGAAGTAATTATGGTCAACAGATATTTGTTTCTGTTCCTGCCCAGCCGTGGGAAGGCGAAACTATAAATATACGGCAATTACGGCGATGACAGGTTCAGATCGTGATAAGCCTTTTTCAAGCCTGCACGTCTTTTCCATCTGACCGCCGCCAAAGATAACAGAGCTTTCTCCGCCATTTTCCCTCGCCCGATTCACTTTTCACTCGCAGTTTCACTCACTTTTCACTGCTGAAGGAGTGTGATAAGGAAGAAGGAATTCGAAGTGAGCGAACAACAAAAAATTCGTCAGAATATTTGAAATGTTAATTAAAAACTCCGTTTGTAATTACGCAACTTGGCATTACGGTCACTCTGACCCCTTTCGTGGATCGCCATTTACTTTCTTTGACCCCTCCGACCTCCATTCTTTCTCTGCATGTGTTTTCTCCGCGCTTCTGTTGGCGCCCCTGTTCACCCCCTTACCTCTCGCTCCAGGAAGTCCTTTTCCGCCGATATGGCCGTCACTTGGCGGACGATTTCCTGTCGGGCTTTCTCCAGTCCCCTCCGCGTGTTCTCCGCCTCCTGCGCCTGAAGCTTGAGCTGGAAGAAGCAAACAGTTGTAAGGGGATGATGTTGAATGGTTGGCGAATGCGGGGGGTTAGAGGGGTGTTTGCTCTGGTAATTGGGAAGAGGGTTGGAGGAGAATGACGAAAGCAGATGCACTCCACCTTCGAAATTTTATGATTTGTAGGTTTTAGTAATGGATTTATGGCCCAATAAAAGTTTATGGCGTGTAGTGGATTACTTTGAGAAAGGACTTCCTCGAAAAGGTATGGCGTCGATTAGGAAAAGGCGGAAACGACCTAAAAACATTCCAAGAAAGAATGGGCGGAAGAGAGCCGAATCAAATAAAAAGAAATGGAGCGGGGGGAAAGACACAGTCAGAAATGGACAGAAATTACATAGAGATAAGACAAAAAATGACTTACAGATAAAAAGAAAGAGAGAGAGACAGATAGATAGAGAGAGGAAAGGAAAGGAATGGGGAACGAGAAAAGGAAAACAAATACTAAAGAGAAATAAGAAAATTACTAAGGAAAGAGAAAGAAAGGTAGGAAGAGCAAATAACACCGGAAATAAATTAAATTAAGTAAAAAGGGGTGAGCTTATTAAGTATGTGAATAAGGGAAAGAGGGGTAAAATAAAAAATTAAGTTGTTACTACTTCACCTTTGGAGGTGAATTAACATCAGAACGGCCGTGGGGTCAAAATGACCGCTGAATTACATTATATTTACTTTGATCAAAATGACCGGGATCAAATGATCCCGGAATCAAAATGACCGTTTTAGTGTTTAGGCAATTTTCCTTTATCCTAATAACCACAACCGAAAGCAGAATGCATGAGGCATGCAGCTGCAAAGTTGGCCAAAGCAGAGTCACCGTGAAATAAACCAAAATCGTGACCCACCCATTCACCAGAAGGTACATAACAGTCAGAGCAAAGCAATCGCAAGAAAACCGTCACCCAGCAGCTTTCATGTCACGTCACTTATTTGCACTGTTGTGTATGTCCAAGTATAAGTGTGGACTGTGCAAATTCCAGGGGAGTTTGTCAGGCAGAGTTCCGTGTACTCAGTTCCTCTTATCATGATGACTGAGCAAAACACTTTGGCTGGTCTTCGCGTGAGATTGCTGCGCGTTCGTGCATTGTGCACCCACCCGGATGTATACTGCTTTCGGTTCGGTGATGTTCGATGTGTGAGCGGTTCTTACTCCGTTGGATCAAAGAGTGACCACCTCCTCAAATCTCGGGAATGACCGTGGGGAATTCGGTAAGTTCGGTTCCCACACTGTCATCCCCAGGTGTCCTTTTATGATTTCACGTATCATGAATATTTAACACTGGAACACCGGAGATTTTGTCTTGTTTAATACAACGCCGTTCTAAGAGGCGTCTTTTAATTAAAAATAATCAAAAACAGGGTCAAATCGACCCATCTTCGTTGTTCTTGTGTTAATAAGTTAAAGAACAGTAAATATGTCCCATGGTGGTTCTTCGAAGAACGTCCTTGTTCGAGAAAAGTCCGAACCGGCAATTGGTGTTAATTAACAGTTAATTAGCAATCTCCGTTATCATTTAAAAAGGCGAAAAGAAATCACCTGAGCATAAGCTTCATTCCTTTCCTTTTCCAACTTATCCTTCCAGTGAGCGAACTTTTCCTTTTCCGCTCGAAGCTGCAACCCCAAACAAAAACAATTAGTCTGTTAATAGGCCGTCGTCAGCACACGAAAGCGAACGCACTTCGCTGAGCAAAGCCTTGTAGCTGTCGGGGTACAGCCTCATCCAGAAGTCCGACGTCCGCTCCATTCCCACCGAGCTGTCGCCACCGACTGAATTAGAATCCGCTAATCCATTCTCCCATAATTGCTTAATCTACTAATTAGGTCTACTAATTAGGTGGGAAGGAAGACAGCGACCGAACTCATGGAGGAGGATGAAAAACAACAAAAACGAAACCGCGCAGAGGGGGGGAAAGTTGCTGAAATTAACGAGAATGACAAATCCCACAGAAGAGAAGTAATAATATAAATATATAATCAATGAGGTATCCTATTTGAGGCCCATTTTGAGAAACATGGCGAACTTTTCTACCAATCCGATCGCAATGCCATTCATTTCCCTCGTGAAAGATTTAAAGATTAACCTCTCATGAAAAGAAATGTCAAAGCCCCCGCAGAGGCGACCGGCTTTCGTAAACACAACAGGAAATGCACATCGTAAACAATAATAAAAAAAATGGCGGCGCATATTTCTCGCCGTGAAAAACCCCATTCTGCTCACGCCGGGGGCCGATGGGTCACCACCCTCGGGGAAAACTGAAGCAACCCCTTTGGGAAAATCAAAAGGAATCACGGGGGCGGAATGGGGCGAGTACTGACACTCCCCGAATTTACCCACCGATCAAAACTCCCATAGCTAAATCACATTAGGTTAATGCTCCGACCACTTTCTGACCACTCTCCGAGAAGGGGGTGCGCCCCGCGCGAGACAAATCTCTCCCGGCTTTTTGTTGTTGTTTACCTTGATCCAAAACACGGCCATGATTAAAATGGTCGCCGAAAAATGCCGCCTTTTGTGAAAAACCTGCGCATGTGAACAAATTCAAATTCGGTCGAACGTTGAGGGAGAACCGGAGTGGAAGGCCGTGAGGGGTCGGAGGGGGGTCGAAAGGGGGTCTGAGGGCGAGGGCCGAGTGGGGAGACGAGGGAGCGAGAGGGGGCGTCGCGGGGGCGGTCGAAGGGGCCTGGGTTTGCCAGGTTTTGGGGGCGCGGGGCAGTGTCACCGCCAAGCAGAATCAGGAACGGATCGGTTCGAAAAACAAGAAAAAAGGAATGAGTGAGCGATTGTCATTCATTTGTCAACCAAAGAGAATCGTCAGCAGGAAAATATTCGACCGTTTTGTCGTAGCGAGTTTGTGCTTCTTTTAGATAATATTTTTTGGATTTTTGCATTAAATTTGATTATTTTTTAGTTACCTTTTAAGAAGAAATGCGTGAAGTTATATCGTGTCATACCGGTCAAGCGGGCGTACAAATCGGAAATGCGTGTTGGGAACTTTACTGTTTGGAACACGGGATACAGCCAGATGGTCAAATGCCATCTGACAAGACTGTCGGCGGTGGGGACGACAGCTTTAACACATTTTTCAGTGAAACAGGAGCTGGTAAGCACGTACCCAGAGCTGTTTTTGTTGATCTTGAGCCGACAGTAGTTGACGAAGTGAGGACAGGAACTTATAGACAACTTTTTCATCCCGAGCAGCTGATTACGGGTAAGGAGGATGCGGCCAATAATTACGCCCGAGGGCATTACACCATCGGGAAAGAAATGGTGGATTTGGTTCTCGACAGAATACGAAAATTAGCGGATCAGTGTACGGGACTGCAGGGTTTTTTAATTTTTCACTCGTTCGGTGGGGGCACCGGCTCAGGATTTGTTTCACTTTTAATGGAACGTTTATCTGTAGACTATGGCAAAAAAAGCAAGCTCGAATTTGCCATCTATCCCGCCCCACAGATTTGCACGGCCGTTGTTGAGCCATACAACTCAATTCTCTGCACCCACACCACACTCGAGCACTCAGACTGCGGCTTCATGGTGGACAATGAAGCCGTCTACGACGTCTGCCGAAGGAACCTCGACATCGAAAGGCCCACCTACACTAACCTCAACCGGCTTTTGGGCCAGATAGTCTCCTCCATCACGGCTTCCCTCAGGTTCGACGGCGCCCTCAACGTCGATCTCACCGAATTCCAGACGAACCTCGTCCCCTACCCCAGGATCCACTTCCCTCTCGCCACCTACGCCCCCGTCATTTCCGCCGAGAAGGCGTACCACGAGCAGCTCTCCGTCGCGGAGATCACCAACGCGTGCTTCGAGCCGGCCAACCAGATGGTCAAGTGCGACCCCCGACACGGGAAGTACATGGCCTGCTGCCTGCTGTACAGAGGGGACGTCGTCCCCAAGGACGTCAACTCGTCCATCGCCACGATAAAGACGAAGAGGACGATACAATTCGTGGACTGGTGTCCGACGGGGTTCAAAGTGGGTATCAACTACCAGCCGCCGACGGTGGTGCCAGGAGGGGACTTGGCCAAGGTGCAGAGGGCGATCTGCATGATGTCGAACACGACGGCGATCGCGGAGGCATGGTCGAGGCTGAACCACAAATTCGACCTCATGTACGCGAAGAGAGCTTTCGTGCACTGGTACGTCGGTGAGGGTATGGAAGAAGGTGAATTTTCGGAGGCTAGGGAAGATTTGGCGGCGCTGGAGAAGGATTATGAGGAAGTGGGTATGGACTCAGTCGAAGGAGAAGGCGAAGGCGGCGAAGAGATGTAATAGTTCCCGATTTTTTAAATTTATCTACGATAGAATCGCGAAAATATTGAGAAAACTAAAAAAATTTTTTTTAAATAAAAAAAACGGCAAAAATCATTACCAACACGCAAAAGTTATTTGCAAGAAAAGTTAAATTGTGAATGTTTAACTGTTCGTTCTATATGTTTCAATAAATATATTTTACAACATAGTACAACTGTACAAGAGGACTTTTCATTTATCGACCTTTGGCACCCCACAGCTCCCACCATCTCCACTTCAGCAAGCCTTTCACCAAGCGCAGTGCTACCACCCTCCGCACTTACCTTTTCGCAGTCTTCTTCCAGGCGAACAACTTTCTCCAGTTGCAGGAAAAGCTCCTCTTCCTTTTCGTGGAGCTCGAGCTCTTTCGTTTCCAGCTTCCTTTCCAGTTCTTTACGTGCCGAGGCCAAACCATCTCTCTCCGCCTGCGAACAAACAATTCATAATTGCTCCTCTGCCAGAACCACTTATCGCCCCAAAGCGAAACGCAAAAGGGGCAACGGCTTCGGGTAAGTTTTTATCTGCGAAATACACAATTTCCACGCGATGGACGCATTACGCATCGAAAGAGAAATCAAAAGGCCGACAGCTTCTTAAAAAAGTGGACCTGAAACCTTCCTCGAGCAGTTTCGACGAAAATTTCCCTCCTCAGGACCACTTAATCTTTGCTTTCCTTGAAGTGGTTGACCATTATCTACCGCTTCGACCAGTCAGTGAGGAGGCCTTTGGCCAAGACCCGCCGGACAAACGACTCTCCTAATTCATAATTAATTGTCAATTAATTACACCGGGAAAACTTTTATGTGAAGTTGGCAAAAAAGATTAAATTTCAGTACAGGTATTACAACGTCCATTTTGTTCTTTTGAAAAAATCTACACTTCTACAAAAATGCAAAAATACAACTAATTATCTATCGACTTATCTAAATTAAAATGCTTTGGTTTTAACACAATTTGAATTTGAGAATTGGCACGTGTTTTGGAGAACCTAAAAGCTGCAAAAGCCACACAACATAAAACCCTTTCATTCCTCCCCCGTCCTGTCAAGGGGGGTTAATCACGGAAGAAGACACTCCGAGAGAAAGCTCTGCCAATAAAAGTTCAAAAAATAAACATTTTAATAAGGGGCACTGATTGAGACAGACACTAAAAAAGAATCTTTCATGTGGGGCCCTCGCGGCGCTTCTAAAAACAGATAAAATCATTAAAAAAATACAACGCCGCGGAAACCACGTGGCATTTATTTAGGGATCTGCACTGTCGTTGCACCCTTCTACGGAAATGGGGTCCTTCTACGTCCCCAAGGAAATTCCACTGGTGACGGCGGATGAAGGAGCCAGTTGTAGCGTTTTTTAGAAAAGAAAAGAAAAACATTGCTCTGGTATAAATATAAACCCACATAGAAAAAAACGGGTAATCCTCATTTTCTTAGAAGCTTTTTATTTTGACCGGAGAAAACAATCACGAATATATTTCAAAGTGGGAAATGGTGTTTAATTGTCGAAATTCTCCCAAAGACCGGAAGTCGGGCTAAGTGGGATGAAGGGTCATGGGTCAGTAGAGGGGAGGGGGCGTACCTGGAGAAACGAAAGTTTGGAAAAACATCGACCGCACGTGGTTGGCACGTATTCTCTACGTGACGTGTTTTGGGCCGGATGTATACGTGTTGCCACCTGTCGTCACGTGAAGTTTTACCGGAAGCGGGCGGATCCACTGTAAAGCCTTTTAATCAGCCACGATTCACTCGGAGGATGTACTGAAGACGCAGGAAGAAGATATGAGTGCGGGTAACGAGAGGTCATCAAAGAGGAATGAAAGAAGAAGGGGAAACAACAAGAAGAAGAATAATTACCTTTGACTTAAGGTATCAAAAGATAATACAATAATTTGGTTGCCATACTAAATACAATCTACAGCGAGACATTCTACTTTGTTTACTGCTGTCTGTGGTCAAAATAATCAAAGAAAATACACACATACTTTGGGTAATTAAACATTAAAATAAATGTTTCATTGCACTTTGGATTATTTGATATAATAACAGTTGTATGTAATTGTATTTTTTAACCCTTTCAAGGGTTGATTCCCTGGCAAGATTAAAATTTCTAGGAAAGTGTCTCAAAGCACCTGAGTGAACTTGAGTCCGAGTCAAACATGACTATAAAAACAAGGTGGAGATAATAACTATTTCGTCCGAGTGAAACGTTACACATAACCGTGAAAGGTCGATTCATCTCCCCAAAGGTCAAAATTGATTGCAGGTTTTCAAAGTCCAAATTTTGGAGAAAACACCGCTTTCAGAGAGATAATCGCGCCGGAATCAGTTTAGCCCCGGTGGTTGTTTTTTGCAGATAAAAACTTCAAGAGCATCATTCCCTTACATCTTCCAGCCGAACTGACTTTAATAACTTCTCTCGTGCGATGAAGATATGAGATCCCATGGGTCTTCTTCCGCCTGAAGAAACAGTCACAGACCATTAACGAAACGGGCAACAACTCAACCGAATTCTCATGGTAATTCCAACAATGAAATTGGCTCATCCATTGCTCGAACGGCTACAAACGACAGAATAACTTCCCATGCAATGCATAACGACTGATACTCCCATACAATAATCGAAAAAACCGTTCCCCAGGCGCTAATTTTATAATTAATCAAAATTAAAGGCTGGAGAAATTCGTTGCACCCTAAAATCTCACTCAACAAAAACTTCCACGTTCAGACTTTAGAAGAGTGCGAGCGTGCAATACTAATCAAATGCATAATTAATTTTTTTTCTGCTTTGTTATGAACACACACGAATGGGGTAACTAAAAATCGCTGCCTTTTTATTTTTCTTCATTACCCTAAGAGACAACGTGGGTGGCCATTGTGTATCGTTTAATTCCGGAGAACTCCAGAGACCGGAAAACTCACTTGCAGACGTTTTTCTGGGAGTCAAAATGGCGTCGGTGTTACTGTTAGTGAAAGGGAGATTCTGCCCTCGGGGCTGCACCTTCAACCCGAGATTTGATAACAGACTGGATCGAACTGGAACTTGTTTCCACTTGTATTGGAGCCGAGCAGAGATGTTTTATGTAACAGACTTAGTGAATGAAATTGGCTGGCGGAAAGAAAACCGCCATAACGGTTTTTCAGGTTTGGCTTCCAGTGGCCGGGGTGGAATTATCTAATTCCGCATTATCTTCTCTATCGGGTTGCGTAAGACTAGAGTTGATTGTTCCGCGTTTTTCTGGAAAGGAACCTGTGAACTTAAAATTTGACCCGCTTAATTGGGACAAATTTTATACAACGAATCGAGATAACAAAATCATGTGTTTTTACTTTGGTTGAGTCTACCACAACACGGCATTAATTGGAGCAAATTTTATACAACAAATCCCGATAATATAATTTTATAAGTATTTTCTTGATTAAATTGATTTGATTCATTTTATTTAATGAACCAAAAAAACATTCGGCGTTTTAGGTACCTAATATTGAAAATCATACACTTAAGTAAACACATACAATAGTGATTAAATAAACATATAAGTACCTAATTAAGTATATAAATAATTAATTAATAAACAAATAAATATAAAGAGACGAACGGACTTCGGGACAGTTTAATTGCAATAACAGTAATAATTGCAGAATTAAAAGTTAATCCTAATTAATAACAAACCCTTCTAATCTTTAATATAAACACTCTGCGCCGCTTAACCGGGACAAAATGTCTCGTCCCGATGTGTCCTCATTTACACCGTATGTATATAAAAAAGCAGAAAGTTTTTAATAACGAGAACGCGAAGATGCAGAATCCGTTAACCCATTTACAAGAAGCCTATGATAACCAAGTTTTTATGGAGAGAGTAAAAGGTAATAATATATAATTGATCCCGTTAGTCGGATGGTTCCCAGCTTTATATTTTGACCAATGTCTGGCGAAAATTGACCATTGATGTTTTGTGAGTCGTTAATAAATAAATAAAAATCCAAATGCTGACACGTGAATAAAACGTCTTGACTTTTCATTTTGATCTTTTGTATAATATTTGGAAAGCCAATCGCTCCATTGTCTTTAATAATTTTCAAACTTCAAGGATGTTCAAAAAGTTTCGTTAATTATAATTAACACACTTTTTGCTTTTCCAATTAGCGTCGATTAATTTATTATTAAATATTAGCTCGAGTCAAAACTTCCGTTTTTTTAAAGAGAGTTTTTTCTTTCAGTTACTTTTTATACAATTGTAATCAATGGTATTGTAGTAATAAATGAATTTCTCTGATCTCCCTAACCGTTCATGATAATCCTAAACCGATCGGCTCTTTTTCCACGACCTTGAATTTGTTCTCGGCATTTTCCGCTCATCTACTCCCATAATTACATTTTTGTATTCGACGAGGAAACAGTGGTTTGTAAACTGAGCGAAATTAAAAAACTGAAAATTCGTTTCAGCAATTCCAAATGAAATGATTAGATTCTGTGATAACCGCAAAGCAGTTTGCGGCGAAGATCGATCGCCTTAGGGGTGTTTCGGGAGGGTGGGTGAGCAGAGGGAGACTTATTCGAACGAATTCGGTCCAAAAATTGGGCCCACGCGGTGAGATTTCAATCTGCGTTTTAATGAACTCCGGTGAAATTATGTTAATTTATTTTGCGACCACGCAGGTGGCCACCTGTTGGGGCCGAAATGGGTCTGCTTTTCCGACCACGAATAACCCAATCACGAGTAGTTGGACAAGTGACAAGGCGGTGCCGTTAGAGAAGACGCGAGCAATTGCCAGAAGAACCACTGATCCAGTTCGTGAGTAAATGAATCAATTAAACAAATCAAGTATAAAATGATTTCTCCGAAAACCTCGTTCCGACCCTGAAATGGTCCGCGAGAGGACAGTGCTCACCCCAGAAAACATAAATAATGATTTCTCCGAAACACACGCGAAGGGGCTCCTAAAAATATTCTGCTTTCCACCCTTGAAACTTATAAGTCTTCGCACTTCCCCTGTTTTGCCACCCTTATTTTCCTATTCCCAGAATGACCGCTTTCTGTTTCGGTCTCATAAAACTGCGAAAACTACATTTTTTCCTTTACTTCACCATTTACTTCTTTTATTTTACTATTTCTGCCATGTTATTATTTAATTAATGTAAGTAACCTGCTTCTGTTCTACATATGAAGTAATTTATTTACTTATTCATTTCTATTTTTAGAATTATTTCTCTTTTTCGTTTCGGCCAACTTTGGGTCACGATTGTTTCAACATGTTGAAAGATTTGACTGTGCAGAAATCGCATTAGTAGTTTTTCTATGAACAGTTACAGCTCTTCAAAGACCGGTGAAGACTTCAATAGAAATTTGTTGACCATTTTTGAATCCGCTTTCGTTACACTGGAAATTTCATTCAGTGTTCGCCATTTTGTATCTTAATTATTTTCTCGCTGCTGCCGTGACAAATCGACCCACCATCGCCTCTTTCATTTTAAACAATAAAAACCTTTTAACAAATTTAAAACAATTAAAACTACATGTAAAATTTAAAATACGCGGAGATGATTTAACGCTAATTATATCATCGTTACCTTGAAAATTGCGGTTTAAAAAGCAGCGAATGCGCATGCGTTCCTACGGTGAACTCAAACGGAGCGTCTGCGACATTGAAACGGTTCCGCAGACGGTAACATCTCAAAGGAAAAATGGCCAAACAAGAAAAAAGGTCAAGACAATGAAGAGATGAACAATCTAAGCCATTAACACCCAAACATTGAATTTCTATTTAAAACTAATCCCCCTTTTCCGATAAAACAGTTCCGGTGTTCGACTTGTTGCCAAAAAGTTTGTCAATTCCGATGATTCGTCACGTTGCCAATAACTTTTTAAAAGCTTTGCCTACAATATGGGGATCCATTTTCGGAATTCGATTAGTCAATAAAATGTTTTTTTAGCCACCAAAATATCTCGTTTTCTCTCATATTTTTTTTAATCTGACGACCAGACATTTCAAACTGGGTTTCTATAAAGTAGTTCTTAAGGTCTTAACGGAAATCCTACTTTTACCCAAAAAATGAAGTATTAAGGTCGAGAAGGCGTAAAATCGAAAGCCATTTTCGAGTGGGTTTGATTTCCCAGGGGAAACCTAAAACCCCGACAGGAAGTGATCAGGTGAGAGAATGGGAAGTTCGTTTGGCCCAGTGAGTTCAAAATCTAAACAATTCCAGTATTGTTGGCCAATAAGGAAACATGGCAAATTCAAAGTGTGGAAAGAATCCAATCGCCCCCTTTTGTAAAGAAAAATAAAGAAACGGACGAAGAGATTCTAATCTAAATAAGGGCGGGTCCTCCTGGGCAATCGGGGCAAATGGGTGGACAGGAAATGATGAGGAGCTCGCCCATCTTGATTATCTTTCTGAATCTCGAGGGGATTCATTGTTTGAAAAATGATCAAAATGATATTAAAAGGGGGGCGGTTCCCCAGAGGGGAATTGACCGTGACGGACTGTACGGGCGCTCCGTCGAGCTTCCGTTTTTATCAGAACTGGGTCTCCTCCGGGAAGGAAATGCAAGTGCTGCATTAAGCAGCCATCACCGGGTTGAGATTGAGGACAGAAAACGGAAGAGGAAGTCCTCCATGCATAAGATCGGGGAGCGTAAGCATCGCTTGGGCGAACACGTGCACGTTCAACGGCCATTTTCGAATTGGCAGCAAGGCACAGTTCGTCCCGAAGAGGAGTTCAATAAACGGGACAGCTTTCAGAGTATGTAAATGAGTGCTGAGAAATATTCTCGGATCGTTTGGGCCTCGCCTAGCGAGCAGTAAAAGTACTTTATCAATGAAATATCGTTTCCTGCAAACGGCTGCCTGGAGAATTTCTGTATGCTCCAAATTAATGACTGCAGCTTTCAGAAATTATGGGTTTCATGAAATTTTCCCATCTGAAACGAAAAAAGGGGAACTCTTTTTGCTGAGATTCAGTAACGATGTCGAATTCGCAAGGCAGAAACACAGCTGAAGCATTTGTGTTTATATATTTATATACTGTTCTATGAAAACAGAATATAGAATTTTCTCGAACTTCCACAAACCACACTACAACCGAAGAAGGCTGTAAAGTTTTCACGGAATATGAGAGAAAAAAGCAAACGTCAAGGAACAGACATATTTACGATTTTTACGTGGACGAGAATGCGAAAGTAGAAATTTATTATTTTTAAGAATTTAATTAAATAAAAATTTTAAAATCGGGGAAAGGCGAACGAGCGGCAGACACTCCAATAAAGCTGCAAACATCTTGAAATTAATTAGCAAAAACCACACTGCACCACTAATTGCTTGTCCTGATCGCGATTTTTCTGATGGTCTCCCCTCTAAGAGAAAGCAGACCCTGTCGGCCCGTTCGACGTAATAAAATCCCTCTTTCCGACTGATTCGTTAATTAAAAAATTTCATGTACATAATAAACGTAAAAATGCGTGGAAATGAACCTCTTTCACCTATGCAGAGAGATTATTACCCGGGGGGGGGAGAGGGACGGAACACCGTATTATTTTTCAACAGCATTGGGTTTTAGGACAACCGTCCCTTCTGGCTGACGATGGAATGTTTCCGTCTCCTATTTTATTGGTTCTTACATTTTCAAAGTACTGTTATTTCGGAGGATTCGTTTATTAAATAATAATAAATAGATTAATCTTTGCGTCGCCCGTAGCCATTTAAGAAATTGTTACATATGTTTCTTCCTCTTTAAAATTAAAAAAAACGGAAATATATGAATCAGACACAAAAATGTGTTTTCTTTTTCTTTCCTCCCTTCTTTCCTTCTTATATTTATCAAACAAGTAATAAATAAATAAATAAACAAAATATAAATTAAATACTTAAAAAAACAATAAACTCTAAGTAAGAAAATAAATAAAAAGTAAAAAACAAGTGAATAAAAAATATAAAATAATTTGTATAAATAAATTATGAATAAAACCACATAATAAACAAGTAATTAAGCGTAATTTTGTATTAATTTTATAACAGGGATTAGCGCATTCCAAATATTTACTTTCAAGTAATGCAAATAAATAAAGTTAATAGTGAGGTATGACTGTAAGCGACTTATTGCAATTATGAGAAAGTTAATATTTTTTTGGTCGTTTCCAGTTCCACAAAATATTTCATTTCCTACTGTTGAAGTTACTCACCACCGTCGACATAAAATCGAATGCGAAGACTCACCTGAAAAAATAAAGGAAAAAACTGATCAAGCGATCGCTTCCTGTATATATAAATATAAATGGCCAAACCGCCGAGTTGTGCATGACGAAAATAATCGTGGAGCGGATCAAAAAGTAATCGATTATTGTATAAAGGCCCGAGATGAAGATTATTTAAAGTAAACATTTCGTTTCGCTTAGATTCAATAATGGAATAGTTAGAAATATAAAAGGAAAACCTACTCTTCTGCCTTTTCTTTTTAGTCACACATTCTCACAGTCAATATTCACACTTAAATGTGTTTAACACTGTTGTGTTATATCAAAATAATAAACTGAGTTTGTAATTATATTTCCTGAGGCTAAAAAAAGCGATATAAAGCTTCTCCGAACATTATATTATATGACCGAAAATATTAAATGATTTAAAATTTAAGACATAACAGAACATAAGTTACTTATTAGTAACTTCGAGTAATATCGCACTGACACGTTGAGTGCGATACTTTCGATGTCACAGTGTATTTTTGAGAGCAGACAGCCGTGTAACATTACAGCCTTTGTATTACATTACATTGTATCTTTCAAAGCCGACTCAGATGCTTAAACCGGTCCTTCCATCCGTGGCGAAAGAAAAGTTATAAAGTAGCCAAATTGATGAAGTGATCAGAGAAGCGAATAAGTGATTCTCAAAAGGAGCTGCCAGTTCAGTAACTTCATGTATTTATGTGTAACAAGCCATCTAACTGGTGCATTAAAAAATAATGTTTTCGGTTAACAGTACCGCTCACATTATTTATCGTAAATGGGTTGAGTGAAGGTCCGAGAGAAATAAAAAAATACTCAAATGTCAGCACGGAATTTCTCCTTTCGATCAAAGGTCTGGGAAAGTTGGGACTGCAAAAGTGCGGATGTCTCGAGCAGACATAGAGACCCGTGGGTGGTTCAAGGGTCCGTGCAGACCTTGAGGAATCCCCTCGATCTGTGGCAGAAAGGGGATGAAACTGAAGAAATGCGATCTCATTCACTCGTTTGTTTATTTTCTAGCAAATGCGAGCGGCAGTGCAGTTCTTACATCTTTTAAGTGTCTCTTTAAATAAATTTGAAAAACCAAAATAAACGGAAGCTCCAGTCAGTTGGGAGTGTTTCAATGTTGTGTTATTACAAACAAAGGACTTCCGGCACTTTTCCCGTCGTATCAACTGCCAGAAATTCAGTCGTTACATTTCGTTCGGGGCTCATTTTCGACTCGGCCTTCAAGAGCTGTTCTCGGGCTGTGTTTCGAGACTGGCCCACAAACCTGATCGCGATTATGGCGTCATCTGGCCGAAAGAGAAGGGCATTTCTTGCCTCATGTGAGATCCGCCCGGGGAGAGCCAAACTGAAGTCTAACATCGAAACAGACAAGAGCTCGTCCTTTGCCTTTGTAAAATCTTTTCTGAACTATTAACATCCCTTCAGAAACTCTCATAAACCAATAAATATGTTAATACGTCTCTCCCTCCGCCATTCAAACTGAATAAAAGAACCCAACACTACGAATTTTTCAGAGTACAGTAAATAATGAAATCGCCTCGACTAATTAATCATTAATAAACGATCAATTAATACTTTTATTAGTTATAAATTCCAGAATCTGTGATCCGCATCGAAAACCTCTGTTCTAAAAAAACCAAAGTCCGTTGAGGTCAAAACAGATAAACTGATTAAACCACAAAAAATAGAATTTCGGCAAGAAATCTAATCGAAAAATTAGATTAACAAAACACTGATAAAAAAATAAATGAAGGAAGGCAAATTTAATTACGCATTAATAATGATAAACTATTAATAAAATGTACCGATTATTACCAGGGCGCGGCTGCACATAATCCAATAAAGTATAAAATGGGCTTTAAGGAGTTAAACGGATTGAGCGGTTGGAAAGAAGTAAATTTATATCCCGATCAAATTCCTTTTATACGGAAATCTCACTCTAAAGTAAAAACACTTCCAACTGTCAGTGAGGAAGTAAAATAATAACAATAATAAGAGCTGTCCCATTCATTCAAACCGAATCCCCCATCTCTTCGACGGTGGAGATCCAAATGGGCACTGCTGACTGACTTTCGGGAGGTGTCACCGCAGCCGAAAACAATAGCAATTCAGCAGAGCAGACAAAATGTCTAGGAAATACGAGTCTGTCAAGGGGATGGATGGGGATCTCCTCCTGCAAACACAGTTGCTGACCAATGTTACTCATTAAAGCTTCTGACAAGGCTAATCTCATTGTATCTCCTTGACGAACATTTAATAACAGTTCATTAATAACTGTATATATGTTAAAGGTAAAATTGTAACAATACTTCGAATTATATACTCGAGGAAAAACACAAACTGGAGGAAAAATGCGAGACGGGTTATTTTCGAACAGAACACTGCTAATTTTATAATAAAAAAAAACCCGTCCAAAATAAGACGGTTAACATGCCCAAGGTCGAAAAAAACTCATTTGACTAAAGATTTACGGCTTACCAACAACCCTGTGACTTTTTTTTGCTCATTTTCAGGGGCACTCCTGTATTTCTATTATAGATTTTTTAAAATTCGATTCGATTTTTTTTCGAATGAATTATTTTAGTCGGTTTTTGAAAAGGGCAGTGAAAACAAATCGATCTTTTGAATAATAACTTTCCTCTGAATTTCACTTCCCCAAATGTAGCGTATAATTTCATCCTGTTATAAATTATGTCGACCTAAACATCCCCCGTCCGTTTGGTTTGGGGTTAACTATTGCACTGCTTCAAACCCCATGAAATTTTTATCATTCCTAAAAGAGAGGAAAAGCAATGGGCAAAGAGTAAAAAAATGTGCGACCATAATTTTCTTTTTAATTTTTCCTTTGTCTGAGAGGGGATGATGGGGGAGGAAAGTGAGGTCAACATTCAGTGTCCACGCACAGTCAATGCTGACCACTCGAGTCCGTATACAATGCCAAACGTGCGCAAACTGCATACCACCGCAAATCTCGAACTTGTAATTTCAACAAGGTCGTTTACTGTTTACGTCAGTGAGGAATGTGTGCGATTCCTCGAGGCGAATATTTTATTTATTGAACGAGTACCAGGTACTCTTTCCAGGGAGGCCCTACTCGCCATGCTTATGTCCGATCCGAACTCCGATGTGCTCCACGGAGATGAGGATTATCGCTGGACGGCCTTCGAGTAGACAAAATGACCGCTGTATAATATTTTGTTTGGCCTTTTAAGCGAAATTTGCTTCCAGATAAGAAATAACGCAAAACTGTGTATTACTTTAATCATTTGTTTAATCTAATTGTAGTGTTATAATTATTTTTATAAACTGCCTGGTTTTCCTTTGTTATTCCACTTTTTCTTGTTTTTCTCTGCCTTTATCCCCTTTTCTTTGATCTTATTTCTTATTTTTCCTAATTATTCCTTTCCTCAGAGGAATTAGAAACATTGGACAGGAAATCTCATACAAAAGCGATCAAAATGACGTGGAAGATATAATAAGACTCACGTTCATGCGGAAGGACAAAAAGGCAACGGAGATTATCTCTTTCAAAGAGTACAATTTGGGCGTCTGATGCAGGACCTACGGGGCGGCATTATCCACAAATCTAATTTCAACAATAATCGGCCCGAGTCTGAAAGTCGGCACAGCTCGGTCCTAATTAAATAATCGGTCATTTGCCCCGTCTCACCACGTATGTTTGCATAAAAATTACGGGCAGAGAGCATTATTATTCGCGAAGAGCCTCGACCATCCCGATCAACTTGACCAGGTACAGAGACTTGCAGAGCATAACACTGTGCCCATCCTTCTTCGGGCCGAAGAGGAAAACTTGAGGAAGGCGGAGTTGGTCTAAAGTCGAACTGCGATTTTCGTATTAAGGAGTTCGGGTACGCGTTGAGCATACAACCTATTCTTTTCTAACAAATCGCACAATGGTGTCTTTCAGTGTTCGACCTGTTGCCGAATAGTTTTAAAATCACCGATAAAATTACGACTTGTTGCAAAAAAGCTTTTGGAATTCGAGAAACGATCTCCAATTTAACACGAACTTTAGTAGTTCAGGAACTGCTGAATTTGAACAATGGATCAAAGGCTGTCAATGACCAGTTATGCGCCTTCGTGCCCTATTTTCTGTCTTTTTTTAAGAGCTAGCTGCCGAGTCAGCAACTGAATGAGAGAACTATAGAGTGTTCAATTCTTTAAAACAATTCAAACCAATTTTAGAAATGTTGTTGCATCAATTTCCACGATTTCGCAATATAATTGTGAAAATCACAATCAACAAATTGAGCCTCTTCGAACCTGCAGAAATACACGTGGGCACCATCTATTCCTCCAACTCTTAACTCTTGCACACATGTCGCCATATGAGCACAGTTGACAAACCAAAAGCTGAATGCACCCCTGAATTTCTAAGTGTGGAAAAAAGATACAATAAATTCACACTTTCTGCTCAGGTGAACTTTCCCCGAAGGACGAATTCCAAATGTTTGGGAGCCCACGTCGACGGTCTTTGCTCTTCGCTGGCAATCACCAATGCGTGGTAGATTAGCATCAATTCACACAAAACCAATGACCTATAAAGCGACCGAATGCCTTTTTCTTTCGGCTGTGGACGCCGTTCCTCCACTTCTTCCCTCCCCCAAGGCCTTCTCATCCGTTCATTAACGGTTTCGCAATCATTTCCAATTTTAATTTACCAATCAGAGCATTGAGACAGTTGAACCTATTCGTCTTTTCGAGTGTTCCTTATTGTCAGCCTTTCAACCTGAATCCTATCATTCTTGGGTAAAACGCAATCGATTTTCTTTTCGAAGGGCATTGCCTAAGTCCCGCTTTCTACATTGTTTGAATCGTTTCCAATGACATTAGAAACGGGTTACCTCAGCCTCGGCTGACATATTATGTAAATTAATGTCTCGTGTTCGAGTAGGATGTGTGGCCGAGAACTGTACTCTCCGAGACTGACCTCACCACAATCTTCTCTTTATCCCTCATTTTTTACTTTCCTTCCTTCCCGAATTCATCGGGTCCTTTTTGGAAGATATACAATACTAGCTAACTATAATTATCATATATTCTCGCAATAGAGCAACTCCTGCAATCGATCCAGAGTTGTATTCTCGCTCCTTTTGCAATAGATTATAAATTTATTGCAACTATTAAATCTTCATTAATATGCTGCTGGCACAAACTGCATTCACTTCTTCCAAGTAAGGATGACGAAAGTAAGAAGTGCATTACTCAAAACATTGTGCCATGTGGGAAACGCATTTTAAGTAATTCCCTCGAATGAAATTCCGGTTATCATGGGCTTAATTCAACTACAATTTAAATTGGTCGTGTAGGAACAGATTGAATTGCAACCGAACAGGTACTGCTGGGTTAAGCACAATATCGGAAGCCCATTTCTTTTGCCACTCATTGCCGAAATCGACTAATTCAGAATAACCTACAATTGCGTTGTAATGCAGTTGCTCTTTACAATTCCAAAATGACTAATCGCTCAACAGAGAGATAAAACTCTCATAATGATTGTAGTTCCAGAGAGCAATTTTTATTACGAAATCAATTCGGAGGAAATTCCCAACCTCCCTCTGGGGAGCCTTCGGCTACCACCTTAGACCAGTTCTACAAAATTGCGCAATATGCGATTAATTACGGCAAGGCCCGACCAAATGCCACCTCAAGAATGAGAGTCATCACGCGATGTGCCAAGCAACCATGCTTTGCTAACGGACACAATTGAATGCATAACTTTGATCGAGTTCAAGAACCTCAATGGAAACCATAACCACCCCGGTCGTTTTGCCCGGGGAATGTGGCGTTCTGCCCATTGAACCTTTGGGAATTCCTCGAGGTACTCGGGCCTACCCGAAAACTGGAGATACAAGGTGTAGCCCTCGCACGTCTGAATCAGGAGTGAAACTTAGGTTCAGGTACATTCTTGGTGGGAACCCTTTGACCGGCGAATGTATAAATAATGCTGACACCTTTGCGAATGCTCTTTCCAACGTAATTATATCTTTGACAGTGGAGTAATTAAGTTACTGAATAAGTTTTAATTTTTGCTAAAATAGAGAAAGTTAATTCAAAACGCCGGTAAAGGGCCTTCGCGGCCATTTTGGATTCATTCCAATGATCACACGGAATATGAAAATTGCAACTGAATTTTTTTTTTTATTTAAAAATCCGTTCCAGAGTGAGGTGTCGGTTCTGTTGTTTTTCACGGACTGTAATTCACATTTCGAATGTCAGTCACACTGCAAAGTGCACGCGGAGTTGCAGTGGCCGCGGTGGGATTTCCAGACGAGGGAAACTCCCTCGGGAATCCTCTTTTTGCATTTTGATGGCCGGTTCGAAGATGTAAAATTTTCCTCGGGAATTTGAGGTTTATTCGTGAGATTTGAGAAATCTTTACGGTGAACGTCAAATTGAGTTGATTTTGCGCTTTATTAAGGGGAAAGCGTTTGAGAATGCAATAAACCTTAATTTCTACATCATCTATATAAAATTGCATAGGTTTAAATTGTATTTATTTCACCAATTTGTCTCTTTATTTATTATTGTCTCTTTATTACACATTTAAATATGTGTTATTTAAATTTATTTATTATTTTTTTTAATACTGCATGTTATTTATTTTAATTTACTGTATTTTTCTTCCCGCTGGAGGTAAACAAAGAGGTTTCCCCAGAGAAAAAAATAAGGTATCTATATTTTTGCCGTTTTTCTTTTATATTAAGTTTTAATAATATTTTATTAATAAAAATAGGTAATATTAAGATTATATTATTTATTTATTAAATTAAAAAGTATTAAAAAATAATTATATTTTTACTAAATTAATAAAACTTGTAACGGATTAGTGTACGTCAGCCTTGCCTTATTCTCAATACTCCACCAAATACGTACGCCGTAAAACTCGTCCTCTTAGCCAAATCTAGACGTTTTACGTAACCGTCTTTCTTCTGTGTTCGCACAAGGAGTCTTCTGTCTTCGAAAAATCTAGGCCAAAAGCCTGGCTGACAGGTACACGTCCATCTTCTCCGACGTGACCGTTGGACAACACCTTCTCTTGTCCTCCTCCGTCACGTTCGGTGAATGGAAAGTCCGCCCGGGAATTACGTAAGGGTGCCTTAACAACGCGGAGAGCCCATTTTCCCCGTGACGTCATTCACCCAGTCGATAGGTCGCCTGAACTCGACAGTTTTCCTGCAAATCCCTCCATGACCAAATTACGTTCACGGAGTGTAATTCCCATGGCCTTGGATCGTTCATGCCAGACATCAGTTCCAAATTGAGGCGAACACTGCTCGAACTCGTGCTTTTCCCAATTGTGCTTTGGTTTTGGTCGGATGGCACAAACGTCCGATATGTGTCCACCATTCATAAAATAATGGCTCCTGACTACAGTCTTGCATAACTGTCCTCTCACTGATGCTGCCTTCTTTTCTTAACCTCAAAAATTCTTCTCCTTGAATGTTTTTAATGTTCTACTTTGTTACGTCTGCTTAGAAGTTACTTTACATTCGAAGTTAAAGTGTATTGTATTATAGTAGCGTAGAATTTTACAAAATTAAAAAATATGCCCGAGTTAGAGTGATCAATTTTGGCGTTTGTTTTGTTTGGCAAAGCTTTTAAAACTTTTTGGCAACAGGTCGAAATCCCAAAATTAATCTTCTGTCGGTAAACATCTTAAAAATTTTCAGCAACAAGTCGAAAACCGGAAATAGATCCTCGATCTTTTTTAAAACTTTTGATAAACGAAACTTCATCTGAGATATTATTATTTTATGTATGTTAATTGTCCCCCTTTGGAAAAAATTTTTTCGGGCTTTGGGGGATGAATAAAAATTTAAATAATTGGGTTAACGCTTTTTGAAATGATTTCAAGAGAAAGCGTCGACTTTCGAACCTCAGGCAAATGTAGAAACTTTGCATATGTGTGCTTTTCATTTCAATTATTTGCAGTAGAAAATGGTTTTTTTTCTCTTTTCTTCCTTCGAAAGAGACATTCATGAGACAAATAGCGGGAAAACCGAACGCGACTGTAACAAATTCTCAATACAATAAAAGAAGAGAGAGAGCGCGCGATGCATACACAAACGAGAGAATAAGACGTACCTTTATCTCGTGATATTTCTCTTCCAGGTAGTAAGCGATGTTTCTGGCTTCTTCATATTTGAGCGACAACCTGAGGTATTTGTCGTAGTGACTTTTGAACAGTACGAATCTGAAATCAAATCGAGTTTATTGTATGTGTGCGTCCTAAAAACTCCCGATATGTGGCATCAGTCCCGTAAACTGCCCTTGAACGATGCGACAAAAAGGAAAGTGACAGAAGGCCAGAGGGGACAGGACGAGCGACTATAAATACCCATGGGCATGTCTAGGCAAAGCTTGCAGTGAAATGCAAAAAGTTTTTACTCAAAAAGGACATACGACGACCTTAACAGTTTTCCCAATCAACGAGTTCGCAATGAATAAAATTATTAGATAATCCAAAACACTTCGTTTTCATTTGGTCCCGTCCATCCTATTCGGTAATTTTTCGACAAAACCTGATCTCCATGACTCAAAATAAACTTCCAATAAAAACCAAATGGAAAAAAGAAAAATATTATAAACAGAGAGGAAATTAATAATATGAGTGAACAAATAAGTATTGAAGTCTGAATAAAAATAGAACAAATAAGTTTTTTGGTATTTAAGGGAGTCTTTCGCTATAATTATTTAAATCCACTAAATTTTTTATTCCATAAGCTTTGTTTTTGTATTTATTTAGTTTTAAAAAATTTATGCGCTTATTTATTTATATTAAGTGTTTTTATTTGTTTTTTATGTATCTTCATCATATTATTTAATAATTCATTTTTTTATGTAATATTTATAATAGTTGTGTGAAAGCCTTTAAAATTATGTGTCTTGTGTAGTGTATACCTCTGATGGACTAACATTATTTATGAGAAAAGTTGATAAATTTTTATCTGTAAAATAAGTCAACCATAAGCATTGTTATTATTTTCAAGATTTTCACGACTTTGTTGGTTGTTATTATTATTTTTATCTGTGTTATCATGTCATTGTTGGTGTGTATTTGTTTAGAAACCTTCTTCAGAATTCCTTTGGTCTTCTGATGGACGGATTCGGTGATCAGCGCCTCTCCTCAAGAGAGCTATTTCCAGATTTTCGTACAGCCTGGAATTTTCTCCAGGAAAGGTCAGTAAAAGATGCAAAAGGGACAACAGAGACCCCCCGTTTTTTTTTTAAATGTTCCACAGTAAACAACTGATGGAACAGAAAACTCCGGAGGAAACCACTCCTTCCAACAATGATAAAAAGCATAGTTCACGACATGAGAACAAAGCCCACATGTGATGGATTCTCCTCCTGGTGAATGATGTTGCCTAACTGAAAGACCACTACGAAAATAAATAATAAAAACGACGTGCTCGTGCAGAGAATCAATTAATGGAATCGTGCACATACCGTCAGGCAATTGACTATTCACCGGTGAAAGGCTTCGAATTGATCGACTGTTCATTCGGGCCGAGCCATTTCTCATCGCCGTCACAATCGTTAACTATCACCGGTGGGAGAAAAGCAAAGGTGTGGGCCATGACCGAATTTTCCTCTTGGAACTTCCTCCCTCTCATCGTTTACAGAAATCTCGGATGGTACATAACAAATGACAAATGAGATCCACTGATAATAAGGCTTCTCTCTTTTTTGTAAGATTGTTATTCTGTCTTGTTTTAACACTAGGGGTCAAAATGACCGCTTTGCTTTTCTTCTTTTCTAACTTTTCTCTATTTCTCCTTTTTTTTTTCATTGACCCCCTTTCCTCTCTTTTGTTTTTTTCTCTTTTTTCTTTTATCCCTGCCTCTTTTGTTTTGTGAAATTTTAAGTAAGCAGTCTCTCTCTGAGTGACAGCGGTCGTTCTGGGTGGAAAAAAGACAATGGGCCATTATCTATGAAAGAAAGCGAAACTTAAAGCCGATAAATAAAAGTAATAAAAGTCACGAGACCAAAAATAATTGCGGGAGTTTCATAAAAGTCGCCCAGCGGTCAAATCGGCCGCTTTGACCGTTTTACTAATTTAAAAGTTAGGAATGTTTTGTCCGCTTTCCATTTGTCCAAACGAACAGTATAAGACGATCTGACTTCTTCCAGCCACCCTTTGAGTGGGCATTTCTGGGCTTTTCACCGTCTGTTCCAAAATAAAATTCTGTTTATTTATTTTATCCATTTACTCCATTTTCCTTCTTAAAAGGAAAAAGAAATTTGTTTAGACGTCTGATAACTCAAATTGCATGCGATCCTTTGGCTGACAGATGTGATCAACAACGACAAAACAAAAACCGTTCCATCTTCACTGTTTTGTTAACATTTTGGCCTGAATTCAACGCTCGCGGGCTTACTTATCATTATCAAACAAACCAATTAACTCCAATTTCTCAGTTGCCTTTTTCATTTGTCGCTGTCGAAGAATTCGATTAACTGTTTAGAGGCGAACGGACATTATAAATAATCAAGTTAGCATGTCTAAATTCTTTTACTTTAATTAAACCCTTTTTAATAAGAAAGCGACGAGGGGGCAATGATTTAATCAGAAGAAATTTCACAGAATATTCGCTTCTGGTTTTTTTTACATTTATTCTTCTTCTTTCCGTTTCCTTATTATTGTTTTTATGATATTATTTATTTATTTAATGGAGTCAGGGGTTACGAAAGAGTCAAATGAACACGGACAAAGTCAAGGTCCTGTGACTGATTTTAGATTCCCTTGAAAAGGTGCATTTTTATGAGTTTTCATTTGTTCTAATAGATTTCTAAAGCTGAAGGGTAAAATAGAAGGATAAATTTGTGTCTTATAAGCTTTTATGACTTTAATGAGATAAGGGCCAATGTATGATATGATGTGTTTGCCTTCGCGGTATCACTTTTGATCGATTTGGGTTGGTAATGTCTGCCCCCAAATGGAAATTACTCACCTGTAGAAATCATTTTCGGTTATCATGTCCCGTATACTGTCTTCCGGATCGATGTTGTCATAAAGTCCGACATGCCGAGACGAGGAATTCACTTTGGAACCGTTCACGGACACGTTTTTCACTTTCAGATTGCTCACATCCGGCTCACTGTCACTGAAGTAACTGCTCTTGGGACGTCCCCCCGACATACCGCACTTCCCCCCCTCGAAGGGCAGATTCGGAGACAAAGGCCTCGGCTCAACCTCCTCCGTGGGACTCTCGACCGGACTGCCTTGCAGCACCAAGTCATCGCTCTTACTATGCTTGAGCTCCGTGTTGAGGATGTTGGCCTCTGGGGGCCTGTACCTGCGACAACTTTCCAGTCCTAGCAGATTCCCACCGTGGAAACTCTCCCCGCGGGACGAAAGCAGATCTGTCATCGTGGCTGGGGCCTCCCTTCACTACCTGATCATCTGAATAAAACACTGATTAGGATGACTGCCAATACCATCGCGGCTAATTCTATTATTTACTGGTGTTTTGGTCACACGGTTGATTAGCATTGCAATGGCCGAAACCACTCGAAACAACTTCTGCATCATATTTTCCCTCATTGAGATATGTCTTCAGATCATAAATAATACACATTATAACTTCGATCTTTCGGGAAGTGCCTTTTTATCAAACTTTTAATTAGTAATTTCTACAAGTTGTATAGATTGTCTATTTTCTCTCTTTTCCATTAAATTCATTTCAACTTTTTCCCCCCTAATTCTCCGTTTTTTCTCCAAGCGATTTTTTAGCCATTTTTTTTCCTACGAATTTTCCCACCTTGTTTCTCGCTTGACTGAAAGATAATGGCGCATTATCAGAAAAAAAACGGCCTTAAATCACAAAAGAAGAAAAAAACAATTCACAATAACAGCGGGACGTTTCATTAAAGTCACTCAGCGCTCAAAATGACGACTGCACCCGTTCCAGTGTTGATCTGATGGAAAAAGGTCAGACAGTTTGATGTCTGTATGCAATAAAGAAACAGCTCTGTTTTTCAATGGCTGAGCACACAGATGACACAATATACTAATATAATTGTTACTCATGTAAGAGTATGTCATCAACAATTGCATTTCATTTCTTGTATTTTTATGTAAATCGCAATTTTGTTTCAACATTAGCCATTGACAGCTGCAAAGCAAATGCCATTGAGGAAATTTTTTTTTTTTGTTTCATAACAACTTGAAATAATTTTTCACTGTGCTTCAAGGTAAATATTCCTTGAGTTTAATTGGCATGCTGTGGAAGTAATATTTACTTGCTGAATATTTTTTGATTTAATAATACTGGTTTTAATTGATCACTTTCATGACTAATGATTTCTGTCATAAATTTTTTTATGGGGAGTCATTCACTTGTGGATTGAATTCATTGTTTTCTGGTGCTTTTATACATTGATGTATCCACAACTGCAAATTTTTCTCATATATTAAGCACAAGTTAATGACTAAATGATTTTTTTTTACTGTGATAAATTTTTTATCCATTACTATTTTTTAATAATGTCCTAAATGTACCCAAAATTTTACAATTTTTTAGAAACCACTGTAAAAAGTAAGAGATGGGATTTTAAACTTATTATAAGCAAAAATATCTTAACTTATCATAAATTCATAATACCAAAAAGAAAAGTTGTATTTCTTTATATCTTCATAAGACTGAACTCCCTTTGGTCTATTTGTTAGAATGAGATTATAAATTAAAGTAAATACAAGTCTTTATGAATTACAATTGCATCTTTTTATTTCAATTCAAAATAACTGCTTTTTATTTAAATCAGAATTTTGTTTTTTTGGAAACTTTTCCACTCTCTTTCCATTGAGAAAAAATATTCAAAAAATACTTCTATTTTTTTCATATTCGCTTTCGATTTCTTTTTCTTCTATAATTGCAATTCAAGGATAAAATATTCATACAAATTCAGCAGGAACAGAATTTTTAAATCCAGTCAGGAAAAAGTTGACAGTTCGAAAAACACTGTAAAAATTCCGCCTTTGATCGATCCATATAAAATAATGAGCCCTTGATAAGAAATTAAAACGGTTATATCCTACCTGACTGAAGACAAAAAATGTTCCCCTTATCCAACAGAACAAAATTATCCCTTTAAATAAAACTACCCTTAAACTCTGTTAACGACGTGAAAAAAATTCTCTTTGACATTTTTCTTCCATTAAAAAAAACCCAAAACACTTAGCAGACACCTTTCGCGGCTACTTGTCGATTGACGGCAAAACAAGTTTTGGGCAAATAGATCTTTGTTTCGTTTACTTGTCACCGTGTTGCCAACTTAAAGTTGTCATAGAGTACATAAACCCAGATTCAAAATTCGGTTTTTTAACTATTTTACTAAAAAAAGAATCTTGAATTGTAATTTTTTAACGTCGCTGTTTTTAAAAGCAAGATTGAGAACGTAACTATTCAAACTACGACGTTGAGTAATCTTATTTGTTTCTTCGCTAAAGAAAATACGTTCAAATAATAAATCACAGACCTAGAATGAAAAGTCTCTAATTATAAAGAGAGCTAATGATAAGAGCAACTTAATAGAAAAGTTTATTCTGGCGGTTAATAAAATAATAATAAAAGAATATTTAAGAATTATCAGTAATATTCAATTCAAAAGTAAAAAAGTTATGCAGATTCAAAAGAGTAAGCATTAGTTTCCCGGGCAGGACAAAGGAGGCTCTCACGAAGTAAACAATACATCGCGAAGGCATCCAGTGGTAAACTCTAATGCAAAAAATATGTTTAAAACGGCAGTGAATAAATATTTAAAACGAAACTCATATTTACCCGTTTTCACTGTGGTTCGGCGTTGGCGAACAAGGCTTCCTCCAGGGAAAACGTTAAAGAAAATAATTGAGGGTAAGTTCGTCAAATCGGATGTTTCCTCACTAACCAGCTGGGGTTAGTTTTAATTTTAATTGTTTTTAATTTTTCTTTACTTTTTAGAACGGAACCCGAGTGATCCTGAAATTGATTTCAAAGTAGATATTGGTTTGCCTAGGCCACCTCCTCTTTCAAGAAAAGTTTTACTTGAACGGAAAAAATTCTGTAAAAATAGAAGAAATGATCTTGATTTAGAGCACCAGTCAAGAACTTTATCATGTAGGTATCTTCTTTTTCTTAAATTAAAATATTAATTATTATTATTAAATTTAAAAATTATTATTCAAAATTAAAATTCAAAAAATTATACAATCTATAATGTGTATAAAAAAATATGTGTGTAAAAAAATTTAATGTATATTAATTATAAACATTAATTAATATAATTATAAATTTATTATTTTTATAATTATATTAATTAATGTTCATAATTAATATACATTAAATTTGATTTTATCAATAAATTTATAAAATTTAATTTATTTAATTTATATTTTTAAATATAATATTTAATTAATTTATATATTTATATAAAATTTAATGTATAATTTATTAAAATTTATTATTTTTTATTTAAAACAAAGGGTGTTGAACTTTATTTGAGGTTAGGTTAATTGTAATAATAATCACACTGCTTTTTGATTATTGTAATAAATTACTAAAAATAATTAAAATGCATCTTTTCAGTGAAAATAGACACAGAAGCTGTTAGAGAAGAATGGCTGAAAGCAGATGCCCCAAAACATATTCAGACATTGGCAGACTATTATGGCATCTTCGATGATCTTTTTGGAGATGCTTACTTCACTCCCTATGTAACCACAAATATATACTATCCTCAGAAGGACTCTGATCTGATTGCTCCTGTGTGTTGGGGAAATGTTGTTAAACCTACAGAAGCTTTTTCACAGCCTGTCGTTAAGTATGAATCAAAACCTGAAGAGTTGTGGACACTGACGTTAGTTAATCCTGATGGTCACCTAACAGAAGAGAATATGGAATATGTACATTGGTTTGTGTAAGTTGCACTTAATTTATATTTTTCATGATATTATGTAATAATTGTCCTTTAATGACATTAAATTTTAATTGATATATTATACTCTTAGAGGGAATATTCCTGGAAATGATGTCTCCAAAGGTGAAACCATCTGGGATTATCTGCCTCCATTTCCTCCCAGAGGAATAGGTTTTCAGAGATTAGTTTTTATTTTATATAAGCAAGAAAAAAAAGTAGATTATTCTAATCTGAAAAAGGAAATTCCATGGTAATTGACTTTTATAATTGCACTCGATTTGTAGCAAAACTCATAAAGCATTTTATAATATTAATCTTTGAATTTGGTATTACAGTTTGGAACTGAAGGACAGGAGTTTCAAAACTTCAGAATTTTACAGAGAAAGGCAAGATGAGTTGACACCAGGTGGTTTGTCATTTTTTCAATGTGACTGGGACAAAACAGTGAGAAAAGTTTTCCATGATATTCTCAACATGGAAGAACCAGTATTTGAATATGACTTCCCACCAAAGGTTCTAAAGAAGGAAGTTTGGTTCCCCAAAAGGGAGCCTTTCAATGTGTAAGTATTTCTTCCAAATTTTTTTGGCTTTATGCATTTTAAAGACATAGCTGACAAAGAATCTCTGCTTAGAGGATATTAATATTAACATGTTTGTTATGAAGTAGAACATTTATTTATTATTTATTTATATATTTACATTATATGTACTTCATCATTTTTATTTTTTACTGTTGTATATATAATTTTATTAAATATTTTATTTATTTAAACATACATTCCCTTTAGGACAATAAAAAATAAAAATGTTTTCTTTATTCTTAAAAGTTTGTAATTAATTATATAAATTGTATTTTCTTTTATTTTTTTTTATTTTTTATTTTTATTGTATATTTTTTATATTTTTATTTTATTAAAATAATTACATATATTTATTATTTTAAAATTAGTTTTATTTATAATATTATAAATTATTAAATTGATCTATAATACTAATGCATCAAAACAGCAGTATAATATTTGAATTTATTATTTTAATAAATGTATAGTATATATTATAATTTTATGTAATAACTTTCAAAGAAAATTGGTACTTTTGCACAAAACAGTTTCATAACATATTTAATGCATGGAAATAATACTTAGATTTCCTGTATATTAACAGTTGAATAATTTAGGCTTTAAATAAAACCATCATATAAAATATACAAAAAAAAAAAAAAAACAATATAAACATACAAAATAAAAGGGAGGATTTTATAAAAGTCTAAAAACAGCTGTTGTTCAAAATTTTAATTGTACTTTTACAAATTTAAACTAATTTTTCACCCAGCTACATTATATGTTGCCCTGTTAATTTCTTCATACTGTCCCTGCAGTTTAGCCACCACTGCTTCAATGTCCTTTTTCTCCTCTTCAGTTAGAACAACTTGTTCTTTGAAATCCAGTTCTATTGTTGCAGAATCAATTTGATATCCTAATTTCGTTAGCTGACTGCACACTCCATCAAGTCTATTGGGTAAACATTCAAAAACAAGCAGATTGTTTTCTATTTCATTTACTTCATCAGCTCCAACCTCAATGGCATCTTCCAAGGCTTTATCATATGAACTACCACCCTCACTCAAACCTTTAGCAACTATTACCCCCTTCTCAGAGCAGACATTATGAAAATGCACCTCCATTTTCAAGTTGAGCTTTTTCGTTTGCGACCCTATTTTCGAATTCACGAATTGCGGATTCCTGTTTGCAAATGTAACCTCGAAACCCAAAGCAACCCCTCTGGGCCCCGTGTACACCACCCAGTAGGGTTGATCCCCTTGAGTTTTGGCAGAGGCAATGGCCTTTTGAATGGTCGCCTTCGGCATGTTTAATTTATGTCCTTCCTCTATCAAACTTCTTAATCTGATATTAGTACTGGGATCTTCCCCTCCGCTTTTCACAGCCAGTACTATATGCCTTGCTATTCTCTGAAAGTTTTGAGCCTTTTGACTGTCCGCGGCTTCTTTCGTGCCCTTAATGTTTTGCCACTTTGCATGTCCCGCCCCTCGCTTCGGTATAAAACTTTGCCCGGTTTCTAATAAAACCGGTTGACTTAAAATAAAAAAGGTCGTTTTACGGCTAAGCGGCAACGAGAAGAATTTTCGAAACATCTTCACAAAACTACTAAAATGCCCGTTATCGATGACTACTCTGCAATTCGAGAGCGTAACGAAGTGAGGTTAGGAAGACATGATAGATGTCTTCTGCTAATGACGTCATTCCGAAATCGGCGGTTGGGTTATGCAGTCTGATCAAAATGTTACTTTTTATTGATAACGAGAATTTTTCAGTTTTTAAATTTCTCCGTATTTTTTCAGGTATTTGGACAGGTACAGAGATCCGAAGGACATAAATGCCGAGTATTTGACCAGGAAGTTGAAGGAACTGAACCCCTTCGAACCTCCAAAACCGCCCTTCCCGTATCCAAAAGCCGTCTCCATGAATTTCAAAGGAATGCCCACTTGGCTGGCCAAGAAGGAGGCTTATTATAGACTAAAAAGAGGAAGAGTCACGCAATTAGAACGAGATGAATACGAATAAATCTTAGCTAATATATAATACTTTGTAAATAATTATCCGTTTTTATTATCCTTTGAAACTACTTCCGTTTCTGTGATTTACCTTTGTCAGTTAATCGGGTGTACAATCAAAGCTTTACCTAAAACAAAATGGCGTACATGATATTAATATGTTAATCATTTTTTAAAAGCCCTGAATTAATTAACTTTCATTCCCCGCAATTTTCCCGGAAATTTTATGAGGTACGATATGCATTAATTAATTCAATCTCTTCCGGACCGCATCCTTTTCTTGAAAATGCAAAAAAATTGCCCATCCCTGTTCCTCAGGGTCAGGGTTATGCCACGCAGGAAATGCTCGAGCCATTGGCGTCTGTAGTAGCAGTAACATCGCGGGTAGTGATTCGACCAGTCGAAATAAGTCGGCGTTTCTGTTTTTTATTCTGCATGGACTGTTTATCTACAAATAATTTTACGTGAATTAAATTTGGAAAGTGAAAGACAATTACTCCTCATCGAATGGTCTTATGGATCTCAGAAGGCGAGAGAAAAAACCCAACTGAGTTTGGAGACTTTTTTCATCTGTTATCTGTGTCCGAGATTTCAAAGTAACGGACTTTTTCCAGAAACCTAAACTCAGTTAAAAAGGTACTGATAAATGTATTTTAAGTTCTTCACATTGTTTTGCTGCCTCTCGGTTTACAGGAACGTTCAACAAAATTTTTATCAGACAGAAGTGCACCCCATTGTACTCTTTTTTTACGTACTTCTTTCTTGTCTCTCTCCTTTTTCTCTTAGATGATATAACCTTGAGGTATCTGCCCGATATAAATAGGATGAAACCGAACAAAGTTTATGCAGGCTACGGGTAATTCCCCATTTCTATGACCATTCAGACGGTGAGTTCCTCAACAGCCCATATTGATTTATTCAGTGACATTTAATTAACCCTCGGCTGGGCAATTTGCGCTCGAGGGAAGATACCCGTCTATTAATTCTAGGACAAAGTCTTGGCCATCTTCAGCTTCTGGCACTTCTTGACATTTCGGAATATCAACATCGGATGGGCTGTCCCGAATAAAACATTTTACTTCGGCAACATGACGATTGATTTCCGATTTTCGACTAGTTGCCAAAAGGCTTTAAAGTTTTACACAAACTTTCGAACTTTTTTCCGACACCGAATTGACATCGGAAAGTCTGATAAAAAGTGGAAGTTAAAATAGATAACCTCAGTTTGTCTACTACGGGTTATCCAAACAAAAAATGCGTACAATTTAACTTATTAATAACAATGAAATTCCGCTGTTTTTGCCCATCTCCGACATCGCCCGAATAAAACTTCTTAATGGATTCTATCAATAAATCACCATTCATAAATGAATTTTAATGATTTTCATTGTTGAGACCGGAAACGAGGTCTACGACATTACATAAGGTCCGCGGATCGATTTGTTTTTTATGGTTATTTATGGCGCTGAAAATTTCCAGAAATAATTCCCCAAATTTTATTTCAGACAATTACTACGAAGACCGGCTCGACCATTTCAAAATGAAACATCTCAAAAGGAAATACGACATAAATGATTGAAGATGGCCTCCGATCGGCAAGAATACCTCGACAATGAAACCGGGGAGAAGAATCAAGGACGAGCGTTTCATAAACGGCCCACTGATGCGGAGACGGGGGAACCAAAAATCGAGGAAAGGATCCTGCAGAGGAAGTTCCAGATCCCTCGGCGATGTCTCCAGCAGTGCCAGGAAAAGGGGAGCAGGAAAGTGAAGCCCCGAAGGAAAACCCTCGAGGGCTTCCACTGGAGGAGGCAGGAGATTCGGTCCAACATCGTCAAGGAGTTCCTCCTCTGCAAGAGGACTCCGATTGTTTTCATGCTGCCCACTTTCTTCATCTGCCCCGGTTGGGCTTCCATTTTGTGCTTACTGGGCGAAGCATGCATGCATATTTGGTCACATAAAAGGTGAGTCTGAGCAGGTGAATTTTTCCCCTTTTTTCTGCTCTTCCAATTGCCCTTTTTTCTTTTCCCCGATTTTTCGTTGTTACATAGTGCCGACTTCAATTTAAGATTTAGCTGCTATATTTGGTTTCTGATCGCAGGAACTGGAAGAAAAAGAACGTCAACATCGAGTACAGATCGCCCTTCCACCAGTTTTCATCGTATTTCTGCGTCTACTGCCGCTCCGAAAAATGGATGGAAAAAATCGGTCAAATCCAGGACAAGAGAAACCTGCGGAGGAGGATACTTTACCCGAATCTGTTCGGAGAGAGGCGCTACAATCGCTAGAAAATAGCTACCAATCGACCCTCGAGCTGTGCTCCCCTCGGGGTGAAGAAAGACGAGTTTCCCTGCTCGCTGACTCGAATATATTTTATTTTTAATAATTATATAAAATCAAACGGAGGCTGACATCGCCTCAGCACCAATTCTTCTCTGTTTTCTTATCTTGCAATAAAGTGATGCGCGATATGAACTATTCCATTCGTTTCTTCTTCGCTTCCGATGTTGAGGCGGCAAACGTTACATCGTGTTCTCCCACCGGGGGGAACGGGACAGTGGGTGGACGTCGTGGACTACTTATTCAGATCCGCCCACGCTTCGTCGTCCTCCCACTTTTTGTTCCAGTCGGATTTTTCGTTCAAATCCACGAGCAATCCCTCCTTCGGCGCGGATTTCTTCTTCGTGGTCGATTTCTTCACGTCGGCGGTTCTGCTTTCCGTAGGGGTGACGTCTCCTGCTCCCCCTTTCGCACTCCATCCGTCCCACTCATTGGAAGGTTTGGTGGGCGACCTGAAAAGAAAATGTAACCGTCAGTGCGATGTCTTTGAGTTTTGTTTACTATATTTTATTCTATACTTAACATAATTTTTTACATAACATTACATTTTTAACATAATTTAATCAATAGTTTTACTTTTTTAGCTGTACATTGGAATAACTCAATATAATATTATATATTTTTGTTGAATATATATACACAGTAGCGCTCGAAAGTATTTTCACAATACAAAATTTTTCCTTTTCCACCCGTAAGAATTACTTACAAAGTTAAACTTCATTAAAATGCTTTACAACAATTCTAACTTTTTATACATAAACATAATATTAATTAAATAACAGAAGAAACGAAGAGTTTATCTTTAGAATTATAGAATAGTATATAACAGAAGTAAGTAAGAGTTTTAAAGAAAAAGCAGAAGACTATGAAGAATATTATGTTTCGTATATTTTGTTATTATTATTAATAGTATTGATAACAAAATAATACACAATAAAATCTTATAGTAAAATAATTAACTAAGAAACTATTAAGTTTTGTATTGTAAAAATATTTCTGAGCGCTACTGTATATAAGTTAGAATGGAAGCAACGCTTCTTTCGGTATTTTATTACCTCCTGAGAGTACTTATCAAGCGTTAAAAAGCATAAAAAAGAGGCTTACTTCGCGTGACTCCGACTGGACCACCCCCAGTCTTCGTCTCCGCCGTAGGAATTGCTGTCGGACAGCAGCGGAGCAGAAGAATGATCTCTGTTCGCATTGCCCGTTGACCTAGAAAATGACCAACACAGATCCGCCACCAAAGCCAACGACCAGTAAAAGTTAGCACAGGCTACACGAAAAGTTGCTGAGGAAAGTCCGTTAACTAATTTTATAATTAATACACAGGCGGAATCGTCACCGGACAAATACTGACAGAGTCAAATGTAACTTCTTTTTTCGTTCTTACATTTACAGTTCTTCAAAAATCTTACAATTTTCCTTTTTATTCTCACCCTTCTGAAGTTACGTATGACTCTACCTATGTTATAAATTTTCAGGGAAAACCTGAAAGTTTAGGTTCTCTCATTCTCATGAAGTAGTAACTGACAATTCATCGGGGGGAAATATAAGCACGCGAAACGTCAAAAGAAGCAAATACAACTGCACACCGACGTCGTCTGCTGTAAACCCTCACGCAAAGCTCAAGCAAATCGTTCACGTGAAACGACTCGTGTTAGTCTTTTAGTCAACCGAAGACAGCCTTTCCTTCCACAAAATAAAAACAACCATAGACATATTCACCTCTGTGGAATCTGTCCTTCGTACAGGAGCGACGATTTCTCATTGGATGGTTTTTCACTCGATCCGCCCCCTCCGTCGCCCCCGGAGGAGTAAGGGGTGACCCCGGAGATGTCCTTCCAGCCCTTTCTTCCCAAATCCCCCATCTGCGGAAATATAAACACGAAATTGCAACATCCGATCGGAAAAGTCAAAACCAAACTGACTCGGGACTCTGTGTCGGTATCCCGCTTACCTTCATCGCCAAATTCGTAACCTGGCTACTAACTTCTTCTAGGAGTTTTCCTTCTTTAACCTAACGAACGGAACAAATCAAAAAAAAGTAAAAAATAACTCATTCCGAAGCGGGAGGATGTCATGCGAGGAGTGCAAACAAAATAAATGTTTACAACTTGAAAAAAAAAATACAGTTGCACGGAGGTCGGGAAAGGGAGAGCCATGCCCAATGCACAACTACATACCTTTTCACTAACAGTTACACTGATATCGGCTACCTTATTCGTTGCCAATTCTCCGATTTTCACCGCGCTTTCCGTCGCCTTGTTGGCCAATTTCGAAGCGGAAACGGAAAACAACGACCACCCCTGAAAAGCGAAAGTGACATTTTGTCAAAAAGAAACGAATACAACTCCAAGACGGGGAGCACTTACGCTGGCTAAGGAAGACAAAGCAGTGTCTACGAATTCTTGGGATGTGGAGCGAGGAGGAGGGTCCATCGTGTAGCCGAAACCTGAGTATTTTCCTCCCTGATTGGGGGGCAAATCGCTGCCAAGAAAAAAAATCATTGGTTATTATCCGTTAAAATTATCGGATCACAACTCTTTAATGTTTGACCCAATTAAGAGGGTCTGACTGTATATAAACATTTTTTCTTCAGCTGATAAATATTAATAACTCTGCCATCTGATGTTACATCACACTTACTCTGGTCTCAAAGCATTCTCATTTTGTTTCCTGGCGAAAAATGCTTCCTTCTGATCTTTGACGGAAGGATCATTCACAAAAGACTGATAACTAGAACCGGACTGATAGTCTGAGTATCCACTGCTTTGGTATCCACTATACATGTTATCCTGGCTGGAGGAATCTGAGCTATAGCTAAACAAAAGAAATACAATTAAAACAAAGCATTATGCTGGAAATTATGAGAAACCAGAGCAAAAACTGTACCTTTTGGAACTTCCGATATAATTCTGTGCAGAGGATTTGCTTATGTCCCAACTTTTTCCCTGCGCAAGGGTTGAAATCTAAAATTATAAATATGAGGTGAATATGAATATCTTCAGGGTGAATGTCTTGTACACAGGGGGGGGGAAAAAATACCTTGTCTCGATAGAGGGCTGCTGCCTTTGTGTTATACTTCTGCTGTATCGACATGGAATCACTGTAATCGCTTTGGCTTTGAAAAAATTCTCTTGCATTTTTATTACCACCCACTTTCATCTTTTCCAGTTCAATGTCTTTCCATTTATCCATTGTGATGGACCTAACAAAAGATATATGCACACCAAGCCCTCTGTGCTTCCCAGAACATTCCAAACAAATCCAGATCCCATATGTGACTGATGCCCATTGGGGATTGTGTGCCTGACACTCAAAGCAATTCTGGAATGAAAATCATGCTTTACTTGGCTAGATGTATGGAATAAGTAGACCAACCTCTGCCCCTAATGAGCTAAAAAAGAGAGGATGGGAAGGAGTTATTTGGCTAAGTCAAAAAAGACAACTCAACTTATAGTGTGATTTCAATTTCTATGACATGCTCTACTTAAAGTCTCTGACTGGATATAAAACACATTTGCAAAACCAAAGATGCTCCTAATTTACTGATCATTTGAAAGCTTTATTGACAATAAAACAAATAGTCCAAGCATACAGACAAGTTTACTGACATTTTCTAAATTGAAACCTCCAGTAATTTATTTCTCTTTTCCATGGTCATTGGAAAGTTAATTGATAAAACATTAAATGTCAACATTTTTACAGGAAATGATTCAACTGAAATTAATCATTAATTTATCATTAATATCCTAATGAAACGGGATCATTAATGAAAAAACTACAAGATGACGAAATCCTCTAACATTTGGGTTAAAGGCTTCACATTTAAAGGTCAACATACACAAGATGGTAAGTCTGGCACTAATCGTTGAAACTGAGAACTTAAGGTTTAGAACTGCATAATTTTTTAACTCTAACGCGGAAAATCTGCCACTCGAGTTCAAAAATAATTGAAGAAAAATAAGGCAAAACTCTTTTGAGAAGTTCGACTCACCGAATTATCATTCTTCCCTTTTAACTCTTGCAGAACTCGGCGCGTTCTCGGACTCGCCATGTTTACAATTCTCCAAGAGTAGTCCCAAATTAAAAATTTAATTAAATCCGGAACAGGAGGTTAACTTTTTAAAAGCAGGCATACGGGAAACCCAGTGGTTGGCCGTTTCTGTTTGACGTGTTCGTCGCCATGTTTATTCTAGTCACACGTCACATTGCTGCCAACTGTTGAAGTTTTTGCTTGAAAAACAGCTTTGACAAGTGATTATTTTGTATTTGAAAACAGTTTGGTGAACGGTTAAAGTGATTTATCGGTTAACTTGGCTAGTTCTGACTGAACGATGAAATTATATAAAGCAGTTCTCCACATGGTCGTGTCAGCATTTAAAAGAACCGGTTTTGAATGTTGTAAGCTTTATTTAAGCGTAAAACCGACTTTGTTTACACTTTGAACACATGTGCTCCTTTGTTTTTTTTGCCTGATGACATTCGCTAAGCGTTTCGTACGGTAATTTAATTACTTTTTTATCTTTACAGTTTTATTATTGCAGGAATTTGAGTTAACTTTTTAGAATGATTTCGTTGTGTAAAATATAAGATTTCGCTTTTTAGTCAAATTTTCGGGTGTTTAGTTTCGTGAAAGTGGATTTTAATTTACCGAATTATGTCAATTCTCAGGTAATTTGATTTTACTTACGTTGAAAAAATTTATTCTTTTGTAATTTTTGAATGCGGAGTTATTTTTATAATTTAATCCAGATGTTGTGGTAATGATCCTCCTGAAAAATATAATTCCGGCTTAAAAAAAATCATTGACCAGACGTGCATCGGAATTTTTTTACTTTATGCGGAAGGGTTTAAAAAAGTATAAAAGCATGATGACAGTGCAAAAGAAATGAGCGATTCAGCAAATCTGCTTATTTTAAGATGTAAATGTGTTGTTATTTTTAGCTGTTAGATATCGAAGATGTAATGTATTAATATTTTTTCCGCCGGTCAATATTATTTCTTACTGAAATATTGGCCACCCATTTTATATATTCTTCGACGTGGATTTTCTTAAGGAATTTGAGTTCTCTGATGGCTGTTTTAATTTTTTTTCCAACCTGAGGAGAACTTTTATTTCTTCCTGAAAAAGAACCGTCGAAAAGACCCAAATATATTCGTCAGTTCACTAAAAAACCGAATAATATATACTGTAAAAAATTTTTTTATGAACGAAGTCGACGTAATTCCGCTCATATAATATAATACATTATTATATATATTAAAAGTAACTCTTTTGGTTGGGAGGAACCCTTTTTTGGTCTGATTGAATTCAGTAAAACGTACTAATTTGTTTTTGAGCATTTGAATGTGCCTTTGTAAATATTGACAAGTAATTATGCTAACTGCTGCGAGCTTTTGGTTCATAACTGAAATTTCTTTTATTTTTATATTTTAGGTGGTTGTGTTTTTCAGAATTGTTTGGTCTGAAATATGTTTTCATTGGACTTTACTGGCTGTCCTTGACCCTGAACGCCCTCGTTTTGCTTTCATTCGTCATCTCCTGCGTTTTGGTTAGGTACTTCCCCCGTTTCACCGCAAACCACTTGCCGACTTTATATGATAATCTAGAAGTAATTTGAGAATGCCCCCCCCCCCTCCAAAAAGGGGGGTCGGGGAGAAGATCATGAAAAGAGCCGCAGAAAGGATTGAGAGATGAGAGAGAGATTCAAGAAGAGGTTTGAAAGAGGGGAAAAGAAGAAAAGGAAGGATCGTTCTGGCTCATTGAAAACATGGCGGAGGAAGGAATTTAGTTTTTCTCTTAAAAAAAATATCGCAGTGACAGCAAAAGGTCGGATTCGCTTACAAAAAATGAAGGTTTGGGTTTACAGTCGCGGCCTGAAATCGAAATTTGATATTTTAATGTGAAATCGATTTGTTGAGACGCAAATAAATCAAAAAATCGTTTTAACCTTTAACAATTTTTTTTTTCATTTGCATTAATTTTGCATCGGAGGAGAATCAGACTCGACCTTGGGGCCTAATCATTCCAAAATAAGCGCTATTTTCACGAGCTACCGGAATATCTTGCGTCATTCCCCTGAGAATCCTCAGTTTCCACCGAACATTTCCCGGTTCGAATCGCGTCGGTTGTGAATGCTCGGAAAAAGGTGAGAATCCCACAGGAGAAAAGGGTGTTCTGTTTGGTTTTCCCGGCAAAAACCGCTGACATCATCCCGTGTTATCATAAACGTGAAACAATGGAGGTTGGTGGTGCAAAGAGGCATTTGAATGTGAAAAATCGGGGGAGGTTTTCCCGATAAAGGTTCTGAATTATGATGAAAAAACATAATGAGCTAAAATATTACAGTGCTTCGGTTAACGGTGTTAACACCGTAAAGAAATCTGTAAGGGCTCCAAAAGGGGGGAAAATCACCATAAACTTTTTTACTTAACGGAAAGCAGTTTTTGTGAAACTTCAGGAAATTGTTTAATAACTTACACTCTAAGCAGTGCTGAAAAGAATCATGGTTTTTAATAATTATTAACTATTCTAGTTTATGTATATACGGTAGCGCTCAATAGTATTTTTACAATACAAAAAAATTATTCGTTTTCCACCCGTAAGTGTTACATACAGAGTGAAATTTCATTAAAATCCTTTACAACATTTATAAATATAATAATAATTAAATAACCGTAAAAGCAAAGCGCTTATCTTTAGATTTGTAGAATAGTACTACTCACTGTATTAATAATAGAACTGAGTAAATAGTATTAAAGAAAAAGCAGAAGACTGAATGTTATGTTTTGTTAATTCTGTTATTTAAATGCCGAAAAATATATTATCAGTAGTATTGACAACTAGATAATACAAATACTACACAATACTTATTGTATATAATAATATAGCACACAGTATTTACGATACTACACTGCATACAGTATACAGTATTACAGTACTAACAGTAATATACTACACAGTATCTACAATACTAAAATAGTACACAATCGTAATAAAATCTTATGGTAAAATAATTAATTAACTATTCTTTTATACTGTCCAAATACTTTTGAGCGCTACTGTATTTAGGATTTCTTTGTACATCTTCTGTAAATTTTTTCTATGCTCTTACAAAATTTTCTCGCTCATATCTTCGAGTCTTTTAAGTTGTATTTTTCTCTGTCATATTTCTTGACCCCCCATTTCTTTTTCTTTCTCCCTTTTTGTCTTTACATGTATTCCAGATTTTAGTATTTAGTAGATATCCCGCTATTACTCTTCTTACTGTCCGGATATTTTGTTTAATTTCCCCCATTGCCGCTTACTCCAATAATTTGTGTACATAAAAAATTAGTTCTTGGCAATTTTTAGAAAATTGTAAACTGTTTTTTAAAGTTATTGTTTTAAAAAATTGTAATAATTACTGTAAGAATAAGTCCCACTGTAGTTTCTAGTGTTTTCGCATATACTCTCTGTAGAATACAAGGGGCATCTGAAGGCAGAAAGGGGTTTCGTTTCGTTATAAAACTGGTAAGAAGTCTCAGAAGCGGGCTTTAACGTTTTAAATCTTTCCAGAAGGGCCATTTTTCAGTTTTCGTATGACTTTGCATCTAATCTTGCATTACCAGGCGATGCATACATCGTTTAACCCGTTGTCCGAAACGACTGTTATCCCGGTCGACCGTTGGCCGAAGTGTCACCGCATTATTCATTTAAATTTGAAAACCGTAAAGATAAAGATGTCAGCGAATAATGTTAACACCGTGACAGTGTTCCTTGGTGTTGGCTCCACCTCCCACATAATCCGATGATGTCATAATGCCGGCCGGTAAGCGCATCCAACCCACATCGTCCCTGAATGGCTTCGGGTCGGGTCACTAATAATTGCCTTGCACGATTCGGAAAATAAACGATTTTCCATAGGCGGGTTTGTCCTTTCCTACGCTCAAACTTTCATTACAATGACAAAGAGATGATGCCCCCCCCCTTGTCCTCCCTTATCCCCTCCCCTCGCGCAATGACAATAATTGCCTTGAATTGCAAATGCAAACAACAATTGTGTTCCACATTATTTACAGAAATGAAAACCGACTCCGGAATGTTTCGTTTAGAGAAAGATGGGGAAGTTTTCGGGATAAATCCCGATTTCGGGGGGCGGGTTCGAGTGTACGGATTAAAACATTCCAAATTTGCCTTTGACGTGAATAAAATGAGAGGATTAAGCGAGTGGAAATAAAAGAGGAAACCGAGGCCTTGAAAAATTGCAAAAAGGGTTTGAAGTTTGTCTTTTCGCTGAAGAGGCACTCAAGTTCTTAAACCCTTTGATGGAGTCGGATATTCGTAATTGGTACTGGAGCCCTTTTTATTATACTAAAAGATGTATTCTTCCCTTATTTGAAAGGGTCAGAGATTGAATTTGTTGCATCTCTTTCCCTGATTTGTAATTTGAGTAGAAGCTTATTATTTAATTTTATTAAAGATTATTAACTTCTTATTTTTTTTCTCTGAAGTGTGAACGTTTACGTGTATGAAAAATTATAATTTTTTTTCCTGAAAGTATAATTAAAAAATTTCACAGTGGTCAACGGCCTGCCTCGTTCCAGAACTTTAACTCTCAGCTGTAATGGCAATTGTGACCTGAATGTAAATATGAACCTGCGAATGTTCGTCACCCCTTTATTTTATTTATTTATAAAACTTGAAAATTTATCTTTTATTCAAGTGTCGGCATGTTTTCGCTTATATAGGTTCACATTTCAAGTGGTTCAGCCCTGATCTTCACTCTTTAATGTCATTCAAACACCCGATTTAAGTATTCCTTTCCCTCGGGATTATTTATTATCAATTTAGTGTTCCTCGATCGGATTTCAAAAATGATTTTTATCCCTTTCCCAGTGGCCGACTATAATTTCCTATGACAATACATTTTTTTAATCGAACGCGGAATGCATAAATCCCTGTGTAAACATTGGCGTCCATCTTTAATAGTTAACGTGCATTCGGTCATAGAGTGTGAAATGGCAAATGCGAATTCCGAATTCCTTCTCAGAGGCCTAAATGGAGTTTCAGTGGTTTTTACATTGGAAAAAATTGTTTGTCTTTCATCGGGACGCGTTTCAGAAAGCATAAATGCTATGCGTAAACATCCCGTAACTGAGAGGTGTTCGGGGCGGGGGGTGGAAAGGACTTTAAGGCAAAGTTAGACAATCCGGCTCCATCTGGGCTCGTGAATCAGGTTTGTAAAGGTCAGGTGGCGAGGGAAAACCACTTCAGGTACTCGCCTGGCCCGGCAGGCATCATCCGAACCATTTCGTATGCGAATCCCGTGACAGTTGCCAACTCCGACTCCGGTGCAAATCGCTTTGAAGCTCCGGCGTTTATCGCGTTTTCTTTTAATCCGGATTTCGAATTAATCCTCTGCGTCGTCGATAACCGGCGGCAAACAGGAGAAGATATGGAAAATCTCGCCGAATGGGTTTTAGGTGAAGGCAAACAGGGATTAAGTGATAGGATATCGAGGAAAGAAGCCGTGGAAGACACGATAATGTCTTATTAACGCATCAGAAGAAGACGAAGATGATATAGATAAGGATTCATTCGAAGAAATCGAATGACTCGCATGAATGAATGGAAGAAAAGATGCATCAACGGAAGAATGAAAAGATAAAAGCATTTAAAAGACAGATGAGAATATACTCAAGAATTTTTCCAAAAAAAAAAGGAAATGAGTAACCCTTCCGGGACTTGGAACAAGAGCAGTCAGTTGAGAATTCCAATTTCACGTCTCAACAGTTTGCTGTACGATTTCCCAATGGCCTTTAACGCTGCCGTGTCAGCAGGAGGACAACGGAAATGCAGAAGAAACTCACGGGCATCCGTTCCGCCTTTAGTCGCATCGCTTTTCTCGCCCATTTCTTCCTTCCAGGCGGTGTTGGTGCTCTCGCGAGCACACAGATGCCTCCAAGAAGAATTCCTGTCATTGGTCAGTCGCATTCGGTTCAGGTACGTCCTTGGCCGAGCTCATTCACCGGTTTGTCACCGAAACGTTCACGGGTTGAGGTTTTCCTCGTGTTAAAGAAACCGCACCAAGGTGGGTACAAAAACCCGCAGTTGAGCTTTCGGAATTTCCAACTGGTATAAGAGGCGCATCCCTCGGGATTTCTATCTGTCGGGAATGGATTCAAGTCTGAAAAATAAAGGGCAATTTGTGATTTTTGTTGGTTTTTGGGAATAGTTTTTTCATGTGCTTTAAGTTTCGCTTTCTTTCTTAGTTAATGCACATTTATCTTTTTCCTGACACCGCCCGTCAAAACGTCGGCTCGCTTAAAATGACAAAAAAAGTGATTTTTGTGAGATCTTCCTAGTAATTACAGAAGAAAGGCCACAAAAGGGAGGTTTTGGTTCCTTTTCAAAAACGACATCAAATAAACTCACCTAAACTGCATCTCGTGTTCGTTCATCATAAATCACTCACACAAATTTAAATTGTTAACAGGAAATTATCCTTTCGATCGTCAATCAAAGAGAAAGGAATTTTCTTGAGACTAATTGTCGGAAATTGGTTAATTCAGGTGTTTATTTTGCAATAGGTTTGTATCCGTTTAGGTACAAATAAATATAGCTAAAAATTGGCAAAGTAATAAATTGAAGGTAATTGGAAGAACGTACAAACTGGTTAATGCAGTGATAATCTTTTGAAAAAAAATTGTATTCGAAATGTCAAAATGACTTCTGCATCATATTTTCATTTTCACCCTTTTCACTCATATTTTCAAATTAGAAATAATGCATTCATTTCGATTTAAATTTTTTACACTTAGTGATATTATTACCAATCGTCCCACTTTCCCTATTTTTTGTACTTTCCATTCCATCCCTTTTTTTATTAATTTTACAAAAAATTCCTTCAATTTTTTGTAACTCTAAGCCACCGGCTGTGTTAGAAAAGTACAATGGCGTATTGTCTGTAAAAGAAAGGGAAACCTAAAAAAACTATAAAAATCGCAAAAGGTCATCAAATTGACCTCCTCGGTCATCCTATTGTTAAGAATTATAAACATTAACAGTATAATATTTTAATTAAAAAAAAAAAGGATTTTCATGAGAGAGAAACGTTTTCTCAACCGTCGTCCTTTTTTACGAATTTCGGAACTTTTGTCTTTTTCATTCTTTGTTATCTTAGCAATTGCTAATCCTTTTAATTAAAAATATTAATTAGTGTAAGAATCGTCGATGAAACTTTTGCTTTGGAAATAATTCGGAATAATAAAAGAACTAATTTGTGTCCACTTTATCTGATTTTTGAGAAAATCTTCATTTGAAATTTATGTAAAAATGTAAAAAATTGATAATTCGAATGTAAATATTTAAAAAAACAATTCCAAAAAATTAATAAATTAAATGTGAAAATATTAATTCAAAATAAAACGTAATAAATTATTTTAAAAAATGAGTTTTAAAAATAATTCAGAATAACAGTTTAACTTTGTAAAATTTTTATTTAAAAAAAATATAAAAAATATAAAAAAGACTGTGTTAATATATAAAAAAAATTTTGTGTTGAATGTTGTGTATTTGATTAGCCGAATTATTTGTATAAACAGTTTTTTAAATACAAAAATATTACAAAAATAAGTTATACCACATTAAATTATATACGAATATATTAGTTAATGTTACAACCTATAATGGATTTTTATGTAATTGACAATAATAAAGAAATTAATTTGACTTCAGTTTAATCGAATGTTTTAAAACATAAATTGACAATTCACGCTTAATTAAAAGTTTTTTTCGACCTTAAAAGTTTTAATGGTTCTGCGAAAATGAAAAAACCAGGAAAAGGAGGATTTAAATTAGAAACATGAATCATTCGGGGAGTTAGGAATGCCATAATCATTGCCACCATTCAAGTTTTCCCACAGGAAGACAATTTATGCACCGAATGGAACTGTCAACAAACATTATTCTCAAAGTGCACATAAGAAGTACACCATAACAGTCGCTGCATCATAAATCTTATCCCGCAATCACTCACACAAAAGCGCTTTCGAAGAAGAGATTTTATTGGCAGTATCATCTGCAGGTCGTAAAGGCATTCTGCGCATCGTCTCATAGGCTAACCACAGCCAAAGGAGAATGCCTACGACGAAGATAACAGACCGGAACCATTCAGTGCGCGATAAACGAAAGTGTTGACGAGTAGTGTCCGGAGGATCGCTAGTGGTGCCGTTGTTGGATGAGAGTGTCAGCAGTTCGGGGAGAGATTGGATTCGGTGCGCGACAAACTGTCGCATTGTGTCTTTTCTCACGTCGCTGATTAAGCCGATCGCGAGTCGCATCCCATTCCGGAAAATTGAGAAAACTCCCACCGGGTGAAGATCACTCTCAAAATGCAAATGAAGCCATTATCGAGGTTTATTTTTTTCCCCAGGAGCGAATCCAGGCTAACGGGGTTGTTTCTTTTCCAGATAAGGGTGGTTCCGGTTGCTGACTGCGTCGACGGACTCCGACTTCCGGTGCTCACAACAGTTTCCGGCACGGCTTCCCCAATCGGAAAATTTATGAAACCGATGTTTCACTCTGAGCCAGAGGAGCACAGAATCGGACGATCGCCCAGGAAAAAACTCCCCGTTAATTAATTCATTAATTAACTTGCTTAAATGGATGTGAACAAGATTCCCAAGACGGTTAGTAACTATCTTAGGGCGTTTGCCCCGGGGAGGGACAGTTCGCAACCGGTAATTATCTGCGATTTATTGGAAAACAAACCGAGCGCTAATTGAGTTGAGTTTCTCGCGGTATTTGGATCAAGGGTGTCTCTGGCGTTTATTTATTTAGTTAAATAAAAATGGAAATGGGGCGGGAGCAAGGTTTCGAGCAATTAACAAAACACTTACAACAACAACGCTAATATAAAATGGCGCTCCGGAGTTTATACGCTATCATATCCGCCTTGATCCGTTCTAGGAATTTATTTTATGCCCTTAACATAAATTTTATTACAAATCATATCATGTATAACATTCACATAAATCGCAGTTCGACACTGTAACGCCCAAAGTGGTTATTTTGACCCCCCGGGGGAGTTCGATGAAACGCACACCGTTTACTTTAGTGTCTCTTAACATTTTTTTTAAAATGCATTTTAACAAGTTTCCATCTCAGATTCGCTTTCTTTATTAAAATATCAGAAATATCAGAAAACTGAAAAAGAGAGATGGAAAAATGGAGAGCGGAAAAAATGTGATACAGCGGTCATTTTGACCCCTTATTGATGTTTTACTGTTTACTCACAATTTCACGACGAAAAAAATCACTAATTTACATTCGCGTTCGGAATCGCCACTTTATGATAAATTTTTTAAAGCCGGTTTTATCAAAACATTTCCTTTCGTCTTTTTTTAAAAGGGCAATCGTTCGTTTGTCTTTAATTTATTATCAAAACATTCATTTTATTTTTCCCCCTGGGGCAAATTTTATATATCTTAAGTCAGACCTTGGTTTTACATAATTCAGGGAGAAATTTGACGCGAGTAATCAAAATAAGATTTAAATTTTGCGCCGGAAAATTTTATATCAGTGTTGCCAACAGTTTATTGGGAAAAATGGCGGAACGTTTAGATTTTGCGTTAACTGTGAGGCGCTCTATATTTCCGATGAGCATACAATATTCCGAAAATACTTAAAGTTGTGCGTGGTATTGAAAAAAATTATTTTATTTGGAAACCTCTATGGATTTTAAAACATTTCTTACCGTGAAAGAGCAAAATCATAGTGAATTTAAACACATTATGGCAAATTTATTGGTAAAAGATGGAATATTTCATTACGTTTTCGGACTCCCGCCGTTTTCGATATATATCATATAATCAGTTTTATATCATTATTTAAAATAAAAGATGTAATTTTGTAAACTCTATCGTACCTAACTGCAACTCCAAATGCAATTGATTAAAAATTACCAAAAAATTGTACACTTTAAAAACCACAATTTGATGTGATGACTAAAATACACGTGAGACAAATACGCACGCGACCGTTATCAGAAACAATTTTGACGCTTCCCCTTAAGTTCATGTCATTTAATCGCAATGTTGGATAACGATTGCCTCACTATGTTCCCGGAGGAATTCCCCCCCGGGTTTCATTAACATTATCTGCTTCCACGATTTTTCTTTTCGTATCACGTTTCGGCCTCCTAATAATCCCGATCACCGGACACTACACCGATAATTTCATTCACCAAAACTTGAGAGAAGAGGAGGAGGAAGTGAATGAATGTGAATGTTGTAACATTCTTTCATTCACTTCTCCACGATTATCGTGGGTCTTTTTTTTCAACGTCGTATTTATTTTGGGTTTTTTTTTTCTTTTCAGATGCAGAATCTTCTTCCTAATTAGCATTATACAAACAATCGGTAAAAAAAAGAATAGTTTTTGAAGTGGGTTCGGACGAACGCATTTAGTGTTAATTAAAAAAGAGAAGAAATTCCGTATTTGTTTCGCTTTGGAGAACCTCCGAAGATGAGCGAGGGAAAGCGAAAACTGACAGTCCTGGGAAAATTGTCGGCCACCCGAAAATTGGTAAGTCTTCTCTAAAACTTTATAGCGCAGGTTTTTGTCCCATATAAATCATCTTTCCAAGTGAACGCCTCCCCCCAAAAACATACAAATTTTGCCAACCCAATATGAGGTGTATATTAACGAGGTAATTTTGTCGCCATGCCGAAAAGGGAAGGTCACCTTCCTCCCTCTCGAAACTACTCCCATGTTTAATTAAACAATGGGATTTCCATTTGCAACGAATGAATAATATCGTAAACAATAGTGAAAATTCTCGGGCCCGTATCGGTATTGGTCGTGATGTTTTGCCATCGAGGCACACCTCGAAATTTGACCTTGAGGAAAGGAAGAAATTTTCCAGTCGAAATTGGGAACCACCCGAGGCGATGAAATTGGCAATTGTCGCAGAATCGAACACCGGTCTCGCAACTGATCCGAACTCATTTTATTTTTACGCAATTCTCCGCATTTGTAAGATGAATTGTTTCGAATACCGGTTATGTTGATTCTCCAGGTTCAATTATGCCGATTCTGTCATGCTTAAAAAATGCCAAGTATTAATGAGGTATTTCTTTGCTTCGGCCCGAGGCATTAAAGTGTGACTGCCCAAAGAAATTACAGATTGTTACTGTATTACAACAAAATAACTAAAACTGAATAGAGTAAAATTATAAGCATTACTTGCGTTTGAAATTAAATAAATAAATAAATGAATAACCTAATATAGAGAATATATAGAGGATTACATTAAATAAATTAAAGTAAATAAATAAACAACAAAGAATATCAGATCAAATCGTCTAACGTCAAAAACGAGTGAATGATTTCCAGTATATTTGTACGGTTTAGAGATACAGTAGCACTCAAAACTAATTTGACAATACTAAATTTTTCATTTTCCTCCCCATTTACGAAATGAAATTTCATTAAAATGCTTTATAACATTTATAAATATAATATTAATTAAATAACAGAAGAAACAAAGAGTTACAATAAAATAAAACTAAGAGTATTAAAGAAAAAGCAGAAGAAGAATGTTATGTTTTGTATATTTTGTTATTTTAATGCAACAAATATATTATTAATAGTATTAATAACTGAATAATACACAGTCATACAAATAAATTCTTGTGGTAAATTAATTAAATAAAAAACTCTTAAATTTTGTATTTTCAAAATACTTTTTTAAGCGTTACTGTCTATTAGACACAGACACCATTAAATAAGGGTGGCTTTTGGAAATAGGAGCCGGTTGCCCAACTCCAGTAATGGATCATCCTGTGTCAGGGCCGGAACTCGGAATTTAAT
>JAQIBA010000111.1:0-179694 GCA_028293925.1 Brueelia nebulosa
TCTCACCAAAATTATCTCTTGCGGTTAATTTATTCCGAATTTAATTTGGGCATTTAAAAAAAAAAAATTTTACTCGTAGCGGTGCAACTTCTATCTTCTTTTTACTGTTTTTTCGAAATGATGAAAAGAGACTGCTGAATGTCAGTTGGAAGGGCGGGTACTGAAAGCAGTGAGAGTAGTGGATGGATGAAAGAAACTGAGTGAAAGACCAAAAATTTGGGAATTGGTTAAAAGTGTCGCCAACAATTGCTTGTTGTTTTGATAAGTGGTCGGCAAACATTAGCCAGAGCCCAATAAGTACATTAAAACATTTTTTTTTTAAATTGGGACCCAAATTTGCCTATTTAGTAAACTTTTATTACAATAAATAAGTATATAAATGATAATACTAATAAATGCATAATGTTGAAATGATAGTAATGTATAGTATAATATAAAAACTAATAACCTCTAATTTCTACGGGTGAAATACAGAAGAAATATATTATATTAAATATTTTATTTTATACTTTACTTTTCATTTACCCGCTTCTACGTTAGGGTCGTGGGTTTTTTGGGAATATTATATTTTATTTTATTTTAGCCCGGAATTACCTTTAGGCTTTTATCACAAAATTTACTAACACAATTACATACATATTATTACATCATATTTTATTTACATTATTAAAAAATGCAATAAAGAAATAATATAATAAAAAATATATAATATAAAGTGTTGTAGTTAGTTTACAATGAAATGTAAAGTGTTTATATAAAATATAAAAATATGAATTGTTTGGCCAATAAAATAACTGTTCACATTAAGCAGTTATAATTTAGAAGTAAACTTTTCCAAATTATTAACCCTTTGCGGTCGTATGTCTGCTCTCAGCCACCACAGTCAAGGAACTGTACGAATATATACGAATCTTATACTCTACGCATTCCTGTATCAGTTTAAACTTTTCCTCAATTTCTATTAATCCTTTTCATCAACTAATAACAATTGGAGATAACAAAATTTAATCTAAACAAATATTTTATAAATTGTATTTATCAGGAATTAGAGATTCTCTCTTGTTAAAATTTTGCTAAATGTTACTGAATATTATGTATATGTACCCCTGCTCTTTCCAAACAAATTAATTCCGACCAATAGATACCCATCCTCAAATTTTATACCACCGCAAAGGGTTAAATATTATATAAGATGCATTTGTTTTAACAAAATGTAACATCAAATGAAAATAAATACATACAAAAACTAATAATGTATAAAAATACGACAATAAATAATCACTTTAAGATTTTCCTTCTTCGTTTTTGATATGAAAACGTTCCTAAATTTCAACTAATCGCCCTGAATAGTTACAAGCAGTCGAAGAATAACAGAACACTTGGCTCATAGTGCGGCTGTTAAAGTGGCCACTTAAACCCCTAAAATTCCTCCACTCAATCAGCCCTCCCGAACCTAATATTCGGCTAAAAGATAACATCTTATAAATTTTAGTTTTCACTCCCAGACAATAATTCACGTAATCATTAATAAACTGTTCAAAAAAAGGGCCACATTAGGAACGAGTCGTAATAAAATTCAGTGTGGAAACCATTAGAGAGGTGTGAATTTGGCCCCAGTTATAATTCATTGCGGTCGGAGTGAAGATAACACAGCGGTCTCTGGCAAAGGTGTTCGGGGGTGTGTCCGTAACACTATCTTTAATACAAAACGTCAGACGCGTTTCTTTTGTTTCATTTGATTGATTTGCAAATACTCGACATTATTTTTTTTTTTTCATTTATATTTTATTACCTGTCAACATGAGTCGCACGAAACGGACCGAGTCTTTTTGGGAGGTAATTGTCGGTTGAAAGACGGCCATTTTTTATTAAAACATGTGAAAGTTCGATGGGTATCGGTTACTTCCACGGCCATAATTATCTCAATAAATCGCTGACAGTTTTGCCAGTTTAAAAACTGCGTATCTCCAGATAAAGTGACAAAGTGGGATAAATGGGATAAAATTAGAATTACAGTATTCTATTATTCATATACAGTAACTCTCAAAAGTATTATCCACCCATAAGAGTTACTTACAAAGTGAAATTTCATTAGAATGCTTTACACATTTATAAATATAATATTAATTAAAAAGCAAATTAATAATCTAAATGACAGAAAAAACAAAGAGTTAACATAATAAATAACAGTAGAATTATACTATAATAAAATTACCTGACAGTAATAGAACTAAATATGAGTATTAAAGAAAAGAAGAATGTTATGTTTTGTATATTTTGTTATTTTAATGCGACAAATACTATTATTAATAGTATTGATAACCATATAATACATAATAAAATCCTACAGTAAAATAAGTAACTAATGAAACTATTAATTTTCGTACTGTATCAAAATACATCTTGAGCGTTACTCCACTTACAAAAAATTATATTTATTATTAATTATTTGTTGTTATAAAAAATATTTCAATAAATAATAATTGGATTAAATTTGCTATTAAAAAAAATTACGATTTTCATTTGGGGTCATATTTTGATCCGAGTGAATATTTCGCAAACATTTTATGTGTTTTTTATGCATTTTTTATTTCATTTTATTCACCATAACACTGAATTAATAAACGATAGGTAATGTATTTTTAATGCACGTTTAAAATAAGAAATGCAGATATTTTTTTAAAAATCGACGGGACGTGGTACGGTCCAGTAGAAAGTGGGTATGTCCCACCAAAAATAAAGTAACCGCGATTACATTACTCTTATTAATAATGATATTGAATATGATGGCGTATTTTTATTAGGGAAACAAATTTATGAAATGAAAATAAAATTTTCAAAGTAGATTCAACCGGGACGGGTTTTATCGCGGGGACACCGGGACAAGCATTCTGAAAACGGGACAATCCAGTGTTAATCGGGACGTATGGTTATATTACTCCAGAGTTTCCGAGTGTGTCTAATGCTTGAAACAGTAGGAGTTTTTGAGTTCCCAATGGAAAGTTTCCTTTAAAGCAGTGATGGCCAACCTACGGTCCGCGGGTCATATCCGGGCCGTGAAGGGGTTGCATGTGGCCCGCTATTTTATTACTATATTCACATACGCATTTGGTGACTTTAGTCCATTTTAATTTTAAATAAATGGTTATGACTGTACGCTAATATTAGAATAACTTTCAGTGGGAGAATAACTTCAATTTGGATATCTTTCTTACCTTCCGAATCCATTCGGTGATATAAGTCAAAAGGACTGCTTGCATAAAAATGTATAAAGGGTGAAACCGGAAAAAAGAGGCAAAGGCAATAGCCGAGAGAGCAGGAACGCAAGGATAAGAAGAAAAAGAGAAGAAAGAGAAAAGGAGGAAAAGGAGAAAAGGGGAAAATGAGAAAAAGAGAAAAAGGGAAAATGATAAGAGAGTAAAAACTAATATTAAAAATCCATATTTAATTTTCTGATAAGTTGTGGCCCGCCAAATTACACCAAACTCAACTTTGGCCAGCACATTATGAAAGTTTGGCCATCACTGCATTAAAGGATTGCTGACGGCAGCAATCCAAATTGAAACGCGAGTCTTTACAGTTGTGAACTTCAAAATACATCCCTGATTTGTTTTGATCGGGGAGTGCAAGCCAGTTTTGATTAATACCAACAATGAGTCAGAGGTCTGCCTTGAATTAATCCCCGATTAGCATCTCCGGCGAGTTTCTCTTCAATTATCGTGAGATCCCCCAAAGAGGGAGGAGCTCATCGCGGAATTCTCTTTTCTCATTCCGATTACGAAAACCGCTTTGCCCGCGGCAACAAAAAAAGAACTGCCCCCTCCCCCCCCAAAAGAAAAGTGAAGAAAACAAAAGTGGAAAAGGGGAAAAAGCATCGCGTTAATACGGTGCGAAAAATGTAAAACGGAAACGGGAGATGAGGAGATAAGGAAGAATAATCGTTTGGTGTGTTGTTGTCCTAAAGGATTTGTCTGAAAAGCAGAGAAATCTATGGTTCCCCGCGGGGGGCTATTAGGGGCCTTCACGGGGGTGCCAGAGATTGATGAGGAGGGCATGGCCCTCTCCTTCAGAACCTGAGGTCCTGTAAATATTTGAAATGTGAACAATGCGATCACTCAGACATTTTACATTTTTTATTTTTCCCCCGACCGGTAGCTCCAGACCTTTCCTAATGAAAAATCTCACTATTTTATTTACATACTTCTGATAAGCATTGTTTTCCTAATATAATATCACAATCGGAAAACATTCATAAGTTGGCAGAACTGAAAATCAACGGTTTCTCCGAATCGAACGAGTTACGATGAAAAAAAATAAGTGCAATTAATTAAATACGATGGTAAGAACATCCCCCGTTGCGAAATGATCAAACTAACAAATGCCACCATATTAAGGCTCATTTATTTCGTTTACCCGATAGAGACAACAATAATGATTTCGAATGAAAACAACATGGGAACGCCTCGAGAGAAAAGGAGGCTCATGAGAGAGCACTTGGGAGATCCGAATTCTCCGACAACGCATTCGGTCGGCATTGGAGCACACAACTTGTAGATAAAACCAGATGCTTAATAAATATCGGTCGGGTGAGGCCGAAGGAAAAATGGCGGCGTAACGCTCAATGGCCACTCTAATTAACGCTCCTATCATTTCTCTTCATATTCATCAATTAATATTATTTATTGGGTATTTCTAATGCAACCACCCGCCCACTCGGCTTTTATTATATCTTTTTTTCTTTTGTTTTTTACGTAAAGCTGTTGTTTTCGCCCGTTTCCTTTTGGAAAGGGATTCAAATCTCAGTCCGAATTTCTCAACGGATTTTGTGGGCGAGCAATAATGAAAAAAAAAAATTCAATTTCAAGTTAACACTGACGGCGGCGGTCTTAATTAAAGACCTGCGAACACGATGATGAATTATTTACGCGTTAATGACTTTCTTCCCGACGAATTTGTTATTTATTTGCTCTTAATCTGTTGCCAATTTCAATTTCACAGAGTTGGGGGTCCCAAAGTGAATACAAAAAAAAAAAGCAGACGAAATTCGATTTGGTGACCGATGGGAAAACCACTGATTATATTACTCTTATACGAAGTTCATTTTAATTTGACCTTTGCCCTTTGCGGAGTTCACATCGGTGTTATTTACATAATCATAATAAGTTTTAAAATGTTTTTGACGTTTTATTCCCGAAGACTCGGGAGCCGCATCAGCTGTTCGACTCGTGAAAAACAAAGAAACCTTCCGAATGAATTGTCTAATGGCGAACCTGAAATGAATTCAGATAGAAAAACAAAAGGCGGGCGGTGGGTTTAGAGAGAGGCCGCCAAAGACGAAAAGGCAAAGGTTTAATTGATGTTCTTTTTTGTGTCCGGCCACGGCCAACGAAACTACAATTTTCGAGGTGATGCGTTTTAGAAATTTTCGAAACGGGTGATGATGAATTAGGGTGCACGTGATCTCTGAACCTCTCCTTCACAAGTTATCCGCACCAATTAATGTTTCTTCCGACACAGTTTCAACCCCCTTCATCAACTACGAATTTACCAACCGGATTCCAAATTGTAATTTTTAATGAAATTTTAGTTGGCTGCTTTCTCCAGTCAATTAACAATCGGACCGGCAAATGAGGATGGGATTCCCTCCCCTTCTCCCTTTCCCCCTCCCGGACTGTTTCTTGCTTTTAATTTACCCTCCGGCTGTGCGCTTTCATTTGGAATTTCATAAAACCTGCCAATTTCGATACGGTTTTTACATTTTTTTGCATAAATGCAATGGAAATGAACCGTTTCGAATGCGTCAGTTGTTATTTTTCGATGAAAATTCAGTCACTTTCGTTCTCATTGTCTCTTATTTGTGAAGAAGATTTATAATTTCACTTCAAGCGCACGTAAAAAAATCACAAACGGAAATAAACCTAATCGGTGACATAAAAAAACAGGAAAAATTGAAGAAAAATGGGGACATATTGTAGCTTCGACCTCCCAATGAAAACTCACAACTTTTTAACTATGAGTGTACTAATACTAGGGGTCTTCGCCCCCTGAGCGCTTCGCGATCCAACCCCCAAGTAGCTCGGGCTTCGCCCTCGCTAAGACTTTGGAATTTCAGTCTATCTCTGTACCTTAATAACTGAATGCACCGAAAATCATCCCATTGCACTTTTTTAACTACAAAAATAATATTTCTTCTTTATTCAGTCATTGTTGTTGTTGATGTGTCTTCTGTTCCTCTTTCTCTCCCACCTCTGTTAACCATCTCTTTGTTTCCTCGCTCAGCCATCCAAATTCTCTTCCATATCCTTCTTTCTTCACTACTCTCTCTTCTAAATGGTTCTCTCTTTGGTCTGCAGTCTCTAAATTGCACACTTATCTGTGGGCCACTCAAACCTCCATCTCTCTCTTCTTCCCTTCAACTCTCTCTTCTTCCCTCCATCTCTCTCTTCTTCCCTTCAACTCTCTCTTCTTCCCTCCATCTCTCTCTTCTTCCCTCCATCTCTCTCTTCTTCCCTCCATCTCTCTCCTCTTCCCTCCATCTCTCTCTCTTCTTCCCTCCATCTCTCTCCTCTTCCCTCCATCTCTCTCTTCTTCCCTCCATCTCTCTCTTCTTCCCTCCATCTCTCTCTCTTCTTCCCTCCATCTCTCTCCTCTTCCCTCCATCTCTCTCTTCTTCCCTCCATCTCGTCTTCCCCAGCTCTTCTCAATCCAGAATTTTCTTTCCTAGGACTTTCTTCCCAGAATTTTCATAAAACTACAAACGCTAATTTCTATCAATTTTGTTTATTTATAAACTCATTATTAACTTATCGGCTCCATTTGTACTCAAAGTGGTCTCCACGGGAACAACTTCACAGACATGTTTTCTGCAGATTTCTCGGCTTTTGATTATTTTCAAAGAATGAGACATAGTGCAGATAATTCTTTGGAAAATGCGCGTCTTTTGGAAAAACTCCGGTCGAAATCGGTTGGTTGGTTCCTTAGATCTTAGGTAACAGAAACGGAGTGCACACACACACACATATTCCTTTAACAGATTTATATATTAGTATGATAATAAATCAGTTCAAGGAATTGTGTGTGTGTGTGTGATAAGGATAAAACAGAACGTGCTCTCGAGTCCAAATAGCAGAAGCAAAAACATATATTTCCTTTTTTTGAGCAAACGGTCAGTCATCGCACAACATCATCAAATTCAATTGGCATTTATGTTTATTTTGAACGAACGGGCAAAAAAAGGAATTACAAGTAATTAACGCCCATTTTATAATTAAAATTGTAGGACAGGGCTTTAAACGCAGCGATCAATAAATCTGAGGGAAAACAATTTATCAGAGGAAAAAAAAAATGGTTTTGTGTTGTAATCACTTAGAGGTAATAACAGGGCGAGAGACCGCTTGAAGTTTGAAGCCCACTCGTTTCCCAATACCTACGGGGTATAACCAATTTCTGATCTCACACTTCCAGCCATCAAATTCTTTTTTATTACTATATTATACTGCTTTCGATAGTTTGTATTAGCGGAGAAATCGAGAGGCTGCTCATTGATATTTCTGCACTTTTCACCGGAGACTTTACAGACGAAACTAACAACCGCGTTTACATTTATTAAACTACTCCTGAAGAATTTCATTTTGAGGGGGGACACCCACAAAGAAATATTCACACTGCATAGGTCAGAAGCAAAACGCGGACCGCCCCTAAACTGACACGGAGTTATTCGACCCGAATTAATGACACAAGTCCTGACATTTAAAGTCTGTGTCCGTCCATTGTCCCGAAAACATTTCCCGAGTCAGAAGAAAATGAAAAATCAATTTCCCGAGGCGCTTCGCGTGGACACCCATTGATATTATCTGATGGCGCAGAGGAAATTTAAAATAGTAAGCCCTCCCATGAAAATTAAGATCCGTATCTTAACCGAAAGGTTTTTGCCCGGCGAATGGAAAAAAAAAGTGTTTCGGACACTCTCTGCGAAATGTTTTGCGGGGGGGGACATTTTTTATTTAACGGCATCCGTTTGCTGTGATTATAAACTGCGGTTGAATGGTCATTCAAAGTGTTTTTTGATTGAATATTAAATACAGTTATTCATTATAAAATTATAAAAGTTATGTAACACATTTTGGATGAAAAAAATTCAATTACAGAGTAGCGAGGCCGACAAACATTGTATCCCATGATCAAGTACGTAAGAAAACGGTAATTGCGGTTAATTTTTAAGCAAAAGTGCCTACCTCGCAATTAACACCTTACACCGACCCGGTTTGCTCCCGGGTATCTTCGTGAGCCCATCTACCAAAGAAGAGAGGAATGGATGATGCAATGTTGCTGGCCGGATCTCCTCCTCTTCGAATTGTCATCGACCTGTTGAAAGATAACACTTTTCAGTGGCCATTTTGAAAAAGGTCGAAAACCCTAAATTAATTCAAACTTTCTATATTTCAAAATGGTGACTTCTGTATTGCTCAACGTTAATTCTCCAAATGCTGTTATTTATAAGGTTCGATACGTAATAAAGATTACAATAACGGGTCAAGTATTTACAATCACGAAGACATGATTTGTTCCGAAATAAAACGCGAAACCGACGTGAATTTTCACCGAAAAAGAAAAGAAAAATCCAATTGGATTAGATTGTAAGTTAAAAGTCGGCCATCGAAAATTTCCAACCTGGGGAAACACCTACAAATAATTCAAGAAATTGTAGTGTTGATGATCTGTAATGATGGTAATGATGCCTGCGAAGGGTTTAATTCACTGAAAGCCGCCACGAGAGGCGGATTCCCGATTTATTCTATTCGGCTTAATTTATTTCTGTGAATTTATATCGTATTTTATATATCCTAAGGTGAAAATGAAATCTCCAAATGTTTCGGGTACACCTACGTCACGACAATCAGCCTCTGAGCATTGCGCAAAACCTTTCATTTATAAAAACGGTTATTAGAAAGCACAGGGAGCCATTGTACCTTTAAATTCCAGGATGAAACCTCCATTTAGAATTTCCTTTACCAAAATTCCACTGGCAAATGGAGGCATAAGAAAACGACAAATCAGAGGTGAAATATTTGGAGCTTTAAAGTTTCTTTTACAGTTCGTATTTAATTTTCAGGATTTTTTCATGTGTCAATTGTATTTATTGAAACAATATATATGGCACAGTAGCACTGAAAAGTATTTTAACAATACAAAATTGTTATTTTCCACCCGTAAGAGTTACTTACAGAGTGAAATTTCATTAAAATGCTTTACAACATTTATAAATATAATATTAATTAAATAACAGAAAAAACAAAGAGTTTATCTTAAAAAGAATTACAGTAATAATAGAAATAAGTAAGAGTATGAAAAAGCAGAAGACTATGTTCTGTACATTTTGGTATTTAATTACGACAAATATATTATTAATAGTATTGATAACTAAAAAATACATAAAATAATACTTAAATACATACTTATTGTAAAATGATTAACTAAGTATTTAATTAAATTAACTAATAATTTTAATTAACTTTGAAGAATACTTTGAAGACTTTGAAGAATAAATACAACGGTACAATAATACACAACCAAAATAAAACCTTATAGTAAAATAATTAACTAAGAAACTATTAAATTGTGTATTGGCATAATACTTTTGAGCGCTACTGTATTAGCAATAAAATCTTTAAGTCATACATTGTTAAATTGTAAATTATTAACCGTTAACTTGTGATTTGTGTACCATTTAACAATACACTTATGTTTATGCGTGATATTTTTCGGGTGAATACTGTATTTGATTGCACCATTATTTGTACTGTTTGTTTGTTTTTGGTTGATAAAGTGCATATGAAAACATACAAAACATAAAATGTATTGTTAATGGCACACGTAATTGCCGTGAAACCATATGGTGAGCGTCGAACCGTCCCAAAATACCCTCCGTTTTGTTGTCATTTCCCAATTTCACATAAAACATTCATTAAAAAATCATTTTCTTTACCGAACCAAAAATAAGCGGCTGATTGTCAATCTCCCGGGAGAGATCACCTCCGAAAGCGAAAATCGGCCAAAGAGGAACTGATGAGGGTGTGACTGTGGCTTTTGGTACCGCAAATTGGAAATGAGATGATATTTTGCGGTTTCACACCGGATTCAGTGGAGCAAGACATTGTCGGCGCTCTTTCGCCTTCTTTCCGCCCAGACAGCATTGGATGATTGATGTCGAGCACGAGGACACAACGCAGTCATCATCCACGGGCAGGACTGGCGGTACTGCCATAATTTGCAATAAGCATTGAAGGCCTGTTTCGTTTTATTTGCTCGATTAGGTGGGTTGTGAATTCAGGTTATTTATTTATTTTCTACTTTTACGTTGAGTAAAACCGGAAGAGATAAAAGAGAAAGCGCTCAGAGGAGAAACAGACGCGAAAGAGGGAATATTTGGTTTGAAAAGAAAGCTTTTATCTTCAGTATTGGCGAGCAACGACAAATACAACCATTTTTTTCATTTTTACACAAGAAAACCTTCAACAATCATTTAATACTTTCTCCATTACATTGAAAATACATTGAATACTTTTTTAATATACACCATTAATACATTGGAATACCATAATACATACAGTAGCGCTCAAAAGTATTTTGACAATACAAAAATTAAAAGTTTCTTAGTTAATTATTTTACAATAAGATTTTATTTTGGTTGTGTATTATTGAATCGTTGTATTTATTCTTCAAAGTTTTCAGCTTATTCTTTTTGCTTCTATTAATACTCTTACTAAGGCTTATTATTAGTACTGTAGGGTTCAAAAGTATTGTGTTAATACAAAATTTAATAGTTTCTTAGTTAATTATTTGTTTTATAAGATTTTATATTTGTCGTAATAAAATAAATGTACAGAACATAGTCTTTTGCTTTTTCATTAATACTCTTACTTAATTCTATTATTACTGTAATTCTTTTCCAGATAAACTCTTCGTCTCATCTGTTATTTAATTAATATTAAATTATTATAAGTGTGAGGACCGTTGTAAAGCATTTTAATAAAATTTCACTTTGTAAGTAACTCTTACGGGCGGAAAATAACAATTTTGTATTGTCAAAATACTTTTCAGCGCTACTGTGCCATATATATTGTATCAATAAATACAATTGACACATGAAAAAACCTGAAAATTAAATACGAACTGTAACAGAGACTTTAAAGCTCCAAGTCAATACTATTAATAAAATATTTACGGCATTAAAATAACAAAACATAACATTATTCTTAGTCTTCTGCTTTTTCTTTAATACTCTTAGTTCTATTATTAGTAGGTATAATTATAGTATAACTTTTAAAGATAACAGTCGGCCACTGTTTCTTCTGTCATTTAATTAATATAAATGCAGTGTTGTAAAGCATTTTAATGAAATTTTACTTTGTAAGTAACTCTTACGGGTGGAAAAGTACAAATTTTGTATTGTCAAAATACATTTGAGCGCCAATAAATTTAGAATACATAAGAATTAGGATTTTTAAAAGTAGTGAAAACGAAGGAGAAAATGTTTTTTATGTCCCCCACATTATACGTGTTGTAATGAATGGTTTTCTAAACCGCAGAGAGTACCGCAAAAGAGTGAAATCTTCTTTCAGTGGTCTCCACCCGAAGGAAACTAATTAATAACAAAAGTAAAAAATGTTTTGCAAAAAGAAGCTCCGACAATTTCACGAACGATAAGCCTCAGCATCGGAACGAATCTCAACGCGTGATTTCGACCAGAGGGTGGCGAAGGGCGAAAAAGGAAAAATCATCCCTCCCATGCTTCTCATTTGCGGGGGAAAGTCCTCCGGACGAAGGCAGAAAGAGAAAAAGGTTTTCCCTTTTTAATGACAGCCATTCGTCAAGATTACTTCAATTGTTTTGAAATTATCAATTGCTGTCACGTGCGACCAAGTCTTTCTGCCTTTTATATTTTTTTTCAGTCAGATATCAATTTGAATTTAAAACGAATTTTCTCATTTAAAACGATTCGATTCGGGAAAACATTACGCCTCCCCATCCCCTCCTTCTGCTACCTACTCTTCAGCACTGTTCTTTTGCAGAGACAGCGATGTCCAAAGACTGTCCCCAAAGCAGAAGCAGTCCTCGTTAACGTCCCTCAAATTACAACGTTACACTCGAAGAGAAATTTGAGCATAACTTTTATTTTTCTTCTGCTATTACACCTTTTACTGGATAATTTGGCTCTAAGAGGAAAACGCGGGAGGCTGTGAGCGTTCCTGTAATTTCGTCTCCTAATGACCAGAAGAAATGGGAAAGAAGAAGAAAAATTTGATTTGAGCAAATCGTCTCTGATTAGACAGAAAAGATCGATAATTTCACGGGTCATTAGTTTTGCCTAATCAAGTTGCGAGATGTTTTCCCGTCCGAAATTAGACTGAACAAATTTTTAATTTTGAAAAATTCTCCCTCACTCCTCTATTTTTTGAGTGGAATCGAAAACACAACAACAACGTAATGCTATCCGTGACATTAACACTTTTCACTTGTTCTCTTTCCCTCTTTTATTGTTATTTCGCGTACTTTTTTATGAAACTGCCTTTTCATAAAGGAATGTTTCCTATACATTTTTAAATTAATTATTTTTTTTTGAAGTGCAGTGTAACGTATGTATGTATTTATTACTTGTTTTTGTTGCTTATGTAACTCCATAGGTTAAAAAGATTGTATCATTAATTTACCCTTATCATTTATTTAAGATTTATCATTAATTAATTAAACCCTTTAATGCCCACGGGTGAAATAGAGGCAATATTATATTATTTTTTTGAAGTAGTAATTGTTATATATAAAAAACATAAGCAATATTATAATTAATTAATAAAATATATTACCGAGAGGTCTCAGTTTTTCTCCATGCGGGAGACAGGCAAAACTAATTTAGACAAATCCAACAGATTTAAATATGGAGAATATATTAATTCATAACCTTTTGTTTATCATAAAAGAATTCCATTTGGAATTGTTTTTAGCATCTAAATTAATCCCTAAAATGGATTTGTAATAATAAGTCTGTTAATACCTGTGCAATAGAGTGCTGTGTGTCATCCCATAGCGATTTGATGATTACTGGAATCTTTTAAATCGATTTTATTTAACGGAAAACCTTTAGAATTCCAACGGCGCCATTGAGAATGAAATTAAAAATAAAAGCCAGTGACATCTATGAACGGATGGAAAAACTAAATCAATGTTTGCTTCACTTAAATTTACATGGAACTTTACGCCATCTCACGGTGAATTATTAAACTAAAACAGATAAGATTTAAGTATAATTTGTTGTTTTTTGTGCGAACATTATTTTTTTAATTTTTCACTTCCAATTATTACTATATTAGGAGGCACATATTTACAACAAAAATATATACAATATTGTTCATTTCTTGTATATTTCTATAATTACTTTTAATTACTTTAAAAAATCCAAAAAACGATATCACATTTTGGAGCTCCAAAAGCATTCAAAAGCTTTTTTGGCAGTAGACAATTAATCAATAAAAAACCAATGGATTATTAATTGCTTTTAAGTTTATAATTAAATTATGTTTATCAGTTGAAGAATTTTTGAAAATAAGTATGCCTTAATTAACATCCCCTAATTTTTCTTCTAAAGAAACAATTTGAGTGAATGGATGTATTGGAAATCTTAATCATTAATCACAAATCGGAATCCTTCATTACAGACTAATAAAAAAAGCGTACAAACATTAACAATAACAGCTGACAAAAGACAAAAAACGTTATTCGTTATACTTTGACGGTATATTAACAGTTTGAATTTACAATGAAAATACAACTGTTTCTTTTAAGCGAAAGAAACCTTTCAGTAAGCTGTTCCATTCAAGCGATCCTCTTTAATTGGTGCGACCATAAAGTTTAAGAATCCATCGACATCGTCGAGTTCCTTCGACAAAAACTTGGCGACAATCGTATGTCTTCCGTCTGTGGGAGGAGTGATTTTAAAAAAGACACGCGCTTCTTCAAATGGGAACACCGGACTGCAACAGGAAACATATATGTCTGATTCAGCACTCGTAATTCTAAAAAAAAACTAATAAAAATTGACACTCACTCGGATAGTTTTATTTTAATTTGTTTAGATACACCGGGACCTTCAATTCGGAACTCTCCTTTTTTGAGTGGGATTGGTAGTGGGTTGACGAAAAAAGCACGAGCTCTCAACTCCTGTCCTTCAACCGCCTCACCTTCAATCTGTTCGCACATAAATTTCCTCGAGATTAGCAGAAAGCAGATTTGTGTAGAGGGAAATAACTCACCTCTATTTTAATGTCGGGTTTCCTCACTCTGAAGTCATCCTGGGCGAAGTATTCAAAATCCGTGTCCACCACTTTTGCCAGGCAGGAAATGTTAAAAGCGCATTGGTCACAGAGTCGTTTGTAGTATTCGTAATAACTCACGTTTAGTTTGACTTCTTCCTCTGCAAAACACCGGGCGATCATTCCCAGAACTCATGGAACTGTTCCCGATCACTCACCCGTGTCCGCCCCAACGAGGAGATCAAATCTGTCCTTCTTCACTGCATCCCCGATCTTCCCCATGTAATTAACGCAGTCGATTCTCAAATTGACGCTCACGCGATGATCCTTCCCTTTGCTCCTGTTCCGGATGAGCAGGACGACGGAGAAGGGCGACCCGATGACAATGTCGTCCCGAAGGATGAAATCGAAGTAGATATCGTTGAAGTCTTCGTTGAGGTAATACCTGCTGAACAGACTCTGGCTCTGCTGCAGTGCTCTCAGCATTACGTCCCTCTCTTCTGTGCTTTCTGGAAGAACCCTCAGAGATCAGATATGAACACTTTTAGATGAGCTCATAGAACTGAATGCTTACTTTCGGGATATTTATATGCCTTCGTGATGTCCTCTCCCTTCCATTTGCCCACAGCTTTAGTGCAAAGGAGCAGTCCGATACTGAAATAAAATGAAATAACATTTTGATTTTAAATTAAATTTGTTTTGACCTTTTTCAAAAACAAGAGTTAGAAACGAAAATATATGTATTTCCCCCGAAAATTTGTTTTTGAACCTTTTTTTGTAAATATGTCGGTATTTTCAAGTCTCAAATAAATTTTCTTTATTTAATTCTTAATACTTTTTGTTATGACATTTAACGACGGTTCAATATATATTTAGTATCCATTTTTTAGTGTATTTATATACACTAATTTTTTTGCAAGTAATATTTATTAAGGCTCGTCTATTTAATTGCAGTAGCGCTCAAAAGTATTTTGGCAATACAAAATTTAATAATTTCTTAGTTAATTATTTTAGGAATGTATTATTAAGTTATCAATACTATTAATAATAAAATGTACAAAACATAACATTCTTCTTCGTATTCTGCTTTTTCTTTAATATTCTTACTTATGTTCTATTATTAGTAATTAAGTTAAACTCTTTATTTCTTCTGTTATTTAATTAATATTAACCCTTTGCGGTCGTATGTCTGCTCTCAGCCACCACAGCAAGGAACTATACGAATATATATACTAATCTTATACTGTATGCATTCCTATATCAGTTTAAACTTTTCCTCAATTTCTATTAAACCTTTTCATCAACTAATACAATTGGAGATAACAAAATTGAATATAAACAAATATTTTGTAAATTGTATTTAGGAGTAATTAGAGATTCTCTCTTGTTAAAATATGACTAAATATTACTGAATATTATCTATATGTATCCCTGCTCTTTCTAAAGAAATTAATTCCGACCAATAGATACCCATACACAAATTTTATACCACCGCAAAGGGTTAAATTAATATAAATTGTGAAGACCGTTGTAAAGAATTTTAATTAAATTTCACTTTGTAACCCTTACGGGTGGAAAACGAATTATTTTGTATTGTCTAAGTACTATTGAGCGCTACTGTATTAAAATTGTTAGTAGAATATGTATCACTATGTATTAGGTAAAATATTTTTACAAATTATAAGTAAAAATTGCAGATAATAAACATAAAATTTGTAGGATAATAAAGCTGATTATGCCGTAAAATTTTGTCTTATAATGCCATATAAGTTATGAAATAATGATTCAGTGAATTAAGAACATTTAGAAATTATAAGCCAAAGTTTAACTCACCCCTCTGAGTCTTTCCTCAGTAATTTTAAGGGCTGTGTCGGTCCATTGTACTTCCAAAAGATTTTATCCGCGTTCACTTCGGAGTACAGGAAAGAACTATCGTAGGGTTTTTTAATTTCGCCCCTTTTGACGGACCTCACAGAGGCCGGACCACACCGAAACATCCCATCACTCAATTCCTGAGGGGTGGCATCGATCGCCTGCCACCCGTCGTACTCCCCCGTTTCGCTCAGGTCGAACCTCCTCATCCAAACCTCATTCCAAACATGGTAATTCCTGCCAAAGGAAATATTTGCCTCATTTGGCTCACTTTCTCAATCGTCCCACCCCTTCTTTGGCTTACCACACCGAATCGCTGTTGAGGTCTTCCATTATTTCTCCGTTTTCATCCACGAAATAATCGACCGTCATACTGTTTTGAGTGTCATGAGCGGAGGAGTAATTTGTAATGATTCGAGATGGTATTCCCAAAGCTCTTGCAACTGAAAGTATTTGTTTTGTAAATTGTATTTCCAAAAAAGGGAATACAAAACTTACTTGTCGTGATAACACCTGCAAACACCCAACATTGCCCGTATTTAACAGGTTTTTTTGTTTTCCAGTACTGCTGAAGAATTTTCATGCTTCCCAACCATTTTCCAGGAGGTGTACCACCGCCAAAATCAGTAGTCCAGTTACCCATCACCGCACCGTAGTCATCCGGGGAATTCACCTGTAAATTTCAGTTATTGACCGCATTTTCGATAGTATTTTCCAGCAAAACACCCACCGCTGCTGAGATTGCTCTCGCTGTCTTCACCGGATCTCCCAGGTTACCGATTCCGACTTTTCCTATCTTTGCAACGAGGTACAATGAGCACTCCAGAATGTTTGCCTCAAACTGAGCGTATTTCCAAACAGAGGGGCGCGGACGGTTGGTTGTGCCCCTCCAGATGAGTCCCGCGTCTGCGAGAACGTATTCGGTCCTTTGGTTTTCGCCTTCGATGTATACCGAATCCTCTATTCGAACATAAATATTTATAATCTGACTCAGTGACAAAAGTGTAGAAAATAATAACCGTACCGATGCACCAAGGGTTGAATAGAATATAAATGGGGGAGTTATAGTTATAACTGATTGCTGTGCCCCCTTTCAGTCTCGTGTCAATGTCCATATTCCATTCACCCACTAAGCAGTCCGCTGCTGTCGTTATCTGGAAATACAGAAATTATTTTCATGTCTGGAGAAACTCCAGAGGGCAACAGATCGTACCAATATTGTCATTGTATTTTCAAAACACGATTCTAACTCAGCGCTCCAATCAGATGATGAGTATTCGCCTTTGGGGAGGAGAGGAATAGCAACGAGTGATTTCTGCCCATGATTGGGTCTCTCTGCACCTGTGGAGTTAATTCTTATCAATATAGAGGTCATTCGGTGGGTGGATGAAATTGTACCTGCGAAGGTGAATATCAGGGAAACGGCGTCTTTGCTGAAATCGTAGCATCTGGACAATACCAGATTGATGTAGAAGCCCTGTCCCCTCCTGACCACCAGTTTGGGGTCTTTTTCCCTCGAGGAGAGGTCGAAACGATTCGTGTGGTGGGCTTTGCTGTTTTCCGAGATTTTCGGGTCGATTGACTTAATCGTAAGAACTCCGTCAGGGCCATCGATGACTGGAATGATAATTTTTCAGCTTAAGAAAGCAAACACTCAAGGCTACGCCCCTATATTATCTTACTTTGGCACTGCTAGGTATTGTCAAGGTTTTCTGCTAACCTACGCTCTTTTTAATTCATATCCTAATCAAGATTTCTTTCCTGCTTTTGCGCAAAGACAAAATTTATCAATGAAACTTCTCAGAATATAATTTTATGACCCGTAATAAATTCGCAAAGGCGATGAAATGGTTGCGCCCTCAGTAGATGTTATAATATCGCGGGTTGTGCCCACCTGAGATGCTTATTTACCTGATTACCTATTTTCGGAAAAAAATTGAAGGAAGGAAATTCAAATAAAGAAAAAAGAGAAAACTTCTGAGAACAAAAATTTCAAGAAAGTATTAAATTATAACAAAGAAATGAAAGAAATGTTTAATTATTGTAAAATTATAAATTTATTTAAAACTGTAAATTAAACGATTATCGATCCGATTATCTAATAGAAATAGCTGAATAGCTAAAACTTTCTAATCTTAGAAATATATCAGTGTTTCAAACATGTTGGAATCATTGTAGTTGTATATGTATAGTATATAATGTATATCAGTGATGTCCAACGTTTCATATTATGAGGCCAAAGTTGAGTTTGGTGTAATTTCGCGGGCCATAACATAAAATTAGTATATTTGCCGAATGATAAGAAAGAATTTAATAATAATAATATAATAATATATTTTCCCTATTTCGCACAAAAGTATAAGGGAGAAAATTATACAATTACATTGAGACACTGTTACAAAATACATAATTTATAAATTTCTGAGGGAATCATACACATTTTTATCGGTTAAAAATAGTATTGTAATTTTTATACAATTTTAATACTAAAATGTTTTTATGTTAAAACGTATAAAAATGAAATTAATAACTTGAAACTAAAAAAAATGTCATAGGAATTAAATAACGCACGGGCCACATGCAACACCTTCACGGGCCGCAGCTTGGACATCACTGATGTATATAAATTATATAAAACTATACACTGGCTAGTTATCCCCGTTATCTAAAATTTTATCTAAACACATCAAATGCACTCAATTTCTATATTTCTCAGGACCGTTACAATAAAGAAAATAAATTGAAAGAATCAAAAAAAAATTATTATTTCATTTTTAAAAATCAAAATATACATAATCAGTGAAAAAGATAACAGAGAAAGACGCAATGGAAACACTAACAGAATCTCAGTGCCGATAATAATTTCATATATTTAAAAAAAAGAAAACAAAAATTCACGAAATTTTAATGAGTATGTAAAAAATTAAATTTGCAAATTATATTTATAATAATACAGAATTAAACATAAAAGTAACGGAAAATAAGCGTTAGCTGAATCAGCAATGAAGTGGTTCGCCTCAATGGGTTTCCTGTATGGGTATTACCTGTATATACCGCACGAGTCGGGGGTTTTGGCTGATGATGATGGCTCGACCTTCTGTGGAAGGACAGTTTAGGCTTGTAAAAAGTCCGATTTCTGTTCCTGTCGGGCCGAAAAACGGCCCGAAACGAAGAAAAGATACCGCCCATCATTTGGACAGCTGCTTAAATTCCCTTCGGAGAAATGAATGAGGCAGTGATCACCACAATTTATGTGCCTTCATTTAACTGATAAGCTCCGTAGCACCGATGTCACGAGACTGAAATTTCTGCTCATTCTGCACTCCAGCCGACTGTATACACCTCCAAAGATGTTCAGAACCCACTCATTTTGTTACTATTGTGCAATCATTTTTTTTTTAAATGACTGCAAATTTTGCTTTGACCTACTTCAGGTTCATGAAAAAAATAGGTGGACTATAATATATTCCTCCTGTTCTTTTAAAAAAAAAAACAAACTATGCATTCTTTAAATGAATTTTTAAGCGTGTTTTTACATGTCAGTAAATGAGCGCTGCTGTATCTTAAGGATTGATTTCGATTCTAATTTGAAAGGGCAAAATTTTTGATCTTCTGCTTAACCCTTTAAGCGGGTCGGTACGTTGCGAGTAGTGGTTCCTGTAGTGGCCACGTATTTGCAGCAGCTGACGTATATATACGTATTATCTATTGTATAATTTTTTATGTTTATATTATTTTAGGTTATGTTTATTACAGCTTATAAAAGTACAAAGGTAATGTATACACATTGAGGAGTAGAGAAGAAATGAATGACAGTTTATATATCTTTAGATAAACAAGAAGGTATATTATTATTATACGTATACAGAAACAATCGAACGTATATTATTAAATAAACCAGGAAAAATCATTTGGCGTATATATACGTCATGACCGCTACAGTGTACAAGAGACCAACTGTATATATACGGCTTACCGCTTAACGGGTTAAATATCTTAGGAGAGGGTCTTAATCCCGTACTGGAAGAAATTAAAGTAATTTTAATGAAGATAGCCTTTGGGTTCACTCTTGAACAATTGTCCTAAGTTTCGGATGTTTATCAGATTGTATTAATTATATACTGATTTTTTTCCGGACGTCCCGACTGCCTATGGACCACCACTCTTCAACAACGTGACCTTTGCCCTTGTTTCTCTGTCCAATATTCCTTCATTCTCTCGCTGTAAGCTTTCGCTCCTGTATTGTACTGAATATTATTAGATTGTATTAATTTTACATTTCAGGTCAATATAACCATTTTTTTCTCCGTTAAATTGACTCAAATTTTCCATTTTTTCTCATAAAAAATAAGGAAATTTATTTATGCCCAATCGGAAGCTTTTTCTTATCCACATTTTAAAAATTTATTAAAATTGTATCAAACTGTGTAAATACAGTATTACATTAAATTATATTAATTTTTACAATGCGGGACATTGTAACCCTTTTATTCATCCGTTAAATTGACTCAAAATTTTCATTTTTCCTTTTTAAAAATATTGAAAAATTTACTTCTTCCCAATCGTATCGACATTTAAAAAATTTATCAAAATTGTACGAAACTGTATTACTTTTACAGTTCGCGACATTGTAATCCTTTTATTCCTCCGTTAAATTGACTTAAATTTTACATTTTTTCTTATAAAAAATATAGGGAAATTTATTTCTGTTCAATCAGAAGCTTTTTCGAATCGAGAGTTTAAAAATTTATCAAAATAATACAATATAACACCTTCTTTTCTCCCTCATTAATTATTTATTATTTTTATTTCTAAATTGTAATTTAAAAGTAATTAACCAAAGGAAAAGGAGCAATTACATTTATTTGCAGGAACAGGATTATATTTTATTAGGGAAAAATCATAAATTTGTAAAATATAATAAAATTATTCATCGCAGATGTGTCAAAGTGAAATCTTTCAGTTTTAATAAACATAATTACAATTAATTATAATTAAAGGTTTGACTGAGTGGAATTAATTCCAGGTAAAGAATTTCATTCGTTTGAAATTCGTCATTAATAAAAACAACCACACAAAGTAAGAACACATTTAATATGACGTCGTTCTTAACTCCGAGACAGAGTTATGATAAAATCAACCGGCATAAATCATAACATAGTGCGGTTTTTAATTGGGTCGAAACAACCGAGAAAAACACCTTTAATTTTGGAACATGGCTGACAATTAAAGTGAAAAATAAGCCCACTTATTTAAAGTGATAATGAGGGATCATTTATCAAAAGTCTCATCAATGTCTCGCTAAATATTACAAACCGAAGGTAACTCTCGAGTTCCTACGCAGGTTCAGTCCCACAAGTCCCACTAAATAATTCGAAAATTACTGTTCAACGACGGAAATAAAGTTGCGTCATGAATGAATTCTCACTTCTAAGAAAAGCTGCTATGATGACATTTCCAGAAAAGTGCAATGAGATTACACTCTGTGCCACTGATACACCTGTTTTTAGGGAACAGAAAGAGAAAAGTGCATCCGTTGTCTCAGAGACTCAATCGAAGTACATTAACCCTTTGTAACGAATAGGAACCCGAATTGTGTACTTTGTTACAGGTTCAGAGGTCAAGGCAAACGCTCTATAAATTACTTTATCTATTTGTAATTTATTTTTAGTTTTCCCTTATTTCAAACCGAACTGTTTGTCCATCCGTTACTATTTTTGATATGTCCATTGTTCAAATAAATTTATTGGTGTTATCTGGTGCAGAGTCCAGACTAAAACTGATAGGATATAATTTAGGACAAATGCATTCGAAAGGTTTTATTTTAAAAATGCAACGGATAAATGCTAATATTTTATTGCGTTTTCATCAAAAGAAAAAAAATATTAATACAAAAGAAAAATGGTTTTCATAAATTTTGTGTTTAGAATAAATCGAAATAAAAAATTATCATTTTTTCTAAATCCACTTTGCGGATAATTGTGGCAGTCTTAAACCCGTTTCACCCTTTTGTTTATGACACCAAATGGCTGCTGTTACTGTATCGAACAACAGCACACCCTCAAATCAGTGAATTTTGATTATTCAAATCGTATATAAAAAAAAATAATGATTTTCCAAAGAGATAATTTATGAATTGATTTTACTTATGTTCCAATACCCATTTTTTAACGGCTCTTCTGATATTTTGTATATCAGTTGCGTCCATTCTGCAGCAGCCTCCCACGTATTTCACCCCCAAATCTAACCAATCATTAACCAAATCAATTATGTTCATACATCGTCCTTTACCGGACCACCTAAAACAGGAAAAGGTGTTCTGTTAAATCTTCACTCGAATATTTAAGGGTTAATTTTAATGAGATCACACAAACACCTCTTCTGCATGCATTTACCCTTTCTCTGGGGAGCACCTACAACAAAAATCAATAACAACAATTAATTACGGACATACAATGAGACTGAACAAGGTTTTCTTTTTATACCCCAAAAGCGTTCCCACGTGCAGTTAATGAAAACCCGTTTTATCCCAAAAGAAGAGTTAAAATCAACCCCAGCTTACCCCTCGTCCGGAGAATATTCCTCCCCGCTGTTGGGGTAGACGATGAGAGGAATCTTTTCGGGAAACCCCTCATTAACGCTCTTAATTAGACCTGACACGTAATTAGGGTTGACGCAGTTGCATCCAACGGCGACCAATTGCTCACTGTTGAGAGACCAACATTTTCTAACCGCTTCCGCGAAATTCTCATTTCTGGCTGTGTGTTCGCTATCCTGGGAGGGAATTCACAATGTCAGTTATGTAACAGGTATAAAGTGCTGTCAGCAGTGACGGTTCACAACAAAAAAGGTACTTTTTTCGAGACGATTATCCGGTAATTTTTGTTGTATTTATACACTTATAGTATTTAAATTCTTATTTATTAAAATATAAAATCCTACTTTTTTTGTCTCGAACAGTTTATACTTTATTCTTTCTTTTGCTTATTTATTTATTTATCCTTTTTTATTTATTCTCTTCCTTAGCCCAATTATAAATAGTTGAGCTTTATAATAAAGATTTCATTAATGATTTTTCTGATTTTTTTTTTTTAATGATTTTAATTGATTCTTTAACCTTTCTATGATTGTGACTATGATCTAATGATTCTTTAATGATTTTCTCTAATTATTTTCCCTGAAATACATTTTAGTCCAGTCAAATTAGACATTCAAGGTTACGTAAATTCCCAAGAAACTGAAACTTAATGAAATTTTCGAAGTATAATCACACAGAAAATGTCAAAAGTACTCAAAAATCCGATAAAAATGGTGCGGGGTCAAAGGTCAACAAAATTAGGTTTTTGCCAATTGCTGCAAAACTAGTTCAAACGAAAATTATAGAAGATAAAATTATCTACAAAAAATGTATTAATATTTTCTTCCTTATAAAGGCGAAAAACTAATTTTTTGACCTTTGACCTCTCTTCATTTTTTCCCCGACGTTAGATTTTTTGGAACTTTTGACATTTTCTGTATAATTATACTCTGAAGAATTTCACCAAGTTTCAGCTTCTCAGGAATTTGTGTGGCTAATATGAGTGGACTATTTGTACAAATTAAGAAATTAAATAAACAGTATCGTTTACTGATGTCATTCCCCGTTTCTGTGTTATGAAAATGCAGTTGATTCTGTCTACTTACTTTGCATTGAAATGAGACCCACGCTTTCTGTTCCGGGTATTCTTTTATCAATTCCAAAAGAGCTTCCGCCTCTCCCAAAGCAGGTATAGTTTCAATAGCGAGAATATCTACTCCTTCTTCCAGCAAAGCCTGCAGTCTGGGGCGATGCCAGGCCACTATGGTTTCTTTAGTAACCTTATCGATGTAACTTCCAGTGTACTCAGATCCGTCGTGAAGTGAGGCCCCATAAGGACCCACAGAACCGGCAATCAAAGGCTTTTTTGCTGGAAACGATCATTAAAATCCGCCATTTTAACAGAGCTCGCCGGGCATTTAATACCTAAACGCGCATTGAACTGACCATCTGGATTTGATTTCATGTAGAGATCCCTCGCACGCGCAGCCAGTCTGACAGACTCCTTTATTAGGTTGTAACCTGTGGTTTTGTCACATGCCAGGTATTCCATAAATCCAGGCACGCTGGCTTGATAAGTATTCGTTATGATTACTTCAGCACCAGCTGGAGAAAAAAATTCATTGTCAATATTTTTGGGAGTCACCGTATTACAAAAATGTCCTCTTTTAGTTGCTCAATCTTAAAAATTGGGAAGGGACCCATTTCTCAAGCGAAAAATCAAAAGAGAAGTAAATCAAAAGCGGCCATCTTATGGGAATACAATTCGTTTACATTTAATAATGACTTGTTTAGTTTGTTAGTGGTGAAAATATTTTTATAGTGGTTTCTAAAGTTTGTAAGGAAAATCATTCCTACAATGGTTCCTAAAATTTATAAATATAACAACAATAAAATTTAATATTATTAAAAATACAATTTTAAGTATTAGGAATTGTAAATAGTTGTCAAAATTTTATTCTAATCATACTAATTTACTAATATATAAATTTGTTAAAGGAATGTGTATGTTAAGCATTTTTCAGAATTTTTATCAAACTTTCAGGGAATTTATTTTAGATTTAATAGTAATTAGGTTGTGTGGATTTAGTGGTAGTGGTTTTTCAGAGTGTTTTTCAGATTTTCAGAGAATTTGTTGTGGAATTGATGGAAATTAGTTAGCGTGGGTTTAGCGTTAGTGGTTTTTTCAGTTTTTAAATATTAATTTTTAGGACTCAGTAAAAAAATTACTCGGCCTCAATAAACTTTCTTCCACTGCCATTTACTTTTGTTCAAACTCATTATATTCTACTGACACATGATTATATACTTGTTATTTTTCATAAATACAGTAAACGCACTGTTTGTTCAAAAATTGTACGTAATTTTTATGGTTTATTGCAATGGGATTATCAAAATGCATTCAGTTTTTCAGGAAATGTATTATTGTATCTGATATTAAAGTACAGATACAGATATACAGTTCCAAGTTCCCAGAGGGGATTGGATCGTGAAGCGCTCAGGGGCAAAGCCCTCTAGTTTTATAATAAAAATAGACAAATGAATGAATCAAAAGACTGATCAGATTGTATGGCAATAAATTCGAGATGAAAGTTCTACAGTTTAAAATTGAAATCTTTGCAAAAAAGTTGGCAGAAAAATCTATTTGAAATATATAAAGCTGTGCTTGCATCAGAAATAAAAAATAATTGCCGTTTAAGCGGTCATCAACACAAAAAGAATCATCATCTGCTCTATATAAGATAAGCAAATTGTGAAAGTATACTGAATTTTTTATTAATCAAAAATAGCGACATTATTTGTTTGATTTCTGAAATACAGACCACTGTATTGAAAAAGGAGAGAGAAACAGTTCAAAAGTGGTTTCGATGGTTCGCCATTAACATCATGCAAATATACTAACCTTTTAAAAAGTCAAGATGGGTTTGCAAAACTGCCTCCGGGTTCGTTTTGAGAAATCTCGCGCTCCACAACGGATCTCCGTCAATAACATCGCCGACATAATAGCTGAGCTGCGTCGAAAATCCCCCGTCCAAAATGGTGATGCCAGACATCGCGAAATTCTCCACACGAAATGCTTCTTTTTAACGGCAACATTCAACGCGAAATCCAATTTTGTTATGAAAACCACTCTCGTAAAAACAAAGAACGCTGCCTCCACAAAAAAGAGTTCACGAGTCCACCATACGCGATTTCAAACTGTTATTTACTAATTATTTCATTAGGTTTATTGATAATTTTTCCTTACTGAGATAACTGAAAAAGGTTGATAACCTTTACACATTTTGTCGTTTTGCTGGCACTGGGAAGTCTCTTTTTTTTTTATATAAATATACATAAGAAACCGCGAATGATATCGAATTAGTGATTGCTGTTGCGCTGACACGAATTATGCGAGAATATGAGCACAATATAAAAAAGCTTAGGCATTTCTGATAAGTTTTACGGTAATTCAGCTGTTGGTTTGTTTACAAAATGTCACTCGGTTGGGGTCAGATCAAACAATTTGTCCCAGAAAAAATTTAAGAGGTTAATTTAAATATTTGCCTACTTTATAAAATGTGGGAACAGATTTAAAAGATTATAACTAAATATTTTTTCTGTTCTTTTTTGTTTCTTAACTCAGTGTGTCAGCTGCACTCGTTTGAATATTATATAATTATACATAAATATTTATTTTCTAAACGGATTTTGATGAGAATTTATCAATATCAATTATTCCACCAACAAAAAAATTAGGAATGACAAAACCGTGAATCCAACTGCACTCCCAGTAACAGCGGTACTGATCTGAAAGACTTCAAAAAATAAAGAAAACTTTAATTCAGTCATTATGTCAAACGAAAAATAAAAACATTTTTATGAGCGCTCCTAAAGACTTTAGATTTGTTAAACTTTTACAGGCATTCGGCCAACTTAAAATTAGAATTCCGTCTGTCGACAATGATGAGAGCAAAATGGCTCTGAAACACTCCAAAATCCGCCAAAACCTACCTTACACAACTGTATTTATACTTTAAAAAAAGTATTCCTTAATCATTAAAATAAGAAAAAAAACTGATTTGACTTTTTACAAACAGTTTTTAAATTCAATGGGCAGCGATGGAAGTTATGTTTGAGGGCATTTATACATACAGGAACATCTGTAAGTTTATTTGTAGACTTGTTAATGCGAAACAGAGATAAAAATTACTCGGCGATGAGATCATAAAAGCGAGAAACAATCGTTCTTTATAAAAACAGGGGTGGGCAATTTTTCAGTCCAAATCCCTTTAATTTTTTCACTGTTTAGGGTCTGACATCACAAAAACTTTGTCCATCACTACCGGAAAAAATATTTCATTACAAACAATAATAGTATTCTAATTTATGAGAAAAAGTAAAGCTTTTAGGTATTTTAGAGTTTAATTCGGATTTTCGGGTGTAATAAATCCCAAATGTAATTTTTGTGAATAACTCTCTCTCATTTATAGCAAAAATACAATGTAAACTCTGAGATTTGGTCGTCAACAACTGCGATGAGAATTGCAGACCGTAATTACAGAATTATGATATTCGAGATTCCACTGTGAGTATTTTTGTTACAAAGCTGCAATGTGCAACTGTAAATTTTATAATTTTAAAATATGAAAACTAAAATTCATAAATAAAATTAAGTATTATTAAATTATTAAATAAACACTACGGAAGCAACAATGCGAAAATTGGGCGTTTTAGAAAATAGATAATCACTTATTTGAACTAAACGGCTCTTAATTACGCTTTTCTTTTTCTCAAGTACAAAATTATAATATCTTTGACCAGTTTTTCCATATTTTACATTAATTCTGTTTTCAAAATTGTCTATTTTTGCAGTTACAACAGTAAATTATTCAAAGGAATCACTGACAAACATTGCATTTTGAGTGTTAATACCACATTAAATGATTAAAATAAATTCTTACGAACCATAAATACAACATAAAGGAACCAAATTAACTGAAGGATAATTATGAAGCTCATAAAGACATGTAAAAAAGCACAAACACATTCCTTTGTGTATAAAACTAAACCCATTTTTCTGTGATCACAATAAAAACCGTTTTGTCCAAATATACTTTTAAAATAATGGCTACAAAACAATACAGGAATTTGCTATCAATTGTTAGAGTTAGCAATTCGTGAATTTTAAAGAATCGTTCTCCATACTATTAAGTAAACCTCAATAATTATCTATCATTTTGCTTAATTTAGATAAATATTTATAGGAAATAAGGAAGCCCAAATTAAGTGACTGTTTTACTCGAATTCCCATAATCGACGAATACATTCGTTTCTTTGAGAAGATATCTTCAATTTCGGAATTGCTAACATTTAATAATGCTGAAATTTGCGATAATTATATAACTATCGTGTTTGTCATATGTCAACCCTTTTCATTTGAGATTTTCAATAACTGAGACTTAAAAGAATTCTGCAGAACCATTCTCGTTTCGATCTCTTCGTCGAGTTTGTGAGAGAGAAATTTCACTTTCTTACTCAAATCAGTCAGTTGAGTTTGAAGAAGGCTCACGCTGTCCAAAACCGATCTGTAAATCAAAAACAATTCTAATCATCCGAAAAACCCACATAACAACTAAGAATATTATAATGAGAATAACCTTTCTTTGTTTGTTGCATCCTTTGGGTGCTCCGACTGATCATTGGCTGGATTTACACTCGCGGGCTCTCCTGAAAAAGAATTTCTTGAAAAAACTGACACCGAATATATAACGAAAGGTTAAAAATGAATTTATTAAAATTTTTTTTTTCGGCAAAACTAAATTCGTAATTATTTACTAAAATCACTGAATGAGAACCAACTCCCGAACAAATCCACTGGTGTTAGAATGGGATGAGAAATAACATGTTATTACTCTTCTCTTACACTATTCCACTCAGTATTAACACAATTTTAATTTTTTTATACATTACTAATACTTTTATTTCATTTTCAATTTGTGTTTACCGAACTTATATTTATTATTGAATAACGACCATAAAATGTTAAAACATAAAAATGTTATAAAATAGTTAAATAATAACGGTTACTAATTGCAATGATAAATGAATGTTTACTGAATTCGAGCAAATATTAAAAAAAAAAAATTATTAAATGTCGACCCTTAATTAATGTAATTCTGTTAATTATTTTACTAAAACGTCTGAAAAAAATGTTAAATATACGAGTTTTAATTTTTACGAAGCACCGGTCAAACTTTTCCAAAAGAGTTAATGAACAAAGCGAAAAAGATGAGATATTTACATTTTTAACAACTTACTTCATTCTTTTAAAAGCCACGTTGAAGTCTTATCCCTTGAATGGCAAAAAACTAACGAATGAAAAAATTTTTTTAAGGTCAAACAGGTTCTCTTCAAAAAAAAAAAATTCTAAACGAATTCATAAAATTAAATCCTAACACGTGAGCATAAAAATTTATTTTTCTAAAAGTTAACAGTATTAAAGTCATTTTTTTTCTCAGTGGCGTTTTAATTGTTTAAACTAAAAAAAATCCTAAATCTAAGATTAATTATTAAAATAATAATTCCTCGTGAGAAATTCCATGATAAAAAAATTCAATCGAAAGCAATCATGACTAAAAATTTAAAAATAAGAAAACTCATCCAAAAAGCTATGAATATAAATAACCGCTGCAAAACAATCTCCAATTAACGGCTGGTAAAAAACTTTAATGTACATAACTTGCATGCCTCGATAAATAACTACTGAAAAAATAATTAACTTTTCTCGCCATGCATCAAAACAACTAAATTCATCGATGCTAATAAGTGTATTCATCAGTTTCTCCGAAGAATGAATGACCAAAAGCAAAGACTTCATTGGAATATTTGGGTGCAATCAAAAGGCCAAAGGATTGTTTTATTACACAAATATCTGAAAGTTTCTCGTAACCAAAATTTACAGTTACAAAATGGGATAAGATTTTAAGAAAATCAAACCCAACCTGCTCACGGAAAACACAAAAAGTATTCAGCCATAAAAAATATTTATAGATCAAAAGCAGGGCAGCAGCAGTTTTTATTTGGTCAGCATTAACCCTTTGCGATCGTATAAAATTTGTGTATGGGTATCTATTGGTCGGAATTAATTTCTTTGAAAAGAGCAGGGATACATATACATAATATTCAGTAATATTTAGTCATATTTTAACAAGAGAGAATCTCTAATTACTCCTAAATACAATTTAGAAAATATTCTTTCCTAAATGAATGAAAAAAGACAGTATACTGTGTAATTTTTGTAACTTTTTTGTAATATTTTAATGTAAATTCGTAATTTGTCGCCTGTAATGCCACGGGCGACATAGAGGCTTAATATATATTATATTATTTTAAGAGAGAATGTCTAATTACTGCTAAATACAATTTATAAAATATTCTTTGGAATTATACAAAGTACACAACTTTTGTTTATATTAAATTTTGTTATCTCCAATTGTATTAGTTGATGAAAAGGTTTATTAAAGTTTAAACTGATATAGGAATGCATACAGTATAAGATTCGTATGTATTCGTACAGTTCCTTGCTGTAGTGGCTGAGAGCAGACATACGACCGCAAAGGGTTAAAATTACTATCCACCGAACGGTGCAAAGGCACTAAAATTTGGAAGCACTAATTCACCAATTCTCATGAGTCCAAAACCCTAAAGTTAATCCCCTCATTCGAAAGCAAAGCCCTTTATCCCGCATAAGAACGCGAGATACATCCGATTATATAACCAAATGCATTTGTCTTTTAATTTAATAATAATAATATATAACCGAGGAAATTCGCAACGGGCAAAGTCTGAGGCGTGACCCAAATCAAAAAAAAAAAATAAAATAATATATACATCGACTAGTCAAAATGGGTTTTTTTGAGAGTCCGGATTACTATGTTTGCGCAGCACCAAGAAGTCGATCGAGGTTTACGGGCAGCATGGCGGGTGACTTGCGGTGAACGCCTTCTTGCAGACAGACCATCAAGATCCACTAATAAAAGAATACCCACCACCGTTAGCCTGTGCTCAGGCAGTTTGCAACAGACCCCCAATCAATACCTGACTAAGTAAAAGGCCCAGATTTAATATTAATAATCCTCAATAGCACAATTTGAAAAAAATTGCACTTCTCTTTCACTTCTTATAAACCTCTTTTATATACAACAAAGACAGTATTTAGTTTATTTGTTAAAAAAATTCAACTTCAAAAGCAATTTCAGATTATTTGTAATTAAATCTCAGTTTTAATTAGCCAAGTACAGTACTTAACAAAAGCCTTAAAAATTATATAATAATTAACCAAAAACTAATCAAAATCCAAAAAAGCGCACTATAATGAGGAATTGATATTTTTCTGATTTTCAAAAAAAAAAAATACTCAAACAATTACCCTAGACATTTATTTTCTTCTGGTAGGGACGAGTTCCTGTTCAAGAAGAAACAAATTCAACAAATGATATTTCCGTGATTACCTTATTAAAAAATCATTTGCGTAATGCACTTTAACCTGACCCAAAAATGACCGCTCCCCAAAAAATAAATAACCAAATAAAATAAATAAAAAACTAACCTGAGCCATTGGCGCTTCTCGTTTTAGGACTAGAACAGTAAGCTTCTATAACTCGAAGGATCTGAATGTCTTCTTCGAAGTTACTATCAACTGAAATATTCAAGATAATTACAATCTGGTCCGGTGATGGCCAAACTTTGATAATGTGCGGGCCAAAGTTGAGTTTGGTGTAATTTCGCGGGCCACAACGTATAAGAAAATTAAATATGGATTTTTAAAATTAGTTTTTACTCTCTTCTCATTTTCCCTTTTTCTCATTTTCTCTTTCTTCTTATTTTCTCTTTCTTCTCATTTTCCCCTTTTCTCATTCTTCCTTTTCTCTTTTTCTCTTTCTTCTCATTTTCTTCTTTTCTTTGCTCTCACGGCTATTGCCTTTGCCTCTTTTTTCCGGCTTTACCCTTTTTACATTTTTATGTAAGCAGTCCTTTTGACTTATATCACCGAATGGATTCGAAAGCGTTCGCGTAAATTTAGAATTTTGCCGAAAGGTAAGAAAGAATTTCAAATTGAAGTTATTCTAATATTAGAATAACCCTTTATTTAAAAATTAAAATGGACTAAAATCACCAAATACGTATGTGAATATAGGAGTAAAAGAGCGGGACACATGCAACACCTTGACGAAAATAAATACAAAATTACTTTTGGAAATGATTTTCTTCTGAGTGCGACATTTCTTACCGGATTTTTTCGGTGATAAATTCTGTTTGTTTTTTGCATTTTTTCCAATCGCCACAGAAGGTTTCATTGGCGGCAAAGGCTTCAATGAAGTCATACTCCAGGGAATACTCGGCGCTTTAATTACTGATCCTTTGTTTGAATTTCTCGTCAACATCTGAAATAAAAAAAATCCATCCTAAATAATTAAATCAAATAATATTCCCACAAAATACGGCTTAATTTGAATTTGCAATGTACTTAAAAAAAAAATAAACGTCATAAGAATATTTTGTTTCGATGAAGAATTATTATTCAAAAAAAAAAAAAATATATTGACAAACTATATATAAATTCAACGGCACCTCAAAAACCACTGTGTTACGAAAAAAGCCAATCAACACAAATTAAATAGGCATCCATTCAAAATTTAATGGTTTTAAGCTCTTAACAGAGCTCGAAAAGTAGGCATCGTTAGTGGCACACTTTTCTTGCCTTTAATTGTATTTTCTGGAGAGGCAGACGACCCATCGATTGCTTCCACAGGAATGCGAGTTTTTAACCACCAGTGTGCGTATATCCCCGAGCGATAAATTCCGCTTTCGGACCGTTCCTGATCGTTGTGAACAGGAGCGAAATATTCAGAGCAGTGGTTAGAACATGCAGGAACGAGAGAATCTGAAGCTCCAATATATATGTTTTTAGTGGTCAAGGATAACTGATTGGAAGTTCTCGGAGTAGAACCGAAAGGCGAAGAACAAATGCACTGCGATTCGAACTCGTCAGATGTTATGGGAATCAAAGACAGATTGTTTCCGGTTCCGTTCAAAGACTCGGTTCTGCAGTTCCACTGGCCACTTTCCTGAGGATTAGTCGGTGAAAAGGCCGTTCCTGCAATGTCAGCGAGGCCAGAATCGGACGATCTGCGGCTGCTGACCCCATTGGTGAGCCCATCTTGAGTCAAATGACAACTATAATTTTGCGAGACTGAATTAGGATGCGTTGTTTCGGTTAAAATTTGTTCACTCTTCGAAGAATTATTCCTAATTTCGTCACACTTGTCTGAATAACTTATGGGAATAAATTTGGGAAAACTCGTTTTCATTTCACTGTTTTCTGAATTCGATGGGAATTTCATTAAGTTAATTATATCGAGAGAAACAGTCCTCTCGAAATGAGACACCTCCGAAGAATGTCTTCCATTCGGACATAAAAGAGAAGGCAGACTTTTTCTAGTGGGCGGTTCTTCCACCGGAACCGCTTGGATTATTTCCAAAGCACTCAAATCCTCGCAAGCTCTGTGGATGACAGGGATGGGCACGTCGAAGCTGGATCCCTCAGACTGGGAACTAATTTCCTTGGAAAGGTTCTCAGTCTCACAAACACCTTTCGAAGTCTCCGGGTGATACCGAACGAAGCCGAAACAATCACTATCACCGCTCCCGTCAGAACTTTTGCTGTCGCAGTCGACAGCATCTTGCCTCCGTAAAGGCTTTTCCACGTCCTCTGAGGAGGTCGACGTGCTGCTGTCGAGGTGCACTATCTCAGACTTGAGCCAAGCCTTGGAATTTCTGAAGGCACCGAAACTGAGCTGGGTGGGAAATATGACGCATTCGACTTTATGGCTTCTCCGAACTTTCACACCCAGCACATTCACACTTTCGTCCGCGAACTGCCTGTACAGCAAACGTTTGAGCAGAGCCCGCGTAATAATACCGTTTTTGACTAATTTCGCGAAATAGTCTGTGAGTCCGGAATAAGGGCAGGTAAAATAGGAACTTACGTGGGTCGTGGGAATTGATTGAGAGGACGAAACGGAAGACTTCCGAACCGACTGAATAGTTTGACGAAGGGTGTCTACCCAAATTTTTTGATCTTCTTTTGTCTGACAAACTGCTACGATTCTGTCAATTAAATTACCTACAAAAAACCAAACTCGGATTAATTTAAATTATAAAAAAAATATGTTTTTAAAGCGTATTACATTTGAGTTTTGTAGAACTCATTTACAAATTACCGGAAATTTCAAAAGCATTTTTATAGGATTCGCTGTCTGGAAGCTGAACGACGTTTATTCCTGTCAGAGGAAGCTTCCCTTCATAGATGAAACCACTCATGCGAGTGCTGACGGAAAGAATGAGCAAAGTTGTGGGAAACAATACAAAATAGCGATCCCGATGATAAGGGCCAACGGCGACTGACCCCATGTAGATAATTTCCCCTAAAGTAGATAATTCTTCTCCTTCCCATCCCCGAACTCCTCCTGTTAATATTTCTAATTCTTGTTCTTTCTGGCGTCTTTTTGCGGAGCATGCACTCTGAAATAAAATTTTTAATGAAGCATATAGAGCACGGCCTTAGCTCAGTGTGTTAAACGCCTGCTCGCTGGGACGTCGGACGGAGTTCGAATCCCAGTGGCGGTGGTATTTTTCTAAGGCCGTTCTCCCTCGCAGATGATTGGTCAGCACTGCGAGGTACCTAGACCACTGCTGGGAGGACGGAATGGCGTAGTGTTGCGCCTGGAAAGTCTGGCAAAACACTACGAAATTCCGCCTCCTTCACCTGCATTCACCTGCGAACAGCTCGGTGAAGTACTGTCAGTGGACTCGCCACCCGCTACAGTACCTGACATGTTCATTCAGGCGCTTTGCAAGCGAACAAAATGTTTCGCAAAAACCCCGCGACCCTAACGGAAAAGCGGGTTAAAGAAAAGTATAAGTATAAGTATGAAGCATATAAAAAAAAATAAAACCTATTCAATGATTCATTCTTACCCAAATATCTTTATACACTGAAAATGATCTCTGCGTGTCACCTCTGTCCGGATGATTTTCCTCAATATGTCGTTCGAGTTCTTGCAGAATTCCAGAATATTTCTCCAATCTCCGGAAAGGTTTTGATAAACCCGTTGTTAAAACAAGCAGACCGGGACTGGCAGCCCCTTGCGCTTCCATAAAAGAATTGAGGGCATCCCTAAAATAAAAATTCATAAATCACCACAGTCTCCCCGTTAATATTAAAACGGCTCGAAACAGTACTGACTTATGCTTGTTTAATATACAAATGGCGCGAGGATGAGACGAACAATATGAAAGGTGAACTTGTTTTATTTGAGGGGCGGATGTCAAGAATATCTTTCCCACGCGTTGCTCAGGAGGAGGCAATTCATTACACGCTTCCAAAGCAATTAATAATTTAGAGTGAGTTTCAACAACGGCATCAATGTTCCCCACCAATTGTCGGTATTCGTCTCTGTTGAGTCTGGAAAAAAAAAATATTACTTTTAAAAATTAGAAATACAATAAATAAATACAATAAATATAGATACAATATAATGAACATATAATAATAATACAAAATAATACACTAATACAATAAAAATAAACATATAAATAAATTAGAAGTTATAATAAAAATAATGTGTTTAATATTTGATTAAATAAACAATTAGCATTTGACTTCCTAAGCAAAGAGTAGTAACTCTAATGGCAACTGAAAGTTTCTAAAACTGCTTACACATCACTTACATATCAGCTTTTTCAAGAGGATGTAAAAAATTAGTGATTAGAGTTTGAAGTTCAGCAACGTTTGCCCTTTCGGAATCTATTAAATCTTTTAATACTAAATTTCGGTATACTTTCTGCTGTGTCGTGAGATCCACAGGTAATTTTAGGGGTGGGGTTTTACTCCCATCTGAAAAAGAAAATATTTCCCTTCATTTATTAATGTTTCGGTGCGATTCTTTTTATTGAAAAACTCTTTGACAGCTAAAAATGGATTCTATTTGTGTACCATATTGCACCATTTTGTTTCAACAATGAAAAATAAATAATATATTGATATCTTACCTAAAGCAATCCCTTGAGGTTTGTGCTCTTTGACATAATTCGATGGAAACCATCCCGTCATTCCATTTAAAGTTCCTTCCCACCAACCGCCCTCTTCTTTTTGGGTAACCGTTATTATGTCTCCTTTTTTGAAGCATAACTACGAATTGAAAGCATAATAATTATCTCACACAAAAATGACTATATTATGTATATTTTTGGAGTAATGAAAGTGTGGCCTATGAATATTATACTTTCTTCTGAATGTACTTAATTGGAATCGTTATCACCATAAGGCATTTGTAATCTACTGATATTTAATCGATCGAAGCTGAGCCTCATTAAAAGTCGGGTTTATACGAATGAGAAATAATATATTAATTAATTATTTAACATGGTGAAAAATTTAAAACGGGATTATCATACCTCGTCATTGTTCTTCCCTTTGAACGAGTAAATTGCTTGAACTGTAATTGTGTTATGAGTCAATGACGATGCCATTATACAATTTGGGTGCCGATGCTATCTCATCCTGTAATAAACAATCAAGAGTTTGAATTCTGTTGAATCATTAAAATCTTCAGCAAAATAAAACTTCAAACAAATGCGAGAAAAATACCAAAACGAAAAACATGGTTTTGTTTTGTGCCCCCAAAATTACTAATTCACTCGAAAATCTTAGAAAAGCTTATCATAATTGCTTTTAGTTTCCAACCAGAGAGTCGAAAGAGGAATTATAAGAGTATTAGTTCCTGAACAGCTGCCCTCCATTAAATTTCTGATCGAAACCAATGGCGAATGCGTTAAATTTTAGAAATCCCCATTTTAAAAATGCACTTCAAAAAAGTGTCTATTTTTAAGCCAAAGGTCGAACACATGCAAATAATTATGAAATTTCACCTTCACTCAGGGGCGGCCAAAAATTCTGGGGTCACTGGCCAGAACAAAATGGGTGGGCTTAATCCTCTTCTTAATAATGCTTTATTTATTTTTATTTATTGTACCAACAACTCAATTGAAAATCACACCTCATTTATTCTCGTGTTGTATATCAATTATAATTCTCTCTGTATTACTTCTAATTCAGTAGTTTTGGCACCCATAGTAAGTTAAAATTAAAATACCCAAAATTTTGACTTTTTTCTTCAAAACAAACTGAAATTAGGATTCAGGCAAACTAATGAATTAAATGAAACATTGATATTTTAATTAAATTACACATATATATATAAAATTACAAATATTTCAACAAAAATACAAGAATTACAGTATTTTTATTTCTCATTTCATTTAAAATAATAAATAAGCAGAATATTCAACTTTAACAATGTGTAATAAAATTTATAAATGTTTTACATTGTTCTTTTACAAATCTGAAAATTCTTCACTGTCACCATTTAAAGACTTCCAAAATGCTTTAACAACTTGTTCAGCAGCTGCTTTTCTTTCTGAACCTGAAAGACTCGATATCCTGGCTTTCATTTCTGACAGCTGAGAAAACAACTGTGAAAAATCATCATCTTTTTCCAGCATTTCCTCAAGAGATTCCTCCAAATATAAAGACTGCTGAAGATTATTCAACTCTGCTTGAGTTTGATCCTTAGAAATTTTCAAGGGATTCGCATTTTGACCTGAACTTTTCATAATCAAATTCGGCCAAACATGAGCATATAATGCCTGTATTACTCTTTTCACACCAGTGGTTTCCTGAAAGTCATCTTCTATCTCATCATCCAAATCTTCAATTTTTGGTTCCAGTTCTACTAATTCAAATCCTTTATTGATACACCACTCTTGTGCGGTTAGCTTGCAAGTACCTGTTGAGTCCTCAGTTTTTATGTTATTGCACAATAATATTTTTATTTCCGGTGAAAATTCATTTATAAACGGCAACCAAGTTTCAACATATTCTAAAGCATGCTTTTTGGAGCTATCGAAATGTACAATAACTGCTTGCACACTGTCAGCGAATTTTTTATTAACGAGACTTTTCTTCCTCAGAGAACATAATCTCACTTCGGCGGTGTAGTATTTACTGTCGATATTCCATGGAAAACTATAAATGTCTTCATCGATCTGAACTTTTTCAAGGAGTTCCTGTTCATTCAGTATTAACTTAATAATGTCATCCGGATCCGTTTCTGAGCAACTTATGAATACGGCACTTGGCAGAGCGGCCATTGTTATTCACTGTTAATTATAATAAAGAACAGCACATTTCAACGCGAAAACATGCGCTGGTGTTAATCTGTTAACTGGTTATCACTCAATTTTGCGTTGATTTTATAAAAAGGCATACGAAATAACTCATTGAGTAAGAAAAAACAAACGTGCAATAAATTACCAACCGCTAACGGCGTCCATCTTGCTTGCTGGTAGTAGTTAAAACACGACTGAGAATTACGCTGAATTAGTTATTGTTATCTAGCAAAAATGACCGGAGCGGTTGAAAGAATTCAAGTTCTAGACGCTATAGAAAAAGATATAATTACTTGCCTTCAAAGTGCAGGTTGGTTTTTACTTTTCCCTTGAACGACAAAAATAAATGTATAAATAACCGAGATGTGAATGTTAGGCCTAATAAATTACTTATGACTCAGACAATTCTTCTGAATGCTTTTATGACTTTGAATGCTTTGAGTTTTTATTTAATTTGCTTTAACTACTTTTTAATTAGTAATTAAATTGAGTTTTAAATAGAAATATTGAATATCCTGTAAATATGATTTAATTATCCCGACCAAAGACGTATTGAACTTACATTAGCCCGGAAAGAAATGACCGTTTCCCTAAAAATAAACTGAAAATTTTCAAAATTGGGATCTGTTATTTATGGGAGGTTTGAGAGGTGTCCAACAATAAGGCTTTGGGGGTTTATTTGAGTAAAAATATAATTATTGTTTTAAGTGTGAGTTTTAATTTTTCTGTAATAACATTTAGAAGTAGTTTTGGTGGTGATGATTTTAATTAAATTTATTCTTATCAATTGTTTGTTTTTATGAAAGCATTAATTTATCAATTGAAATTAATAAATATGTGTAAAAATTTCAGGGCAAGCATTGATTGAATTAAGTAAAGATAAATCAAGTCTAAAACTCTCAGAGGGCCAAACTCATCAGTTCCTAAAAACTCTCAACTTAGTGGAATCAAAACTGACTGAACAGATAAATTATCTGACACAAGTATCTACAGGTCAACCACATGAAGGATCTGGATATGCATCTCAAAAGGTTCTTCAAATGGCTTGGCATCGGCTAGAACATGCTAGAAGTCGAGTTAATGAACTTGAAAGAATTAGAAATAAACATCTACAAAATCTTGGAGTTGGAAGGACAATGGCCACAACCACTTCTGCACCTTCTACAATGTTAGCAAATACTGTGGCTCAACCTCCAACTGCCCCCCCATAACAATTTCAGTTATTATCGAATATGTCTTAACTTTTGAAAGTGACACTGATTTGAGGTACTTTTAACAAAGTATCCTTGAAAATAATTTATAAAACTCTGTGTTAATTAGAATGGTTTTTTAATTAATTAAAAACCTTTATATTTAAGGGAATTGTGAAGAAGAACAAAATAAAAAGTTTCTCTGTTAAATTAAATTCATATAACTCTGTCCAAAACCAAGAGTAGATTTTTCAAAACTGTCCTCCTTCACAGCCAATTGATTATCACTGTGAGGTACTTAAACCACTGCAGAGAGCTGAAACAGCAGTATAATATGAAATCTAATTTGTTATACTGTTTAAATAATATTCTTTTGTGTAATGGTAAATGTGATTTGTATAAAATTTTAACTAAAGTTGTGGTGTAGAGGTTTTTCCCATGAATTCCAAAGAGTACAACTATTATTACCATTAAATGATAAAATATCCTGAATATTTTGATTGATGACATAAAATATACTTTCTGAACAATTTTGTGAATATCCTAATAATAAAGTTCACTGCACCGAAAGTATTGCAGTACTTTATAGGATTATTTAGTAGTTAAAATTTATAATTTTAATTTTTAAAATTAATATATACTTCATAAAAATTTTAATATTTACTTTTTTCCTTTTCTTTATTTATAATAAAACGTACTTACTAATACTGATTAAGAGGGCCGAAAATTAATAATAAAAAAGTCAATATAACCACGGTTACGAAATGGTATAATTATATTTATAAAAATAATGTTCTTAAAAATTACATCAGTCATTCAATGATTGAAATCCATAAAGCACGCAAGTTCAAAAATTAAAACGAAAAATTCAAAAAGCGAATCTAATTTTTTTTTTTAAAGTTTCGATGATTTCAGTCAATTGTTTAAATTTATTTAATTGGTTCGTGCAAGGAAATTTATTTTAAAAATTATTCTAAAAATAAACTTCAAAACGAAGTTAAAATTTGTACTGTTCTTATTTCTTTCAATATTTTTAGAAATAACAATACAAAACTGGCACTTTTATATGGCACTTTTAACTTGGTGTGCATTTTATTTCTAAAAAATGAAATTTTTAGACGAAGAATAATTTTTTGCTATAATTATTGGTGGGAGGAGAACTGAGTTTGAAATTCTGAGCGGTGGGATGTTCGTTAAAATACAATTTCATGAGTTTACAAATCAAAATAAATTACATGAGAAAATTTTTGTGGTTTAACTTTCAGAGATTCACTTTTCGCTTTCTAAAATTAATGATAAATCGGTTGGGATTAATGATCACAATAAGAATTATTGATTTTTCTTTAAAAAAAAAAAAAACTGATTTGATCGACGATATTTTCTCACTTGATCGTACGTTATTTGAGCAAAATCAAACCGATGAAAATGAAAAATGAAGCGTTTGTAGTGTTTGATCATACACGGGTTTTGTGCATAAATTATGAATAAAATCAGGCCTGCAAAGTGGACTTGCACTTGCCGAGAAGTGCATCGCACGTCTTCTTGGCGTCTCCCAAAAGCATGGCCGTGTTTGGCTTATAGAAGACCGGATTGTCGACGGCAGCGTAGCCGACTCCCAATGACCTCTTCATGACGACGACCTGAGAATAAATTCAATTAAAATGATTATTCCCATTAGAGTGGGAACTGAACGGTGATCTAATTAAAAAAAACAACCTGAGCGGCTTTCCAGACTCTCAAAACCGGCATTCCAGCGATAATCGAATTGGGATCGTCTTCGGCGGCGCTGTTGACGGTGTCATTTGCGCCGATGACCAAAACCAAATCGGTGTCGGGGAAGTCTTCGTTGATTTCGTCCATTTCCAAGACGTCATCGTAAGGCACTCCGGCTTCGGCGAGAAGCACGTTCAGTTGTCCGGGCATTCTTCCTGGAAATGAAAGTAATACAAAACTTTGGTAACGATGAAAACGCCGAAAGTAGCATAACAAAAAAGTCACCAACCTGCGACTGGATGAATTGCGAAGCGCACTTTTTTCCCCAGTTTTTTCAATATGGCAACCATTTCTGCCAGAGGATACTGTGCTTTGGCGACGCACAAACCGTATCCTGAAATTAAAGTTTACTGTAATCACTGTATTATTTGCATTGATTTGATTAATGTCAGGGAATGAAGGACACGAAAAAACAAAAGAAAATGAAATTCATCGGGTTGCTTTTCTAAGTTAAAGTTGAGTAAGTGCAATAGAAAGTTGAAGGAAGGACACAAGTTTTGAGCAGTTTAATGACGAACTGCACAACGAAGAAGCTCTCTGTCAAACAATACGCCTCAATTTCTCTCAATAACTTCAATAAGCCGAAAATGTCATAAAAATATTCCACAATAAGAGATAATCAATCGTCTTTCGAAATAAAGTCCGTGATTTTATTTCCAAACCGTTATCTGCATCTTGATCGATAATGCAAATAAAAAAGACAAATCACAACGTTTTTTTTAAGGATATCAAATCTCAGACTTTAAATTATGACAAGATAAAATAAATAAATAATACGTCGAATAATGCGAAAGCAGTCATAAATATGTGTACATAAATTTTTGACCTATTTCAATGATGCAAATAAATTTATCATGACGACCTTATTTAATTTACTCTTTTATTGATACTTTAGTTTAGCTATTAAAGAATTATGCAATTACATTTTTAACTATATAATAAACAACTTATTAAGTATAATTTATTTTTTTTATCTATTGCTTATTTATTAACTTATTCAGTTGTTTACGTATTTAATTATTTTATATATATATTTAATGTTTCGCACGTAAAATACTGAATGTTTTCAATGTAAAATTAAATGAACTTCAGACAATCCACATTAGATTTCGCACTTGAAAAGAATATAAATTACCTGGGGTAATAATAATGCTCTTGGCGTTCCCAATCATCTCGACGACATTATCAACGTTCACTTCAGTATGTGTTCCGGTTATCTCCATTGGCTTTCCTCCTTTCGTCGAAGACGTTCCAAAGCCTCCAAGGATCACGTTCATCAAAGATCTATTCATCGCCTGAAACGAATCATTTTTTATTCTTCGAGTCCCACAAAACGCCATAATCATTTGCTTACCTTGCACATGATGTACGACAGAATGGCGCCAGAAGAACCGATTAGAGACCCCACAATGGTCATCAGGTTGTTGTTCAGCATGAATCCCTCCGCGCACAGAGCCCAGCCGGAGTAGCTGTTCAGAACGGTGATGACGACCGGCATGTCGGCGCCCCCGATGGCCGCCGTCAGGGTCACACCTGAAAAAGGAGTTTCTCAATTCGCGAAAGAAGCTTTCAGACAAACAATGTGGTCGTTCCTGAACGCACCCATGGCCGAAGACAGCCCCGCGGTGGCGGCCAAAGCGCTGAGTCCGGTGGTCATCGAAGGGTCCGAGAAGAACCAACCCAAAGCTCCCACATTCGCTGCCAGCAATCCGGCATTGATTGCATGGCGACCGGGTAGCAGCAGAGGGGAAGAATTCAGTAGACCTTGCAACTTCCCATAGGCGATGAGAGATCCACTGAAAAGTCCTCAATCCTTGAGTTTGCTGTCGAAAATTATTCAGTTGGGTCGTTCCCACGATGAGAACTTACCTGAAGGTGACTCCTCCAATGTACGTTCCCAGAAAGAGAGAAGTTTTGATGACGTTGGCGGCTGGATCCGTGGCAAAGTGGGGAAAATCGTGAATATAGGTGGCAAAGCAGGTGAGCACGGCAGCGAGACCCACCAAACTGAAATAAAGATGGCGCCGAATATATATTTTGTATGTTCATTAATCCCAAATATCGGCCAGTAACAACACCATCGAGGAACAACCTCGAAGCAGCATTATTTTCCAGTTCCAGAGTTAAAAGATGGAGGAATACCTGTGAAATCCGGCAACCAGCTGGGGCAGGTCGGTGATCTGAATTCTCTTGGCGATGGTCGTTCCCAGTGCACCCCCCACACCGGCACACATCAGCATTTGCGTGAGGACTTCCTGACTGGGCGACATAGCTCCCAATGTTGTAGCCAAACCTGCAGCGACTCCGATCTGCGAAAAATGATAAATTTCTTTCGAGGTGCAGAAACGAAAGTGACTAAAGTTGACTAAGAAATGTCAACACGGCGTACCATTCCGAGATTATTCCCGACTCTGGAGGTTGTCTGAGAGCTGAGGCCAGCCAAAGCCCCCACACAGCAAAGGGAAGACGCCAAATAAGCCATCTGATGAATCTCGTTGCATCCGTTCAGCGCGAAGTAGCCGTAGCCGCCTAAAAATGCAGCCGCTGGCAGTCCGTACAAATAGTTGTATTCTGGTGGGTCGTCAGGTCTGGAATAGTCATCTCCAGTTAGAAATGGTAACCCCAAAGGTGCGCACGAACAACATGCTCCCAAACATGAATTTATTCTGCAATCATGCTGTCAATATACACAGAAGAGACGAGGGAAGAGCTTTGTCGTACGACTTAAGCAGTATGCCCACTGCTTCCTAATAATAATGATCAGTGATATTTAAACGGGAATCAATACCAAAAGCAACAAAAAATATATCACAAGAAACAATTTCATTAACTGATGCAGGCCCATGCACCGTAAAAAAATTACTCCAACCTTCTAAACATATCCAGCATTCTTTTTGTGACGACAAATCCTCCGAAGATGTTGATGAACGAAATAAAAGCTGCACCGGCAGCTAGAGCCTACAATAGCAATCAATCTTTAAGACCTCTCAGTCACTGGCAGCCATTTCCAACAAAAGCCACTCTTTAAATGCTCCTTTGTGAAATCGCAAACACTCACCTCGACGGTGTTCGTCGGATAGTAGCCGCCGTTCATGAGCAGCAATCCGCCGACGGCCGTTATACCGGAAATGGCGTTGGTAACCGACATGAGGGGAGAATGAAGGGCGGGAGTTACCCCCCAGACGGTGTGATAACCGACGATTGTGCTCAGGCCCAAGGTCGTCATCATGGTGGTGAAGGCCGGATTGGGAGAACAGACCCCGAGAGCCAACAGCCCGCCCAGACCTGAGAGAAACATCAATTCAGACATTGTTCCAGAAACCGTTACGAATGCAAATGGCTACCTCCTGTGAGAAGCGAAGCGTCTTTGAGCGTATTGCCGAAATAATTGGGAGGTAGAGGTTCTGCTTTGACGACTTCGGCGGTGGGGGGTTTGACAGGTGGTGCGACCGGGGTTGGGGGTGGCGGGGGTGGCCACAGGAGTTTTCCATCGTGAAGAATACAGCTTCCCCTAACGACTTCGTCTTCGAGGTTGATGTTGAAGTGATTTTTCTCCCCTGGAAGCCGAATTTTAAGAATGTATTATTTGTTTTTACAAAAAAGAGTCCAGATGGAAGTTTATTCACCCATGGAGAGCAAAAACTTGGAAATGTTGTTGGCATAGAGAGTTGAGCTTTGGGTGGGAAGGCGACTGGGCAGATCGGTCAGTCCGACATGGGTGACTCCATTGTGGACGTAAACTTCTCCGGGTCTCGTCGTTTCGATGTTGCCACCGGCTTCTGCCGCCAGGTCGACAACCACGCTTCCAGGTTTCATCGACTCGATGTGTTCCTATACAAATACAATATGTATCTAAATGACAATCGGGGAACCGCACTGAATCCGAACACGTCCGCAAATACCCTCAGAATAAGTTTTGGAGCTTTCTTCCCCGGTATTAAGGCCGTTGTGATTATGACGTCGACTTCCTTCGCCTGTTTTGCGAACAAAGCCATTTCCGCTTCGATAAACTCTTTTGACATTTCTTTACTGTAACCTCCGGCGGTGGTCCCCTCTTCCTGCGAAACATAATTCTTTTAAGTAATCCCCACCCGGAGGAAAAATCAAACCAACAACACCTCACAATACCTTTATATTTATTTCCAAAAACTCTGCGCCCAAGCTCTCGACCTGTTCTTTGACGGCGGACCTCGTATCGAAGGCTCTCACAATGGCTCCCATGTTTTTCGCTTGTCCTATAGCTGCCAACCCAGCGACGCCTCCCCCTATGACGAGTACCTTTGCAGGGGGAACCTTCCCGGCCGCGGTTATTTGACCTTGATACAAAAAACAACTTTATATATTGTGATAGATTATTATGACAATTATTCATTCTAAATTAATCAGTCTGTTGGTCGAGGTATTAATAAATAATTGTATAAATCTTTGCACCTGAGAAAAAACGTCCGAAGTGATGGGACGCCTCGACCACGGCTCTGTATCCCGCCACGTTCGCCATGGAGCTAAGGGCATCGAAAACCTGTGCTCTGGAAATCCTCGGAATGCAGTCCATTGCTGGAAAGAAAAGCTCACGTGAGTTTCATGTCGTTTCCAAAAAAACGGAAAGTTGCGCTTACCAAAAGCGTTCATCCGCTTCTTGGCCAGAGCGTCCACCAATTCCTTGTTCTGAGATGGATACAGGAAAGAGATTAAAGTGCTGCCATCTCTGAAGTTGGCCGGCTCATTCTCGATGGGCTGTCGCACTTTGAGAATTATATCTGGAATTTAAATGATCGATGAAGTAAATACAAACTGAAAATCGGGGATTGAGCCAAACGGCTGCACCCACCGGATGTGAAAACAGCATCCTTAGAGGTTACACTGGCACCAGCCTTTGCGTATTCGTCGTCAGCAAACTGAGCTTCCGCTCCAGCCTTTTCCTGCACGACTACTTTGAATCCCTTCTGAGAAAGAGTGGATACAAGTGCCGGAGTTATGGCTACCCTGAACAAATAACAGTGACATTAATTCCTTTTCCGTTTTTTCATTAAATGTTTTTCTGAAGTTTGTTAGGTTGGCACCTCTCCAAAAAAAACATTTTCCAAAAAAGGTTACGTTGATTTACAATTGAAATAAATGTTTCCTTTTTTGAAAAATTCAGTAATTTTACCTTCTCTCGTTCTTCCATATTTCTTTTGGAACGCCAATGACCAGCTTTTCATAAGGAACTCCTTTAACAGTCTTTTCGCCGCCCTTCGGAGAGGTTTCCGCTTTCTGAAAATGGACGACGGATTTCGATGAAAAATCTCGGGCCAACCGTCCAGTTCGAATACGGCTGTACTGTGTGCACTTGCTGCCGCATGAAATCCTCCTGGCAGAGGCTTTAGGAAACGCCAACAGCAGTCCCTTGACCATGATTCGCCCCCTGGCACTTCTTCCCCGACGATCTGTTCAACAGCTGAAATAAAACATATTTTATTGAGAAAAATCGATGCTAGCACGCGTCAAGGTTATTTATTTAATTAAATATTTTCGTTAGTAGGGATTAACTTGAGTCAGTGCTAAATTAAAATTCCCAGTTTGTTACCTCGCAAACTGCCACGACGGTTAAGTGAAAATTTTCTGATTGAGAAGACACAGCAACACTTTAATTGTTAAACTTCGCCTGATAAACGACTTTCATTATCAGTTACATCACTTATTAAATGCTTCGCATGTGTCCCGGGGAAATTTTTCCAAAAAACGCGCACTCCTGTTTCCTTTTTGCGACGTTCTGAGGTGCGAAATACGTGAGAGAGAGAGAGACTGTTCCTTCGGACGGTTAGCTCATTGCTCGGAGACTGAAAACAAGCAGAAATGGGACTTGTGAACGAAAGCGAGGAATTTTATCGCGGCGATCAAGGACTTTTGTCTCGATCAGTTATGATCTGGGGAAGAGCAAAACAACATGCGAAAATAAAATGGGCGCCGAGGAGTACAAGAGGTAAACAGTTTTTCTCACTCATTGGGAGTAACTCAAGAGGAAAGGTGTTTCGTTAATTCCACGTGAAAGCATTCTGCAAAGGTATTATAAAAAAAATACCTGTCCAACATTAGTGTTTGCATGCTTAGCCTGTGGACAGTTTTGGCAAAAGGTCAGTTGTCCTCAGGTACCTACCGCTTTGATTTTTCTATGCCGGTCCGAAGACGTTCAGTTTTTTTGGAAAAAAATACCGTTAAGAATTGATGAAAGACTATCCAACTATCAATAAATGGCTGAACTGTCTTTAAAATTTTCTCCAACTTTTTTTTTTAGGAAAAGATTGAAAACTGGTAAGACGAACAATATCACGAGTACAAATAGGCTTTGAAGGAATAAAGTTTGAAGAAACCTTACATCAAAGCGATGACACTTTTAAGCAATTAATTACAATCGAGTTTCAAAACTTTATCGCGTCACGCTTTGGCGAAAACTTTTTCAATTACTGTCCCATTTTGAAAACGTTAATTTTTACCTGAAGCTCAAAAGAACTCGGAGAACAATATGGCGGACCCTGAGGAAAGGAAAATAATAAAATCGAATTCCCTTAATATTTATTTTAATTCATAAATCACTGCTTGGAAGTATAACAATTGTGATTCTCAAACTCCGAAACAATTTTAAAAAAAAAATAATGGGATTGTTGAAGTTCTTTCATACCGATGAATAATTGAAAGCAAACAAAATGGACCTGAAAGGGTTTATTTGGTTATTATTCGTGCTGTGAATTCCTGTGTTCAATCTCGGCGTATTTCTTCCCTTCAGATCATATTTTCCTTCGCCTCATAGTTTGCTCTCAAACTAACCCTTTTGTTTAATTTTTAACTATTTAATTTAGGGTTATCCAGGATGTTATTGTCGCTTTACTGATTATTTGCACATTCATGTATTTTTTGCATATGTTTCCTAACTTCTATGACAGAAGTCTCTGTAATTTCTCTTTCCTTTAAAAGTCTTCTTTTTCTTTCTCTTCTCATCTTTCCTTCTGTACTCTTCTTCTCTTTTCTTTATTCTCTCTCATCTACCTGCTCTCTCTTCTTTTCTATCACTGTCTCTATGAATGTCGTTGCTCGCTGTTTGCTTTCTGGAATTGTATTCCAGCTATAATAAGACACTGCAGCTTTCCTTCATGACCGCGGTTTCCATTTTCAACTCTAATTCAGATATTCTGCCCAGTATGCGTCCCAATCCATGCTTAGATTCCCTCTCCCGATGAAAGAAAATATAGTCTTCTTGATTAGAGTGTCCTTGGGGAGCGCGGTGCGTGAACTCAAAATGTAAGACACCTTATCTCTTATTTCCGACCTCTTCAGATCGCCGCGGGTCATCAGAAGACATTCGAGCTGTGTCTCGGTGATGTCCGAGAACCTCCCGACGAGTTCATGAAGATCCAACAGCAGCATCTCCGTGTCCTGCACGCGGATTATTTCGACGAGGGGGTCGATCAGGTCGAAGTTGGGGTCGATTTTCACGTTGGGGGCGATCTTGTGGAAGAACCCCTTGATCTGGAGCACTTCCATCTTGATCTTGTTGGTCGCTTCCTTCCGCTCCTCGTAATTGTTGAAGGTTATCTTCCCTTGCATGATCTTGTAAAAGAAGCACTTGGCCACGTGGGTCTGCGCGAATGAGATGACGTACTCAAAGTTCTCCGCCCTCAGGTGGATGTAGTCCTGGAAGTAGTCGTCGAAGGTGAGGCATATGGTGTCCACGGGAGCAGATGACGTCAGCCATTTCGGGGTGAACAGGTCGTTGAAATGAAGGTACAGATCCCTGAACGCCTCCGTGAGGAGGTACTTCACGGCCTCGTTCCGGACCTCCAGGTAACAGTTCAGTAGCTTTTCGTACACCTTGACGGTTTCCTTTGTCCGAATGTCGGGTTTCCACTGGGCCGCGAAGTCTCTGAATTGCATGCAGTTGTTCACGATGCTGATCATATGCTGAGTGTAAAAGGGGTTTTGGTTTCTGTCAGCGAAGTGCTTGTTCTTCAGCTGGAGAATCGCCTCCCCGTACAGCTTGGAGAAGTTTATCATTTGCTCCATGCTCAAAAGCAGAACCTTATCCGTCAGTTTCTGACTGACTGTCCGCGCGACCTGTAGGTTTTGATCTACAATCTGGAAGACGATATCGGGGGCGGATGACTGGTAATGGCCGGAATCTTCCTCCGGGGGCACGGCCTTCGCCCAGTCCTCCTTCTCCTTCTCGAGGGTCTTCCTCATCCACTCCACGTAGTTCGCCTCGACATCCGTCAGGTAAAGCTTCAGCAGGTCGTCTATCACATCCTCCGGCAGCAGTGGTTCATAGGAACTTACGTCTATGTTCAACTCTGGATGAGACATCAGTTCGGCCCCCGGATAAGTGTTCAGACACCACGAAAGTATCGAAACGTACTCGTTACCGATCAACCCTTTCTGAATTAGCTCTTTCAAGTGATTCGACAGGCATCTGTGGTACATCCGCACGTAATTATCGACTATGTTCCAGGAGGGAGGAAAGCACGGAGCGCAAAGGGTTTTCACAACCCTCAAATCCTCTAATATCAAAAGCCTGGTCAGTTCCAGATGGTGAACCAGCCACATTTTGTGGTTTTCGCGTTCGTCGGTCTGAGTGCCCTCTATTCTCTGCGAGACTCCCTCCTCCAGCACCGACAATGCCATCTTTTTCCACTGCTTCGGTCGTCCAGGTGAGCAGAAACTCGTCTGCTTTCTCCTCAGCTCGTGGAAGGCGTCCGCTTTCTCCTCGCCTTCGATGATCCTCAGAGTTGTCACGATTATGGTGGGGTCCTTGCGAACTGTGTTCAGGGTCCTGCCCAATATGAGACAGACTTGCTTTTTCATCATCTCCGACAGCTGGCTTACTTCTTCGAAATACATCTGCAGCATGACGCGATCGGCCTGAGACGTTTGGGGAAGCTTGTGCAGTTCGAATAGAAGGTCGTCCCTCGAGTTTTCCAGATCTGCGAGACTCTGCCTTGCGTACAGCAACTTGCCCTCGTTTATCCAGTTTTTGGTCTTCTTCACGCTCTCCGGCACTGTGAATATGTGCTTTAGATTGTGTTTTGCAGTCTCATATTGAGAGTGACGCATGTTTTCCTCTTTGACCATTTTCAACTGCTTCACCAATTCCGGGACGTCTGCAATGGATTCTTTGACCCAAGTCATGTTTGACTTTATTTCTTTCACATCGTCCTGGGCGATTTGAAGCAATTTCAGCCCTTCTCTGACCCCATCCAGTTGACATTGCAAAGCAGTTTTCAACTGTGTTTCCACTGATGCCTTCTTCCGACTCACTCTTCTTTTATACTGATCTATCTTTTCTAGCTGACCAGGACGCTGCAATATGCCCATTACATATTTGGTTCCTTTTGCTTTAGCTTCAGTTTCCAGTTCCTCCATTTTTGGACTCATAATTTCCACAGAAAAAGTATCTGTAACAATGTACAATGGGAAATCAATCACAAGCTGAGATGTAACTATATAAGTTGTTATTTTTGTGCGTTATGTAACCCAACATTTAATTACTGCTTTTCTCCCAAAAACCTCATTTTGACATTGTTTTATTAAAATTCAACAATATCCAATGAGTTTCATTTTAAATTTCCACCCATAGCAAAGCTGCATTAAGGCAATGCAGTGTGTATGAAATTATATAAGTGTAAAGAGAACATTTAACATTTTCTCCACCCCCATTGTGTTTCACCTTAAAATCCCAGAGCCAGACATTTAAACGATATCCCATTATACAAACTTAGCATTGCTTTCATGAGTTTCCACTCCCAATTACAAATACACAATAACAAAAATAACAGATACTGTATTCTGTGGAAAGTATTTTTCACAATTCAATTCTCTTAACGGTAATTAGGTTTGTTGGGCGTTAAAGACAGTTCAAATTACTCAATACCACGTTGTTTTACAAAAGTATATTTTTCAGTTCACAAAAAAGACGGGTTAGATACACACAAAAGGCAAAAGAGACTTCACCTCAAGGACAGTTTCTCGTGCAAAGCCAAGAAAAACATAAAACAATTTTTTTAAAGTCGGTTAGGTTAGAAGAGTGAAGAAGCCGAACTCTGTCCCGCTAAGCAAAAGTTTATCAGCAGTTCGCACAAAGCAAGCAAGCAAAGCAATAATTCCTCACCTTGACAATGATTTTATCTAATCAGAAATAAATACAAAAACTGAATATATTATTTTACTGAAAAAATAAGTTCATTTTGTTACTTGTCAATCGGCGACCCACCTGCTAGTCGGTGTTGCCAACATAACAAATGTTTTTTTTAAATCATAGACAACTCACTCTAACGAGCATTCAGGACAGTAAGATTTATTTTCTGTTTTTTTTAATCTCTCAATTTTATTCATCAGAAACTTTTAGTTTTTCATCGATTTAAAACACTAAGACTTCTCCTGGTAAATCTCTACATCAACTGCAACTGTAATTTCAACTGGTTATTCGTATTAAAATACTTTTGGGGTATCGAATTTCGTGGAGATCAAAAATTAAAAAACAAGCCATAAACGACGTTTTTGGTCTCTACAACTTTTAACAAAAATTAGTTATCAGTTTGTTGAAAAATTAAAAAATAATTCAGCAGTCTTATTGTACGCACAGTGTCGGGCTCGTTCGGCACTTTTCGGAACTTTTCCAGGAAGAAAATTAATTCAAAAAGGGGCTACGACCAAATTTGAGTTGTGAAAATTTCGATTCCCAACGAAATTGTTTTACCGGTTTTAGAAAACGACCTTTCTTTTGGAAATTAAAATCACCATCGAGTAACACATCAAAATTTGTTTTCTTTTCAGGTTTCGATTAAAAAAAAAACTTTTTCGTCCATCTTGAACAGCAATTTTGGACAATATACTTTCAGCTGAAGGCAGACTTCCTCTTTCACTTCATTTAATTTTTCTTCACCATCATTGGTTTCAATAAATTTCGAAGGTAATTTTGCATAAAATTAAATCGAACAGAAATTTTTTCAAAATTTGACTAACGGTCTGTCGGATGAGATATTTTCGGAGCACTGCTTTCTTTCATCCTGATTTACGCGAAATAAACTATAATTATTGACAGGTCTTGCCACGCCCGTGCGTTTTGAAAAGGAGGGCGAAAGCCAATTAATCGGTAATTAATGTGATAATTAAAACAGAATCGAGTTTCAGTTTCGGTAATTCACTGCACCGATTGTTATTAAATCTGTCGCGCAAAATCGGAACTGGTTTATATCTGTGTACCATAATGTGTCCTTTCATCCTTCCAATCAATATATAAATGCCAAATTGATAATCGAGATTTTAAACTCGAAAAAAGCTTCATCCCATTTTGTGCCACGCCGGAGAAACACAATTTGCTGCAGAGACCCATTTTGCAGGAAAGCGCAAAAAGCGATGGGAAAACTGACGAACGGAGAGAAGAGGCGAGTGATGATAGAATCCGTTCGCGGCGAAACCCTTCTCGAAGTCCGCGAGGAGAGACCGACTTTCCCGAAAGATGTGCGGGTCGAAGTGCGCTAATTAGATTCCAGCGGGCCGTTTTCACATCGCCCATTTTTTCACGTGAGTAATTCATTAATTACGGCTGTTTCTGAGCTTACAGGGATAATTTTTTAACTACACATACAGGGTGACAAACTGTAAGTTTGTAACTACTCACTTATGATTATAAGCTGATTGCAGGGAAAAAATAGTAAAAGTACGTATTATATCAGTTAAATGGTATTTTTATTTGAAATGGGTTTTGATTCAATCCGTTGGATTATTCTTAAATGTTCCTCGGCAACCTTATCTTCTGTTGTAACTGTGTGTGAAGGACAGGAAAATCATCAAGGGTGTAATTACTGATCAACTTATCAATTAATCGGGAAAAAATTTGATAACTCTATTATAATTACAGTCATTGGATAACTTAAAACGTAATTTTTTCATTAATCCTTCTGAGAGTATTTTCACTGACTTCTCTTTTACGTTATAAAAGAATTCGATGTGAATACCTTTTCTTTCAGACATAATTGTCAGTTATACGATTGATAACATTTTAAATGTACCTATGCGAAAACGGAGAAAAAGATGCATATCTTTAGGGAACTTCACATTTGTCACCCTGTATAAACATTACATCAGTGGTTTCCAACCTTTTTGTACCGGTGCCCCCATTTAAAAAAAAAATTGGTGCGCCCCCCTTTAAAAAACAAATTAATCTAAAAATCAAATTTCATAAATACTCAACTGATATAATTTATTTAATGGACCACAAAATAATATACAATACTATGTAAAAATATAATAACAGAACAAAAAAAGAATATGTATTTTTGGTTTGTATTTGTAATGTATATTTTGGTTTGGTTTGCACCCCACAGGTTGGAAACCACTGCATTACATGGATATTTCGTTACAAAAAATGAACAATCGTAAATTTCATAATAATCGAAAACCCCAAAAAATTTTAAACAGTATTTATTATATTTTTTCCTTTTGTTTATTATTTCCAGTAGTTATTTCCAACTTTTTTCCTCTTTTCTCTCAAAGCTTGTCTGATAAATCTAAAAATTCTACTAAATTAGAAAATCCGACATGAAGCCTGATAAAATCTCGAGTGGGTTTCTATAAATTGAGAAATCTGCGCTCCGTTTAACAATACTAACCCATTGACCCCAGAGTACATACAACTGTTAATTGATATTTTTTCCTGCTTCTTCATCAATTTTTCTTTCTTCTCTTATACTGTATTCGTATTCGTGTTTCTTGTGCATAGCCTTTCATCTATTTTCTATGTGGTTTTCTTCAGATGTAGATTTACAGACCATTTTAATGAGTTTTTACAGTCTGACCCTTCTTCTACCGATTTTATTCATAAAATGAGTGAATTACTGAGAATGTGAGGTCTTATTACACTCATTAACGTACATGAAAACAAGTATAAACTAATATCCCATCTTCCAAAACTTTCTACTGACCTAATAATATGCATGGCCGCAGTCTTGAAGGTCTTCCCTGTTGCTATACTTTAGGTCTTCATCATTTCCAATGGTCTTTGTCCTTTCTTTACTGATTTTTCTTCATTTTGAATCTTTTATTATTTTCTTCTTCTTATTCCCACCTGCAGAAAAGGTATTTTAGTCAAACTTAGGATTTGCTATTTTCTTTTGTACATGACTCCTCCTCCTCCATTTTGAAAAGATGAGAGGGGAGGAATTTTTATTATTTAGGCAGCACCTGCAATGCCGCAAAATGTGCTCATTCGAGGGGAGAAATTCAAAACAGGAGAAAGAAAAGAAGAGTGGAAAAGCTGACGCCGGCAGAATGGCAATTTGAAGGAATTCTTTTTTTTTCCAAAATCCCTCATTAATTATTAAAAAGCCATCCGGTTTTCAGCCTATTTATTTGTTTTTAGTTATTTATACGTTTCCTCTGGGATTCGTTTTAAATACTGTCATTAAATGCCGGAGGATGTGCGATGTAATGATCGGTGAAAAGGACGGGACTTTAAAGTCCTGTTCATTGTCCCGTCTTTTTAATTAGTCGGAATTAACAAATAAGCATTCAGTTCATTTTGTCTGTAGGGATCATTTTTTTAGTTGGCGGCCATCTTGGGAACAGCCTAATTTAACACTATTTCTTTTTGATCAGAATTTCTTGATTCTTTCTGTGTACTTCTTCTGTCTGTTTCCTTCACGTCTTTTTCCACTTCCCTTAATCTGATTAGTCAGTCTTCTCAGGTTCTTCTTCCTCATTTACCTCTGTTATGTCTGGCGCCTTCTGCTTTGTATTTCTGTATATCGTGTTCTGCTTTCCATTAGCCAATTTTCCACCCCATCTGTAAGGCTCATATTACAAATTTTATAATTTTTTTCATTTCTTTTTGAATAACTCTAAACTGTTCCGGGTGTCTGACAGCTGCAATGAAATATACTTACAGAAAATTATTTTTGATTTTTCTCTTGTCCATTTTTTTGAACCGATTTTGATGACCACGTTTTTATTTTTATTACTCTACTGGATATTTTTCCTTTTCCGCTTAGATTTTAAATTTTTTCGATCTTGACAAATGTTCATGGTGCTTTTCTTTAAAGCTGAAATTGTTTTTGCGCCAAGACGGTAATTTCAACCATTTGGAGTTATGGGGGTTCGTTGCACTGCTGGAAAGTATTGTCCCGTTTCGTTTATTTTTTTGAAAATTATTTCAAAAATGTTTTACGTAAGGGGTGGCACCCACGAGATGTTATAGGTGATTCCCTTCTGTCGGTGTTCACCCATCGTTTTCGAGTGATAAATTTTTTCTCGGTTTTCCCTAGCGTTTTCAAAAAGAGATAAAGTAACTGTCAAAATCGCAGCGGTAGAGAATGGTTTTTTCAGATTTTTCTTCCATCTTAAGTTCGTTTCCTTTTTTGCTGTTTGGCAGGTGAGAGCTTTCGAAGCTTTGCTTTTTACTCTGAAATACGTAGAGCGAACTTGGTGGATTTAAACCGAATCGACAGGCGTCTCGAAAACACCACTAACGCTGTAAAATCACGTTTCGGGATTTTAATAAAACCCAAAAGGGTGAAAGATTAAATTACTAAGATTTTTTCCCGTAATTTTTGCGTAATTATTAATTTTGGCTTGGGAGTAATGAGTTTAAAAATTTAGATACCGAAGGTAAATCTTATGCGCTCCTTAAGTCGTTTCTTTATTTTTTCTTTCCTTCCTTTTTCACCTTTTTGTCTTTGTTCCTTCTTCCTTTTTCCTTTCTTCCTTCCTCCTTTTTTTATAATGATGTCCCATCGAATCGAATATTCACGGGGTCGAGTCGTTGAACTTGTTATAAATTACCGCATTCTGTGACCACGGGTCAGTCATAAATTAATCGGGGGAAAAAATTAATTTGCCTTGACAAAAAATATTTCACCCAGAGATACGTTCATTTTTTGCACGGGAAGAAGGACATGATTAATAACGAGAGGGAATTTCATCTCATAACGTCAACCAGAAGCAGACATGAGCGCTATGCGGGGCGACAGGGCTACAAAAGGCTAATTTATGTCGCCCACCGCCCTTTTTAGGCTCTTCGAACTTCGACGTTTGTTTCCGGTTTGAGTAATTCGTTTCCGAGTTTGTCTTTGACCAACTGATTTATAATTTCTTTCTATGGGGTATGTAACAATCATGAGAGTACTCAACAGCACTTGTTACTCTCAAGCTATTTTCTCAAAAATATGGATTGAACGAGAGCAGAATTTCATGTGTTCCCCTAATATTTTACTTCAGTGAATCCTTCCTGATTAGAAGAAGAACACCTCAAGCAGAGTATTAGCAGGTGATTTTGCATTCAAATTCGGGTGAGTGCCCTCCAAAATGGGATAGAACGGGAGGTAGAGATGCCCCAGGAGGAGGAAAATAAGGAAAGAGTGGAGGAAGCGAAGTATGGCGGATGTGGAAGTGTGTTGAACGCAGGGGAAGTAAAATGGTAAGGATTTTCGAGAAGGCGAGAAGAGAGAGGAGTCCTCCCTCGGGAATAAATCCAAAGCTCCCTAATAAGCTCCAACGATAAAATTTCCATTTTTTATAAAGAACCTGAGCCAGAGGAAGAGTGCCTTGCTCGGGTTCATTAGAAAAGGAGAACAATACAGTGAGGGGCAAACCGGTCCCGTATTTTTGCCGAAAGCATGAGGGACGGTAAATTGTTTTCTTACAGAGGGCCCTTTAACCATGAGGAAAACTACAATGAATACAGTAGTTTTCGAAAAACTCCTTGATGATGAGATCACGGCAGAAGGCGTGAGAAAACAGAATGTGTGACGGGTTTGTTTGCCGGGCATTTCGGTGTTTGGTGAAACATAAATTTTCATTTAAAATTGAGATCTGTTGAACGGAAGGACTCTGTCACCCCTTTCCTGTCATTCCAAGTCCAAGATGAAATGTCAGAACGAGCATTTCTCTTTTGCTCGCGTTCACATTTTCATTTTTTGCACTTCTCCATCTCTCGCTTCTTTTGCACCTTCATTTAGGTGAGTCTGAGCTTTTTTTTTGTCCTTCACAGATTAATTTTTTGATATTTCTGCCAAGGAACTCGTCTCCACCGTCAGAATATCTTCTCCCTCCTCATTTCCGATCTGACGACGCTCATCCCATTTTCTCTTTCTTCCTCCTGTCAGCCGCATCAAAACGCCGCAGACAAAGACATAACTGACGTTTTTCGTGCTTTTCGTGCTCTCCGTGGAACAATTCCTTTCATTCCCTTCAAAGATGTTTTTATCTCCAAGAAAATGCCACCCTGAATGTTTCCCAAAACGGTACTCAAAAATGTTGGACTCGGAAAAGTCACGGGGAAATTTTCATTATCGGAGACAGAATTAGCTCACATTATGGCTGCAGTTTGCAGGCAACATGAGGTCAAAGTCTCTTAAAAAGAAACTCAAAGCCATAACAAAAGCTCTGATTCGCATTCGAACACCCAAAGCTCTCGACGATATGAAAACAAGGGAGAAATTTGTGAAACCGTCGACGTCCAAATTTAAAGCATTCGCAATCAACATCCATTGTGCTTTCTAAATATATTTATCTCAAGCATCCATGTTTAAAAAATCTTACTTTGTTCCCGAGCAGAAGCGCTCACATGCCGAGCGCCGAGAGGAGATCCCTTTTCGCAGCAGTTTCATGTCACCTTCAACCCCTATTAGAGTTTTCGAAAAGATCACCTTGCCAAGTTTTCAGTTTCATGGTTGGTCTCCTGTAGGGCCAAACAACGTTCAAGTTTTACAATAAACTCGGCAAAAGTTAATTACCGGTACGTCTTTTTATTTCCTTTGGGTGCACGCTTGAGCGATATTCTAAATCTTTAAGTTTTAATTTGGCAGTTTCGAAAGAAGTTTCCAAGGCTGAAGGATCAGAATCTTTCAACTTTTATTATGCAGTTAACAAACCGGAATGTAATTTTTAAGCTGAATCAGTGGCGAATACTTTGTTCGAACCGCTCCTTTCCATTTTCAAAAAAAAGTCCCCCTTTGGGTGTTAACTGCTGTCGCCTAAGAATCTCCAGATAATAACCGCCCACATTACAATTATTCACAGCCTTCTTAAAACCATTTACCGCCCTCTAGTTCACTCCAGGAAATCCCTGATCTGGTAATTCCAGCTTTAATCACGAAATCGATGTACGCAAACATCGGAGGAAATTTTAGCGACAGTTGTCGCCAATCGGAGAGAATAAATCGATCGACCGTAAAAGATTGACAATCGCTGTTGTTTCGGGTAAAAGTCGAGAAGACTGTTTTTGTTGGAGATCATTAATCAAAGCTAACGGTTCTGGGTCACCATCACAGAAAAGACAAACTTTTCCTAACCCTCTGGTGTTTTTCTTCTTCTCCTTGATAAAAAAAAAAAAACGCCGAATGATGACAAAAGTGAAAATGAAATACATTTTTTAAACTGAGTTTTCCGAAACCCGAGAAACACCGCAAATGCATTAAAATTTACCAAAATAGAAAAAGGAGGAGAAAAAAATGCGGCGAAGACAAATGGCGTCGGTTTTTTTTTGGTATTCGAATTTCACTTTCAAAAAAAAAAAGTTATGATTTTACAGTTTTTAATAATGATTGATTAAAAGTGATTTCAATACGAAAGGTTGTCTGCTCAAACAAAGACAAAAATCTGAAAAAGGTGAACGATAAAAATACCATTGTGAATTTATCCGCAAGGTAAATTAGTATCATTTTTCCTCTGATGTGCACTCAATGTCAGAATAATTTTAATTATAACTCTCGTTTTTATAATTGTCATACGCGTAAAATGACTCCGAACAGGACATATAAATTTTAAATGTGGCGTTCAATTAGCATCCGAACGGATTTCGTCAAATGACGAACTTGTTTATTGCATTTGGGAAAATTCTAAAAATAGGTTATCATTGAAAAAGTGGAAGGTTTCATTACGGAACGCCCGCCGTCACGGGAAATGAAAGGATTGCAAAGTTTTGAAAAACCGGCTGGCAGACGTGGGCGAAAAATCCCTTCGAACAAAACGCTAATTAAATGAAATGTCATGGCAATGATGAAAATAATGAAAGGCTCCTGGCAATGGCCATAAAAATGGTTTGTGGGACCAACAAAATGAGAGCAGCGCCGAAAATATATCGCAAAAGTCTTGTATGGGATATACAAAAGAACATATTCCTAAAAAAAGGCCTTTGATTCTTTGACAAGAACAGATACATACTGTTTATATGTACTGTATATGTGGAACCTGTATATTATATGTTGGCTGCTTTATTTTGTATTTATAAAAGTATTTACTATTTTATTTTATATATCTTATTTATTAGTTAAAGAATTATATATTTATTTTTTATTTCTGTCTGCTTTTTCTATAGTTTTTTTTTAAGTTACTGTACATTTGTTATTTTCAAATACTGTAGTCACCAACTTTAATGCCCAAGGGCGAAATAAAGTTCATACTGATTGATTGATTGATATTTGTACTATATATAAACTCTAAAGAAGTTTAATTGTATAAAATTACAATATAAAATGTAAATTTAGAATTATCTAAAAATAATTGTCACTAAATTATAATTGACTGTCATTTATATTTAGCAAGTATAAAACAGTATAATATTTAACAATCTAATAAATAAAAAATAAATAAGTCAACAAATAAGAATGTAAATAAACATAAATTAATGTTTAAACAAGTAAAAAAAATAACTAAATAAATGTACAAATAAATAAATAAACAAGTAGAATTATTAAAATTTTGAGTAGACTTTTTTAAGCACTGCATTAACATATTCTATTCTGTTTTGTTGGCAATACAGTACATTCGAATACCAACCTTACACCCGGTCTTTCCTCATTTTCCATATTGAATTTCACTCAATACCAATACTTTTCTCACAACGAATTCGAAACTGACAGAGCCACAGATACAGTTTTTACAACTGACTGAGCGCCGGCATTTCAAGCGGAACGAACGATTTTGTATTTTTCCTCCGGCTATGGCTTCCGCATCGCGACTTTGTTTTATTCAGCGTTTTAAATAAATATTTTCATTCGTTTAATTAATTTTAGCTTTTTCCCGGCGTTCGTATCTCGATTGGTTCAGCCGCTGTCTTGAATATAAAGTAATGCAAATCCAAATCGCAGCAATCTGATTTATTTTAGTAAAGGTCAACCTTTTGCAAGCGAACCTTCCCGCGAATTTTCGATCATCCTTACGTTGTAGAGAAGGGTTCTCGCACCCCTGCGTTAAGATAATCCCAATTGGGATTATAACCTAATGAGCAACAGTTTCATTATATACAACAGGAATTACATTTCGTTTTTTTTTGTACTGTAGATATACAGTTTTTATCTGTATTTTACTTTCGCACGCCCAAATGCCAGTTATTTGTTCTTAATTTATACATAAAAATTGTTTTATAACTGTGGATGCGTTAGTATAATCATTATCATAATATAAATAAATTAGGGGTGTTTCTCTCTGTTTTTAGAACTTAATCCTTCCGCGCTAAATCTTAGAAAAGTTGCTGTAGCAATTTATATACATCCACTTCGACTCGAGTGCTAAGCCCAACGATGAAATCAGAGTGTTGGGAAGGATTTTCATTAATCCTATTTCGAGGGTCGAAGCATGGAGACGCAGTTTTTAGGCAGCCATTGAACCTCCGGGATTTTCGAGTTGTGTATCTCCCCTCTGACTCGCCAGACGTAAGGTGGCGCTTCCGAGATAAAAATTTCAACCAAGGATAAAAACTTGATTTTCATAATAGATTGCACCCCCCTAAAAGTGATATTGATTTTGTTTTTATTGGTTAGTGTTAAATATTCAAGCAAAACCCAGAGGGTTTCGTTCCTATCCATCCCTGAGGGGTCGGGGGGAGGGGAGGGAGGGGGGGGCGGGTTCACCGGCATGAATTGCAAATTTTTTTCGGTTTTTTGGTAAAATGTAAATTTAAATTTAAACCTCCCCTCGGAAGAAATGTTTCCCCGGTGTTTTCAAGAGTGCTTTTTCTCACTTTCTTTGATTTCCTTTGATTTCTTTTAATGCCGCTTCCCAGAATCGATTTAAGAATTTTTTTTTAGAATCTAAACAGTTGAACTCGAAAGAAAACTGAAACATTTCTTTTTTATCATTATTTATAATATATCAGAACAAAATATACCTCATTAATAAATAAATATTATTAAATAACACATTTTTAACGCCCGAGAATGGCATTCAATATTTACAAATAAATAAATATAATTATTTAAATGTAATTTATTGTATACTGCATATATTTAAACGTCTGTATTTCGGCACAGTATTATATACTTTTTTATTTGTTCTTCCCGTATTTATTTTTGGTTAAAAATGTAATTTATTTACATATATTATTTACTTACTTCATTTCTGTTTGTTATATTTTCTACATATATAATTTCTCTGACAGACCTATAGCTTTTTATATGTAAAATTCCTCTTTTAATTATATTGACTTTTTATATTTTTTCTAATCATCTCGAAATAACCGAAAGTTTACCAGGCCTTGAAAAAAGATACAACGATGCAACTTATCATCGTAATCACTGCTTTTTCTTATATGAAGGTTGTAATTAGTAATTTGTGAGAATTTGATGAACTGCGTTGTAAGCGGTTTTTTCAGTTCATTAATTGGAAATCCCGCACTCTCCCGAATTTTTTTTTCAAAAACGGCTGCCCAATAATTTTCGATTACAATATATCAGACACACGGACAGGACTAAGAGAGATAACCGAAGAATGAGTAGTACTATACATCATGAGTCTTTTATCAAATACTTATTCCTTATCCTTCGAAGCTTTTCTCTCTTGTAAAATCCTCTCAGTGTTAAAAAATCTTCTTTCGAAAATGACAGTCCCCCCCTTCCATGATGGTTATCGAGCTCGTTCACGTCGCACTGCAGCAGAAGAATATAAACAGATTAATATTATTATCGAGATCGCGTGTGATATTGCATGTTAAAACCGGATATTTTAAATCGAAATTGATTCTGTTTTGTAAACACAATTTAAATTCGGTATAAGTTCCTCCCTTGCGCTTTTCCCGTCGCCCACAGATTCAAAAAATCTATCTACGGTTTTGAATATTGCCAGAGCACTGGCTAAATTTTTAATCAAAAATTTAATAAAGTGTAACATATCCCGAAAACCGCCGATCCAAGTTTACATGGTTGCCAGGGAGTGAACCTTAGGGCGTTTGCATGAACATAACCCGTCCGCCTCCCCTAATCAAATATTCGTTTTGAAATGTCACTATTATTAGAATGCTCAACTTAACAAAACCGAAAAGTATAAAAGCCTCTGTTCATGCGTATGTAAATCGAAGTTGGGATTGTATTCAGGGCTTTTCTCTTGGCCATCGCCTCTTTGCTAAACTCTAACGATTCCCTAAATCTCCCGGTCTTAGCCGACAACACGGAGCTCTCCGTCTCCTCGCAAAGTCCAATTACGAATCAAGAGATATATCTTTCTCCCCACAAATTCGATGCCGTTTTCCTCTTGTTAATTGAGATCCTTAAACTTAGCCGAACCGGTCCCCACTCGCCCCTGCCTCCCCTCTAAATGTAAACGCTTCTCCTCCACTCGAGTATCTCGTTGGTCTTAAACCCACCATTAACCATTTCTCCACCCCATCTGCGACTTAAACCTTCATTCGAGTGCCGTAAGGCTCATTTCTTGCATTGGGTGTTTGAAACAGCTCCTTTCATCTTTTCCTTTTCTCCCTTCCCTGAGAAAAGGGATTCGATGTATGCTGTCAAAGTTCTTTGTGAATTCGCCCTGAAGGCTCGAATCGGCAGGCGGTTGCCATTTCTTGTTTCCAAAGCCTGAGATTTCTTGGAAAAGCTAAAAGACCGCCAAAAAGCAAATTGTACAAATTACAAATGGCGGTGTCTAAACAAGAAAACCACTTATCTGAAACCCCAAGTTTTGAGCTAATGACAAAAATCTCAACCCTCGCCCCAATTAATTTTCACGTAAGCCTTGTCAATGACCGCGGCTTAAAACCATCGTTGTTTTCCTTCTTCAGACATCACAATGGCGTTTTTCATCTAATAAAACTTTCTCTTTGGTGTGGCGCTGGAAAAAAGCGAACACGCCTCTTTCATATTCGCGCCCTTTGTTACACTTTTCTTTTTCAATTCCATTTGTTCTCCATTCGTCTTTTTCATGGTTTCACCTTATTTTGTGACTTCTTTCCAGATGCTCGCCGCAGACATCCGCCAAGAAACGATGTTCTCCTATTGCCGGTTCACCTGACTCCGCTCTGATATGACGTAATGAAAACTGAACTGGTCATTTTGTTAATCCTCGATGTCTTCAACGCTGCCAAAACCGAACTCCGCCATCATCAAGACAGACACCCGAAGGACAACATCACCGGGTACCCGTGGCATTCGACGGCCGAGTACAAAACCGAGGAAAAGAAAGTCACGGAGATAACCAACCTCGGGCGTCAAGGCGGGGCGACCCCGCCCGAGGAAATCCTCCATGTGTTTGCCCCCCCGGAGCCCCTCCACAGATTTTACTCCGCCCCCCGATCAGAGGAGGAAAACCGCCATTCGTCCCCCACACAATCGGCCCCCGGATTCCACGAGACCGAGATTGCGGGTAGAAAAAAGGGGAAAAAGGTTTATTTTACAAAAAAGGAAAACAAAAGGTCAAAGCCGACAAATAAATTTCTGGATTTGGAAACTTCCACAAAAAGCTTTTCGGTGGAAAAGTCAAACTTTTACTTTGTGAATCCCGCTTACAAAAAAATAAAACGCAATGAAGTATTAATCGGTGATCCTCCAACGATAAATTCAAGCGGGGGACAAACTCGGAATCGAAGTGAAAAAACCAATTCGGAGAATCCGGGTTTTGCGACAGGATCGTTTCGAGCCCGGGGCTACAGCGACAGCCGCAGAGATTCAAATTTGTTCCGCCCGGTCACAGACTTTCGATTTCCTGTTGCTGAGCCTCTGCTGGCCTTGACCGACGCTTTGGAACCCGACGAATGTGTCGAAAACGTTGTAGAGGATTTTGCAGTCTCTGATGATCTGGTTGCTGCGGCTGCTTTGAGCGACAGGGATGCAGCCGAGAAACTGACGACAGCAGCTCTGCTGGTGAGTTACATTTAGCACAGAAGTTGCATGAGCACTCTGTAATAACCAATTTCTAATTTCTAAAACAACGGCAAAGCATTTAGTTTTATCCGACTTGAAATTCTTGCGTAGCGCCTATTTATCTCTGACTAAAGTTTTAATCAAATTAAAATCGATTAATTATCTTCATCAAATTTTCGTCGATTGTCGACACTTATGTCTTCTATCCGGCTCACTTCCTCCAAGACTGGTACAAAATTACCAAAATAAATTCCCCCAATAATATTTTTTCCTATTTTACATAAAATGCATTTTATAAATAATAAATACACATTGGAATTAAACTAACTATTGTAACAGATGACCCGCATTTTGTCTATTTTTACTTTTTTATTCATTTCTTCCCTTTTCCCGATTTTCTCTTCTCTTCATTTTTTCCTTGTTTTTATTTTCTTTTTATTTTACCCCTTAACACGTTAAAACTTGTAAAAACATTTAAAAATGTTTTATTAAAGCTATCCGGAACCAAAATGACCGGACTGCCCGTTATAATGTTAAAAGAAGATAAATGTTGGGCATTTCAGACTCTGTGAAGCAGAGACCATCATTTTGAATGTACTGAAAAAGCCATAGAATATCAAATCACACGGTCGGGTCACTTTTAGTGAAATTTCTCATTGACCTCATCCAATTTGCAGGACTGTTCAGTTTGGTTCGTGACCTGTTCAGACTGGGGGAGCCTCGTTGCCTGATGAACGTATCAGGCAACCCCCCAACGGACCAGCTCTCGAATCGATCTCCAAGAGGATTAATTAGCCGAGAGGAAGGTCATGCTAAAAATGTTTGTTTTTTTTTTAAATTTTCCTCAATTTTTATGATCGCAATTAAAAATTAATTTCCCGTTCCTTCATGGCGAGTTTTATTTTCCTCGTCCATTCTCTTCGTCTCCTTCAGACGCGGGGATCTCTCCTCAGGGAGACTTCCCAGAAAATTCTCTTTTCTCTTCATCTACGGGAGATCCCGAAGAGCCCCCGATTGGCTAATCGTCCCCGACCATCGGCCTTTCTGGCAGATGATTGACGTTATCATAATTAGAAAAACTTTAACTTTTCCAATTTACTGGTCCGGGGCGCACAATAAACTTCACTTGGTGTTTGAGTCAGTGCTCGAAATGACTTGATCTGCGGATCGAAGATTAATTCGCTGATATCGACCTGACTTTGGCGAAAGAGAGCGGAAGCTCCGCTTTGTAGAATGAATTAATCTGTTGACTCATCGTTAACTATTCGTTTATCTTTGGAGTAATTAACGACCCGATTTCTCTTTATTGTTTTGCATACGTTTTGAGGTCTTTCGTTCTTAATCCTTTATCAACTGCATTTTGAACGACTCAAAATTCCTTTTAGCTCTCGTATTGATAATTTAAAGTGTATACAAAAAAAACCTCCCCGATGTGAAATTCGATTTTTTCATTTTTTCCCCGATCGGATAATATTTTAAAATTATATGTTGTTCAAGATAACTGAAGATACAATAAATTAAAAGTCAAGATAATGAACGGGAGTGCAACTCCAAAAATGCCAAAGAAAAGTATTAGCATTTTAGGAACTTCCTCGAAAAACACAACAATCTTCTAACTAAGGAATTATTTGTAACAAACACGCACATTTTATTTATTCGACTCCTTCCTAGACAACTTTCTAAAAAAATATCCATCTCGTGAATGATCACGGGAAGAGCTCTCATCAAGAACTATTCAAAAGTGAATTGCACGTGATGGAGAAAAACCGACTGCTTATTCAAAACGTAGCCTTTTCCCTCCGTTGTGTTTCCCTCCTCTTAGCGTTAAAACTTCGAGCAACCTGCCCCGGATCAGAACTTTCAAATTTATTTCCCTCTGAATGAAAAAGTCTTTGAATTTTTTAAAATCTCCCTCTGACCCTTTTTCTTGTTGGCTAACGAAAATCTTTCGATCTTTCGCCGGCGAAAATAGGTTTAGGCTTCGTCGTTTTATATTGCACGAAAATCTAAACAGTTTCCTCAAGGCGTAAAAATTCAATTTTTAAATTGACATTTAAAATCGCCTTTTAAACGCATGGAAGGAAACGTAAAATTGAGTTTTATAATTACATAACATTCACAAAAAGGTCGTAAATGCCTAGTTATTACGGTTTTCAATGGATTTACATCAACTGAGCATTTACACCAAAATTAAGTGGAAGTGAAATTTTTCCACATGTGTTTATTTAACTCTTATTACAGTGCAGAGTATAATTATTTCTTATTTATAATATATTTTCTTATAACTTTTTAATATTTATGCAATATGTTTTTTTTAATGTACTTTTACATATATCTTCCGAATTTTATTAAATTTTTTTTGTTTTAAAAATTCTTTGTCATATATTTTACATGCAGGGAATTGAGAGGACATGAATTTCTAGGCTTTGAGCCTTACAATGAGATTCCCACTTCACGCCCACTCAACTGTGCCAGTGTTAAAATTTTCAAACGGCAAACATTCTAAAATTTTAAAGATGTTCGCGGGACTCCCCGAAAACTTCGTTTCCTTTAGTGTAATTTCTAACAAAAGGAAAAGATATAATCGGAGATAAAATTCAACCGTTTATTTACTCTGGAACAGGTCCGGAAAAATAACAAACAGAAGCAGCTGACGTAGGCGTTCGAAGGAAGCTGAAGCACCGTTTTGAAAGGGGGAAAGAAGGGTGGCTGAAGATACGAGAAATGGATCGGACGGTTGGAGTAGAGGAAGAAAAAAACCGAACGAAATATTCCGAAAAAGAGGAGGAAAAGGAAGGAAAAATAATACGGGATGAAAGTAATCCCGGGAAGGGAAAAACAAGGAAAATAAGAACTGTTTTCAAAAATGAAAAGTTTTGCACGAGGAGCCCACGGCATTTTCTTTCCTTTTGCTGGCTAAAGTTAAATAAAGGAAGAATGCTCCGGGAGATACCCGATACTGAAGAGTAAATACTCTCGTTTGATCCGTACAATTCTCGGAAGTGACGTGCTAATATCAAAAATCAGATCAATCGAAAGAAGGGAAATTTTTTTGAAACCTCTAATCAGTTAAAAGTCCGTGAAATTCCCCCGTCTCTCAAAGCCGGAAAATTCCCCTTTGAAGCTTCCAACTTCCGTTAATTTTTTTTTCATTAAAGTTTCGAGCTCTGAAAATTCTTCGGGCTTTATTTACTCTCATCTCCCGCAAAAAAAAAAGAAAAAAAAATGCCCTGACGACATATGCTTTGGTATCAAAGTACACTTTTTAACTTTTTTAAGGCTCGATTATTTTCATTCTGGAAAACTGTGTTTTTTCTTTTAAACGACACTCCGGAATAATAAAAAAATAAAGAGCTTTTGTTTACGTAAAAAAAATGACCAGAAATTATGCGAGGAATGAGGAAATGAAGAAATTTCCTTTTTGAAGAGTCACGTTAGCATGTGTTAACTTTTTTCCTCATCATTGGGGAAGTGGTTTTTGCAAAAGGGGGAAAAAGGCTGTTTGAAAATTTGGCGTTTTGGGAAATTCAATATGTTTTCAAAAAGCCCTTGTCACAACAGAAATATGGAATGAAAAATCAAACCCCATTGGAACGGCACAATTTAAAGGAAGTTTTCTCCAAAAAGCGTCCGTGGAATTGACAAAGATGAAAGTTAACACATTACCGCCCTGGAATTGAAATTTTTATTTAAAATCCACCCCCTTTAGCCTTCTCGGAAGACTAAATCCTATACCTGAAACCTTTCTACGCATTCGAATGTTTGTAACGTAAAGATTTTTCCCATTAAAAAATAACTGACAAAAATAGAAAAATATAAAATACACGCCAAGTTGTAGTTGAGCTGCCGGTGAGGAAAAATTTCCCACGTTCGACTTGTTGCCCTCGAAAATTTTTTCCGGCAATGCACCGCTTTATTTTTCGATTCTATTTTTATGAAAAAGTCATACAAGCCTATCAATACGCATAAAATTTTTCCCCTTTTTTTATTATTCGGATTGCAATAAGTTGCAAAATATAAAGAAATTTTTCAACAATTCAGAGATTCTTGAAAATTCAAAAGCTTCAAAGAGAAATAAGAATTCAGTTTTAAAACTACTCATTCTTGAACAGAACTTCAGTGTTAATGGATTAATAAAAGACGGATTTTATTATATGAAAATTGATATCAAAATCATGAAAAATAAATTTTTTAAGAACTAAAACTTTCATACTGAATGTAATGTAAATGTGGACAATATCACCTTTTTTGATTCGCAATCAATCAAATTAAAGCAGTTTGATTTTGATTTCTGTTACTATTATGTTTCCATTGTCACCGGAAAAATAATTAATAAATTGGCAAAGTACTGTGCATGATAATTATTTTTGAAGAGCTTCTTTTTTAAATTTAATAATCGAATCATATTTATTGCTCCGCGTGATTCAACACCTCGTTGAATCTGTAAATTGGTAACATTTCTTCTACCGTTTTTAATTTCAATTAATTTGTTTTTTAATTTGCGTGACAGCAAATGCAAGGCTTCATTGGGTAATTTTATAAAATTGAATTTCATCCCCGGTTGAATTTATTTCAAATGAGTTATATCAAAAGCAGAGTCTCGAAAACCTTCATCGCCTCTTTGGTTTTATTTATTTACTGTGCTTCAACCGCAGGCGAATGCTGACAAGTAAAAATGTGCTTTTACACTTAATGTGTTTTCTTAATGAGACTAATTATTCTTTTAAGATTTTCCAAAAAGAACAAAATTTTGGGTCAGAAGATGGATAAGAGGAAAATGGAGGAGCACAAATGAAAACTCTGCTTCGGTAAGCAAAGCGTAGGAAAAGAAATAAATGCCCGACTAAAGAAAAAGGTCAGCAACTGGATTCTGGAAATACGGCTCCTAAGATTAGGGAAACGAAAAGTTTCCGGGGAAAGGTTAAAAACCGACAGGAAATCGAGTCTCATCAACAAAGACCTGCCTCGGCAATTTTATGTAAAACACTTTGTAAATTTCACCTCAGCCCTTAAAGTTTATTTAATTTCTTTCCCTCCCCCGCGACTGCGCTTTTTAGAGCCCTTTTTACCTCTTTACTACTTTATGTAAATCACCCTGAGTAATTTTTCAAAAGCCGCGCGTACAATAAAAAAAAATTTCAAATTTAATGGCGTTGCCAAAGAGTTTGAGCTTAACTTTTAAGATATGGCTTTGGCATTTTGCAATTTAAAATTCTCGCACACTCCATCGAATCATAATTAAGACTTCAAAAAGTAAGTAAAAAAAAAAACATTTTCATATTTCTGCGAATAAAAAAAACCCCACAAAAATCCATAACCGAAACATTTCGTAACTTTTATACATTTCGGAGTTTACGCTTTTATGAATTGCGGAATTATTCAAAACAGCGACTCCCACCAAATTCATAATATATATAAAATCCCTCGGATTATGGCGGTTTATCTATCATTATTAACTTTGGAATTTATTGACAGTTTACTAATACCTATTCCTCAAAGAGTAAATTTATTTAAAAGATGTTCTTTCATGCACAACTCGGTCGGGCATATTTTATCCGAATGACTTCTGAAAATGGTGAAATTTGGAAAAGTTACCTTAAATATTTGTGAAAGATAACAAAGAGCTGGAATCACACTGGAACTTCAAACCTTTGATATTTCTTGCGTGACGAACCTGTAAAAATTAAAGAAAAGTTAAATCTTTTATCCTGCTTTTGACTTTCGTTAATTAAAACAGTCCATTTAAGCGATGCTCCAAAAATCCAGCTGAAAATGAAACCCCGAGTGAAAATATAATGCGTAATCACAAATAAAACTACTTGACACGAACATTTTTCTCTTTTGTCTCAAGTGATCCATATTCTGTCGTGAACTGACATTTGGTTGCGGATAAAAAATTGCGGCTTTCAGTTTTCCATGAAAAAAAAACGGTTCTTTCAAAAATGGCAGTACTTCGGAGAATATCAAAATTTTATGTTAAAAACTCTGAAATTAATAATGACAACCACAAACCGGAGTTAAGAAAAAGCATAAATATAATTATGAGTTCGTAAAAGCAGGAATAAATTTTAGATTTAAACTAATGAGTTCTTGAATTGACAATTTCAGTGGTGGCCAACCTTTCATCATATACGGGCCAAACTTCATGGCATCGCGACTGGCCCAAATTTGGCCCGCGAGCCAATACGTATGTGAATATAGGAATAAAAGCGCGGGCCACATGCAACACCTTCGCGGGCCGTAGGTTGGGCACCACTGGACTATTTAAATTATATAAAATGGAATTTTCTGTGGAGGAAATAGAACAAGAAAATCGAAATTTTGAAAAAGCTCGCAACATCTCAGGTTCGGTGGTTCAAATTTATAAAAGGTAAAGAAATGAAATTGAAACAAGAAAAAGATTGAAATAAAAATCTAATTATGTAACGTGATCAAAAACCCAATCAAAATGTACGATTAGTAACAGAAAGAGCGCAGTGTAATAACGAAAACAAACCGATGGTTGTACGAAACGGAGAAAAAAGATTTTAAAATACGGAAAATATTGACGATAGATTTTAAGTTTTGCCGGGAATCTAATCCGAAATAAAATACATTTCGCTCTTTGTTTTTACACCATCTTGAACTTGAGTTTTCAGTTATTTTTCATTCCTTTTCCTGATATTATTTCATTCATTTTTTTTTATTTTGAGGGGGTGCTCTTGGTTTTCCTGTGTTGTCTTGGTACTAAAATAGGTACTAAATTATCGAAACATCGATCATCACAGTGACTTGGTCGTTTTTTTTAGATATTTATGTATAGATATGTATTTTATTAAACGGTTTTTTCGATGGAAAACATCACTTGAAAAAAATGAAACCTCAGGAAATCTTATAAAAGTAGCAGATAGAAATAGAAGTAAGACTGAATGAAACCTCAATAAGTCTTATAAAAATGGGGAAAAGTCTAAAGAAAGACATTTTCCAAAGCAAAAATAATTTCAAGAGAAAAGCAAAAATAACTGAATTTCTCACACCGTTATTAATGTTGGCACCCCTGACCTCGAGGGATTTCGGACGAAGTCATCGACGAAGACCGTCCCCCCCAACGAGTCATCAGACACTGAAAGTGGCAAGAACGATTGCTCGTTACTTGGGTTCCCGTCAAATGTGGCAACATCGCATTTGACAAAAAGTTTCATCGTAACGGTTTTATTAAATTTATAAAGTGGACATTTCTTATAAATTGGAAACGAAAAAAGCGAAACGGAATTTTAAAATCAGATATATTTTTGATTCTCAAAAATATCAATTTCGTTTCTTCTGGTTGATGAACATCGAAAAGCAGGTTTTAGGGATTTAAATCAAATCAACTGTAAAAGGAATGAACCCGTAGAGATCGACAGGGAAACGAAATCATGAAATTATGTTTTGCTTTTCGTATCTAATTTGTTAAACAGACCGGGAACAAATCATTAAAGAACTGAATTTAGGATTTACACATTTAGAATTTGTTATTTAGGTGAGGTAGATTTGGGTGGGCTTACAAAAGCTAGACGTGGCAGGAGAAAAAGCAGGTTGCCCTAATCAACCCTTAAGCTGGATAAGCGTGAGTTTCTTGAGAAATTGAATTAGCCTTTAGATAAATGAGTTTTAAATTTTAATTTCAGTAAGTCAATCATTTTAAAAAGCAGGTAGAAAATATTTTAAGACATTTCGGATTTAAAATTTCTATTTGATTCAAAGGGTTGTAATTAAATTCATGGAAATATTCGTTTATAATAATTTGAAAAGAAACCGATGTCTGCGTCGGATTTTAGGAATTTGCATTTTCACGGGCGTATCTAAATGAAAGAAGTCTGACTAAATGGAAGAATTCGTCTAATTCATTTTCCGGCAAACTTTTCAAATGAAATAATGTGGGTAAAAGCTATTTTAAAATTATACTGGAATTTATTCCTCCATTCGGAGAATCATAAGTGCGATGAAACTGACGCATTTTTTACATTTTTTTTTTGCTTAAGGAATGAATTTTGTTTAAGCGAATTATAAGCATGTCAGCAATTCTGTACGACGGCAGAAGTTTCAAGAAAAGAAAAGTACTGTTTTCGAAGATAAAATCATTGAGACTTATTTTACTGTCAAAATAGTTTCTTTATTGTTTGTATAAGTGTGAAACTTCTCCAAAACCAAAAGAAAGTCAGCGTTAAACCCTTTATTAAAAATATCTTTGAAGTCAGAAAAGCGGATATTAAAAATATTCCTGTCAGAGTGGGCGTCTCTGAGCTTTGCTGAAGCCTTCCGTTAAATATTTAGCTTTAACAAAACTTTCCAAACTCATTATGCCCTCTTCATTCGCTTTTTTTACGCAATGAATTACTCTTTTTTGAAAAAATTATCCTTTCTGACGCGAAATACATAACTGTATGTCATCACTCACCGAAATGTTCCCATCAAATTAACAGACAAATATTTACTGTTACTATTTATTTTTGTTTTTTTTCCCTTTTCTTTCTTTTCTTTAACCCTTTATTTTTGTTTTTTTAATTTTAATTTTACTTAATATGTGCATACATTGCTTTCTTTTTTACGCGGATACAGTAGCGCTCAAAAGTATTTTGACAATAAATATCGTCAAAATGACATATTCAATAATTATTTAATTAAATTATTACATACAAAGCAGTAAAACATTAAAATGTTTAAATAGTGAAGAAGTTTGAATAGTTAAAATATCAACTATTTACAAAATAAAAAAGGACATAATACACCAAAATACAATAAAATATAAATACAAATATAAATAATAATTAAATAAAAAAATTCGAAAATACGAAAGAGTACTTTAGTACATACAGTATAAATACAGAAGTGCTTGAAAGTATTTTGACAATACAAAATTTACAAAGAAATACGTACAAAATAAAATTTCATTAAAATGCTTTCACATCTATAAATAAAATATTAATTAAATAAAAGAAGAAATAAAAAGAATTTATCCTTAAAATATATGGAAAAGTAACAGTATAATTATGGAATAGTATACTATCAATACTACTAATAGTATTGGTAACTATAAATAATACAACCATAAAATAATACACAGCCGTAATAAAATGTTATTGTAAAATAATTAAATAAGAAACTATAAAATTTTGTATTGTCAAAATACTTTTGAGCGCTACTGTATATCCGATACTATTGTAAATATAAAAAAATTTGATGAACTTTGATGTAATAAGTCAAAAGAAATCTGCAAATTGTATTTTCCGACCGAATTGAGATCGAATTAATTATCAGATGTTCGCTTTTGTCGTAAAGTTGGGTTTTTCGCTCCCATTCGTCACCACCCCGCATATTTCCAACCCCATTTCCGCCCTCTCATTTTAGAATGCGTCCGCCCCCGCACTCTTATCTTTTTGTCAGCATTTCGAATCATATGATCGCATTCTCTTCCTCTCGTTTTTGCTCCGGTTCCATCTTATAACAATTCGTAATCTCTATAAAACATAAAATTGAGAGCGATAAATTTAAAGAGAAAAACTGCCATGACTGCAATATCACGCGACACTTCAGAACGCAATTTGATAGTAATTTCGAAAGCGGAACAAGATTAAAACTTTCATAACTGGAAAAAAAAATGCTAAGATTTTCGTCATTTTGAAAAAGTATCACTTGAGTTAGGTGAAAACAAATCAAACGAGAAAAACAAAATACAAATATAGAAAAAACGAAAAATAATGTTAAATAAATTTCCCCCGAAAAACAACCCAAAACGGTGTTACATTGAACAATGATCTGCTTCTGTCGTGACAAAGCTCTTATTTCTCTTCGTAAAAAGTGACTCGAGCTTTCGGTAAAAATGAGAAAAGAAAAGGAGAAAGAACTCGGCTTCTCATGAATAATTCACTGCTGTCCTCCTGCCATAATTCTCGTTGATCATTTGCTTCGTTAGGCGCGTTTCCCTCAAAACACATTTTGGACTTTATTCACGATTTTAAAAATCTTAATTACCTAATAACTATTTCTGGACAATGTAAGACTGATAAGTTTCTACCATTTTACTGAAAATTTGGGAAAACTCTAACCAATTTTTTGAATGAAGACTTTTAACATTTTTTTATAACTATACTTTTAATAATTTTACCAACTTTCAGCTGTATATGTCTAATTTGACCCAAACATAAATTTTAAAAGAATTTCACTTTTGATAAATTCCCACAGAGGGAAATCTCCAATTAAAAAAATTAATTTTAGGCGCGGTTTTAATAAAATACCAAAGCTTCACAAATTATTAAAATAAATAGACTATATACTACCAGAAACACTAAAAATGAGTGAAATTTAAATTTTATTTATAACGTCTCATTTTAGGCACAAAATTAGGTGATTCCATAATTATAATTATTTTAAAACAAAGTTTCCCTTCAAATTACTCCGTATTAATTGCAATCTGTGGAAAAATCGATTTCTAAACTGATTCTGAGTACGAAATTCCAAACCTAATCACCAAAAGGAACAAAATTAGAAAACAAGTCGACTATTTATAACCTTTTGATGCCTATTTATGTCCTAATAATCCTTTTTAAAAAATGTCGAACCCTCCTGAAAAGGTCAAAATATTGAAAAATCGATAAGCTTTCATAAGGCAAAAGGTGCAACAAGTTTTTCGAATAACTTTGATCACGGGCTCAATAAAAATAAAAAAAATATGATTCCGTTACAACGAATCTTAAAGCGACCCGCATTCTAATATCTTCATTTATAATACCTTCTCTTTTCTTTTCCATTTTGAAAATTTTCAGCATAATTTCAAAATTCTGCCGCAGAAACTTCGGAATGCAAGCAATTTAGAATTAAATATTTCTTTTACATTTTTCGGGTCATCCGAACGTTATTAACTGCTTTGGAAAACTGTACCGGAAAAGTATAAGTTTCGAGGGTTCGGACTAAAGCAGATTAACGCTTGCATGAATTTGATTTAACAAAGAACTGGCCATGACACTTGGTTTACCGCAAAATTAAATTGGAGCCATCTTTAAGATTTAAAGGTGTTGCACCCTGGCGGCCTTTCGATGCACTTTTGCAAAACTTCCGTTGGCAATGGCTCAGTAACGGTTGGAGTGCAGTGCGGGGAGGGGAGTTTAACTTTTGAAGGTCAGGCGGGCGCAGGGCTGCCTTCATTATGTAATTTTTAATGACTAATCTAAAAACAACAGCATTTTTTTAAACTTAATTAAGTAAAACTGATTTTCCTCTCAGTCGACATTCATATAATTAAATCTAGCATTATCCATCGCAACAATGAGATTTGTGTTTTCATAATTAAAAAAAACGTTAGAGAATCATTGTTTGGTTTTTGATTAAAAATATTTAAAATTATTTTTTTATATTTTGCATTATTAATAACAACATTATTAATACGAAAAGCGGTAAGTCACAGTACTTTGCCTTCTGTTGGTTTAAAAAAAATCTTCATGAAAACGGTTTGTCTTTTGATTTAAAAAATGGCCGCCATTTTTATTCGTTAAGATTGACCGAACCCTTTCGTGTCACCTCTAATTTAAAATTATACTCCTTTATTCTTACTGCTCATTTAAATTTTTTCATTTTGATTTGAAACTAGTACAGAAAAATTTCATTTTATTCTTTCAGTGAGCAAATATTTATATTCGCAGTCTTTAAAATTCATAAGCATCCCATTAAAAGAAAAATTTCACTAAGAAAATGGGGAGTAAGGAAATTAATCAAAAAAGCCGGAAAATCTGAGTGAGTTAAAGGAATTCCGAACAAAAATTTAAAATTCTTTCCTGCGAATGCATTTTTAGATCTTTCGCGCCTCACAAAAGCTATTTTACATTGCCGCGTCAAAGGCATTGTTTCTGTAGCTCAGATACAAAATAATGAGCCAAATAGTCAATAAACTCACTTTCGGAAAACTTAACATTTTTCCACCCTTGTCATCAGTCATTGCTGTTATTGCATCATTACTGTTTTACAAGTTGCCAGTGCAGAATACACTTTCATCATTTTGAGTCTTTTAGATTTTGCAAAATGGGGGCAAAATGGGTGGTGTAAAACACGACTGTAAAATGTTTTCGGGCGGTCCTAAAACGACTCTGAGAAAATTTGTCGAAAATTTGAAACAAAATAATCTCAAAACTTTGATATTAATCTGATTCACAAAAAACTTCTTGATAAAAACATTTTAGAAATCCATTTTCCGCTGAGTTAGATTTCCAAATAAATTGTAATTTTTCTAGAAACTCAGGAAATTTACTTTAAATTTCACTTCTCCTTCAATTTCCCTTAATTCCGTTTCAGTTTCTAGCAAAGGCTTCTGTTGAACTTCTAATTTTAGGAATAATGAACAATTGATCGACTTTTACGAATGCTAAAGGTAACACAGACAGTCTTTGGATGAGACCATTGTAAAAAATAACGAAGGCTGTTTGTTTCAATCAGAGTTGAGATAATCAGAAAATTTTCTTTTATTTTTATAACTTGTACTTCTCTTTTAGTAAAACGAAAATGAGGTGAGGCAGTGCAAAAGTCGGTGGTGTTTCATTTTATTACTAGTATTACATACTTTTAATTAAAATTTTCAAAATGGTCGATAATATCTTCAACATTTTCAGCTCTGATTTTCACATTTTCTCCGGTTTTCCTGCTCGAATAAATTGGGGAACAAACAACTTTGTGAAGAGCAGGGAAACAAATGATTCGAAGGTTTTAAATTATGCTTTTACTGTTTTTTTTTAGGATGGCAACGACGGGCTGGATGGGATGACCGATTTTATGGAATCCATTTTGGAAAAACACCCGAATATTGCATCTATTTCCGTGACTGCCATTAACAAGGGTGAAAAATCAGAAATGTCGCAAACGGTTTACAGGAAAGGAAACGAGTTATTCGTGGATCGACAGTCAGTTGGATATCTAAAGTTTCTCAGCGACAAAAAGTCCTCATGGACACCGTTGTTTTGGAACTGTTTGTCTAAAACCTGGATTTTCGGTTACTCATTTTCCGCCGAAAACGAAAGTATAAGGTAAGTTGTCACTTTTCTTTTACAGACCTATCGTATACAGTAAATCTTGTACAGGTGTAATACCACCGCACGGTTTTATGGACAAAAAATTGGTCTTTTTCTTTGTCACCAATGTATTAGTTATTAATACTTTTGCATTCACGCAATTATTTTTTTAATTTTTTTATTATTTTAGGTTATGTTTATTACATCTTATAAAAGTACAAAGATAATGTATACACATTGAAGAGTAGAGAAAAGATGAAGGACACTTTATGTATCTTTATGTAAACAAGTTGAATCTTGCAATGCTCCTACCCTCCCTCTATTACCAGAAACAATCCCACGTATATTATTAAATAAACCAAGAAAAATCATTTGACGTATATATACGGCTTAACGGGTTAAAGAATTAATTGCAATTTAATAATAATGTCCAATATTATTAACATTATTCGCGGATAGGATAAATTGTCAGCGGATCAAAAGAATAGCTGTTCTATATTTTATTTTAAAAGCCTTTCCTAATAAAGGAAACTGACAAAAATCCTTCCCAAAAAACAATACAAATTTCCCGTAATCATTCATCTTATATTCCGCAGTTACCGTAAATATTATATTTCGCCTCATACGAAATCTGTTAAACTAATCAAAATGAAGTGAACCCGACACCTGAAATAATGAATAATTTATTATAAGAAGGAAAATCAAATTACAGAGGAAGACAATAACTAAGAAAGTAGAAAGAGCTCTCATTTATGCAGTATAAAAAATTCGATCTGTGATTAAAGTAGAATTAATTGGTTTCGTGAATTATAATCGAGAGCAACGTCTTCGCGAAGAATTTCATTTCCAACCCTCGAATATTTTAAATTTACATTCGAAATGAGCTGATCATAACTTTGCATGACAGCCTTTCTTATAAAACCGAAATTCCATTTTCTTAATAATTTATCGCGAGCATTGATTTCGGATTTTCATCCCATAAAAAATGATGAACTGAGCGGACGAGAGAGGCAAAAAGAAGCAGCGACATATTCTTAAAAGAGTTGCCGAGGCTGAAAAAACTCTGAATTCAGCTTAAAACTATTAAATCACAATGCTGAAGGCAAAAATTTACACTTGTGAAGTGGTTAAAGATGTTTTATACTGAATTAATAACACTCATTTTATACTTTTGTATTACCTTTTTTTCCCATAAACATCATTATCACCCACTTTTAGAATCCACGGCTTTCAAGAATTGAACAGCCCTCAAAATATATACTATTGTTAAATAATGTGTGCCAGTATGACATTTCAAATTTAGAACCCGAAGAAAACGATTATGGAATAAATGCTTCTGAAAATCAACTTATATTTTTCGACGACCTTTCCTTTTCTTCTCTTTTTCAGTCAGTTTCTCTCCCAATCAGTATTTGGGGCAGAATCTCACGAAATTCAACACCGCCGTATTTTTATTGGTGACAATATTATATTGCAGTCACGTTTGAAAATTTTGAAATGGCTTTTGGCTGTAAAATTCAAGTGACGTATGAGTTTCCTATGTCTTTTATATATAAAATTAATGCGCCTTGATAATCGAAAATATTAATAACGATTTCACCGGATCTGTTACTTCGAAATTAATAACTTGTAATTAAAAAGACAGGCTTTAATAAAAAAAGTTAAAATGATTTTCAAAGATTTATATAGGAAAATTGAAGGGAGAAGAGGGAGAAAAACTTCTCCACGACAAACGGTGCGGTTTATTCTTTTGGAATAAAATCGAAAAGTCAGTCCCTGAATCTTTCGTTTTGTTAAAATATAAGTGGAAAGGAAAATAATATGAATACAAACCATCGGAGTGTTCAGAACGAATAGAAAAGATGGAGGAAAAGCAGAAGTCGTCCCGATAAACCCACTTTCGGTGGGGGAGAGGGGACCATTGTAAGCTTTGTCTGACTCTGGGCAGACGACTGTGAATTTCCTGGAGTTGGTTGAATTATTCTGGAGTGCAGTTTGCCTTTTTAACACGAGCATTCGTGCCGAAACTCAACTCCAGTGACTTTGAGTTTGAAAAACGAGTTTGTTTTGTGTAAGCCAAATCGATGTGCACTGCTTTTAAAAATCTCCATCTCGGTTTTCTTGCCGTTCTTTATATTTTTATAGTTCCTCCTTCCATCTCGAAAGGGACTTGGGTTACTTCATAAAAACGATTTGATTTCAAGCTCAAAGAAAAATCCCTACAAAAACTCTCATTCACTCTGTTCTCATTCATTCCGAGTTCACTCTCTAATAATGAAGAATAATTCTTCAATCTCTGAAAGATTTTATTCTCTCAATGTGGTAAGGATTTTATAAAATATACGTTACGAACCATCGAGGGACTGTATTGTTATCCAGTTTGTGTATACATAAATAGATATCGAAGACCACTGCGATTTCCACATGTTCCAGACCTTGGTACTTTAATTGTTTCTCAGTTTCCTTAAGGACCACCCTCGTATTGCATGCGATGTCTACATCAATTAATGGTGAATTTAATTTTATGAATTCCAGGATTGAGGCTGCCATTTATTTTAACGTTAATCAAATCAACGGAACAGTGGACCAGTGCAAAGCATCGTTCCGTCAGATTCTCAGTGGAGGTCCGAAATGCGACCTGGCCACCACAGAGGTATTACAATTGTTTTCTTTAATTTTCGAGGAAATTTAACCTTAGAGAGAAAACTTTTAAACTTTTGCGGTGGGCCCGCAAAACGGTATTAACACATTCTCGAAATTCACTCAAGATGGAAGTTTTCCAGGGGGAAAAAACCAAATCAGTTTTGACGGGTTAAAGCCTTTTACTGCAACATTTTTGACCCTTTTAGTGACTTTTCTTTCGCAAGAAAAAATAACATTTTTTTGCTTTGTTTCGAGCCGTTCCTCTTTGCCGAAAAACCAATTTCTTAGATATTTCCTTTCGCGTTTCCTCTTTTTCACTCTTCTTAATAAAAAGTAATGATTGTGCGCAGGTTAATCCTCGGTTTAATCCTTGGTTGAAAGAGACTTACGCCACCCTGTGATTTTTCGAGTGGTAGACTCGCCTGATCATTTATATAATGAATAAATAAAATAAAATAACCATTTAGACACAGCAGGTTTTTTACTTTCATAAAAAGAGAGGAAATCCATTAATAATCCGGTCAAATTGGAAGTTAGAGTTGACATAAATTCCTAATAAGCTGAAAGTTGTTTAAGAAAATTATAAACGAAAGGAATAAATATAAAAATAATTATAGCAGGTATCAAATCAAATATAATCGTACATACATTATGACAATTATAACTTATTCAACTATTTGTATATTTATATCTGAGGAACAATGACTCTAAGTATTAATACATTTTTTTAGATAATTTTATGATTTAAAATTTTTATCTGAAACAATCTGATACAGTAAAACTTAGTTTTACTGATAATTGCGAAAAAACTCATACTTTTGACCTTTGACCTCGATCCAATTCTTTTCCCAGCGTTTGATCGATGCGAATTTTTGACATTTCTTTTATAATTATATTTTGAACAATTTGCAATTTCTTCTTTGGAATTTTAGTAATTTGACCCCTTATTTTTCAACTAATTTGAATGGATCATAAATCTTTGGATTATTTTCTTGATTGATGGGAATGTTTTGAGGAATAAATAAATATTATGCATCGCTCCCCAACCGCAATGACACGCAAACGCCGCATCGTGTAAAAGATGAAAGCAGCCTATGAGAGTCTGCTCTGAAGAACCCACAGGAATTTAAAAGTGAAAGAGAGCTCTTAAGCCTCCGAGAGTAAAATGAAGGGCGCACTAAATATTTATATAATTATAATTAAAAGAGATTAAGCGGAGAAAGGCGAAGGAAAGATCAAAATGGAGCAGAAAAAGGAAATTCGAATCTTTCAGTTCTAATGGGGCTGCGATAAAGATTCAGTTCGGATTCCCCATTTTATGAAATTTTAAGCCGTTGGTTTTTTTTTCAGTGCAAACCTCTTCTCCAGACGGGTTTTACACTCGGCGGGTACAAGTGCGCCTGCCTCGAAGGTTTCTATTTTCCAGTCGCTCTCCAGACCGGCGAAGAGTATTTCAAAGGTGTGGAACTGGAGCAAATTTCCTCAAACATGAACACGTCTCAGTTCAAGTGAGTTTTTCGAATTTTGGTTTTTGTTTGGGTTTGCATCGGGGAATCCCCAAAGGGGTCGTCAGTGTCCCATCGACGCTGCAATCGCAGTTGAGGTCAAATCATGAATAGATTTTGGCAAAGAGTAAATAATTAAATAAAACTGGAATAAATCCAGAAGTTCTTTCGGATCGACTTTGAAGTGGGGGTCCAGTTTGAAAGGAAGAAAGCAAAGGGAGGGGTTCCCCCAAACCGCAGCCCTTCGTTTCCGCTTTCTTCAAAGGGGAACCCCTCAGGATACGCCGACGCGACATGCTTCCAGGAATTTTCATTTAAAGAAAATAAAGTTCCGAGGAAAGCCGGAAAAATTTTTTCGGTACTCAAAGGAATTACAAAGAGAAAAGTGTCAGCGAAACAGAAAACTTTTCCGGGCCCGCTTAAAACCTTGAGAAAGTTTCAATAGGAAGTTGCGATTTTATCGATTGAAAAAAGCTGCCGCCCGTTTGAGAGTTAAATATCGCTCCCAATATTTTTTTATGATGAGGAAGATGGCAAACAATGAGAGGGCGCAGATGGCTTTTATAACTTTTGAATAATTTCGAATTAAAAAAACTTTGAAGTTTGCTTAAAGATTTTATTTATTATTAATGCCATCTCGATTTTTAATCAGTGCGAACGGGCGGGGATCTTTTGCATCAAGTTTTCTCAAAGTTCAAGTGGGTGCTCTCTCGCTAAGTATGTGCGCTTCATTTACTTTAGAACATGTCCGCCCTGATGAAATCTTGCAATCGATTTTCCCCTCACTTACCCCCGACACTTACCTCCGTATTTCGCACAAATGTAAATTTCCGTTGACATGGAATGTTCCATCGTGACCTCGTTAGTTAATCAAAGTCAGCTGAAGAGTTGAACATAAACAAGGGCACTCGAACGGATTCACTGGGTCAGGAACAAATTTTTGAACAGCATAATTCACTGCATTTTTAAACTGTTTAACATTTTGCAGACCGACTTTTTAAAATTAAAATTCATATAAAATCGTTCAGAATACAAACGCAATTTGACCATTTTTTTATCTTCTTTATTTATCTGTTTATGACTCCGAAAACCGTTAACGAGCATCACTGTAGCAGCCTTTTTGATCAAAGGAAATGTTTCGAAGGTGTCTGAGAGACCAGTTTCAAATAAAACCAATAAACTTGAAATTTGCAAGATATTATCTTTACTTTCTAATCGGGAATTGGTTCATGCGGCATCCTGGTTTTTCACCTCGGAGACACTTTTTCAGGTGACGGATTCACAGTGTAATCAAACGAAATTAAGAATTATGGAACCGAGGGCAACTGGAAATCACGAACTGAAAAAAAAAAATGTTCTTTTTCTAAACCCTCTCCGTTTTATTGGTCCTTTTAGAAAGCTGTGCTGCGGTCGCAAACGAATCGTAAACTCGTTAATGGTTCGCTAAAACCTAAAACCACTCAGGCGAATGTCGAGCTATCTTAAAGAAAAGAAAATTCATCCCTCTTCGGGGCGAGAAAAACGGCCACCCCCAGCTCAGATCGACTTGGTCTGTGCTAACCAATCGTTTTATCAGGAAACGATTTTTCTGAAATTACTTTCTTTGCCGGAGGATCAAACGAACATGAATAATAAAAGGGCTCGGCACCCTTTTCTTCATTTCCCTTCAGTATTTCGAACCGGAGGTACACCCTTTTGAGTGTTTAGGTAATTTTGGCTTTATGGAATTTTTATTTTTATGGAGACATATTCCTGTCATTTGGCCTACGCGGTTTTTCATTCGACCGATCGGATGGCTTCGGATTCCTCCGGTTTATGGTAGTTGCCATAGTCTGAAAAAGTAGAGGACTGATTTTGAACGATGAAAAGATTTTGTGAGTCTCTTTGTACTGGAAATATAAAGGTAATTGCCCAAACTAAGTAGCCTGTATAAATTAAGTTGTTTGAAAAAATTACCCAAAATAATTCGTTTAAAATTCTACCCAATATTTTCAAGAGCAGATTTGTAAAAAAAAGTTCAACGTTACCGAAAAAAACGCCCGTTATTGGGGTTCTAATGTTAAGAAGAAGCGATGGGAAAGAAAGAGATCGTCAAAGAATTGCCAGAAAGAGGAGACCCGTGGGAGCGATAAAAGGGAGAAAATTATTCATAAAACACAACAACCTTCAGATTCAATAACCTCTGGGGCGACGATGATTCGAAGTGATTGATGGCGATAGCACAGTTCAGCCCCCGCTTTTACAAAATACAATTTCCTCGGTTACTTTTTAAGAATAAAACAATGGAAAGTTAAAAAAGCGAATCCGACTTTGATAACAGCTCTGCTCAAGTCGCGTGGCAGTTTACCAGCTCCCAGCTAATTTCTTTTGTATTAAACGAAGAGGAAAAAATAAATTTTGCTTGGAATTTCATCCTGGTGAGGTAAATATAATGAGGTAATTATTATAAAGAGTCGTTTGTAATTGGACTCTTTTCGGTAAATAAGTTAAAAGTAATGACGGGAGTTTTTGAGGAGCAAAAATTTTCTTCTTGACTCTCCTTAGAGGCAGACATCTTTTCACCTTTACGTCGTTCCTTTTCAAAATTTTCGGAAATCGCTTTCAGCTTCACTTTGATAATACACTCATTTAAAAACTGTTTTAATTGTCGGTTCCTAAACTGGGCAGGAAATGACGGAAGTTTAAAGTTTTCCTCCCAGGAGAAATTAATTTTTTGGTTGTTAGGCAAGAAACGTTAACTTGATTTAGGGGTTGGTTTTAATAAAAAACCAAAAATACCAAAGTCCCCCCCTTCACATTGATGAAAAATTTAATGGCTCCTCAGAGCAAAAATAAGGAAAAATTTCCGGAATCCCCAAACAATGTTTGCCTCCATAACCATTTTCTCTGATCTCCCGAAGATATCTTCGGAAGAAATTTCTTCACGGGAAATCTCTCCATTTCCCACCCCAAAGATGCCTACAGTGCCCTGATTCACTTCTCCCCTGTCACCATTGAGGCAAATGTTTTTCGCTTGAACCCTCACATACTGCTCTCTCTTTTCGGTGGCTTCTCTTAAATATTTACATTTCTGTATTTGTACTGGTTTTTATTCTTTCTACCTGTGCCGTTCTGTTGCTGACCACTGCTCGTCATCTCTTTCGGGGAATCATTGCTTTGACTCTAACAATTTATATGGTTATAATAAAAACAATAGGCCTATGTGTAATATATATTATAATTTTTCGAAAGCTCTCGAATTCTCGCGGCCTCCTTTCATTCACCGCGTAAACAGAAGCAAAATAATTTGAAAGCGTGAACATCTCCTTAATTTTGGGATTCTCGGTAATCTCAGTTTGGTTTGCCAAAGTCCACAGAAGGGAAAGTGGAAAAGGAAAATGCTGCTGCAGGGGGAATGGAGCAAAGTATGCTCGAAGGATGGGAAAAGTTTTCTGCGTTCTTTCGTATCGATTCATATTCGCTTTCGCTGTCTCAGAAGCTTTTGCATCCGCTTTTCACTTGTGCAAATTCTTCCGTGTTCCTCTCGGGGAAATATCGACGAAAAACTTGATTTATAACCGTTTGAAAATTTTAATTTAGTTTTCCGTTGAATGCGGCGCTTTCAAAAGCACTTAACCTTGCGAAAGAATCCCGTTAGCGGAATCCCTTTCGAAAAAATGTCAAATTCTGAACTCGATTGAAAAACGCACTAATTCTTCCGAATAACTCCGAGAACAACTTCTCATACCGAGCTAAGGAAAATTTCCAAAAGGGCTAATTGCTTACCGATTGGCCAGCTGTTAAATTTCTATTTCCCTCACCAACCATCAGCTTGAGTAGCACCCGGTCACCTTTGAAAGCTCAGCTTACCCCTTTCGAAAAAACCAAGCTTTTAATTTCACGCCTCTATGATTCAACCCAAAGTTAAAATGGGGATTTATCTTCTTTATCAAAGCCTAATCTTCGCTGAGAAAGAGACTTCGCCGCCTTTTCTTTTTCATTCTTTTTAAAAATATTATTAACTCCCCGTACCAAAGAGTCACTCTTATCGCCGATGTCAAATCCCGCAATTGAAATATTCATTCACCCCCTTATTGCCCATTGCATCCGTTCTCCCCGAGATTTAATACAATTTGAACTCAGTGGTCACCAACCAGAGACCGTGAAGTAAACCGACAGGAAGAACGTGCGAGGTTCTTGATTCTAAACGTCAGACTCATTTGCATTCCACCCCATCCCGTCATGTAAAAGTCAGCAGCATTCCCACGTGTTTATTAGTGCGTATTTCTTTCTCTTTAACAAAACGTCACTTCCTTTTATTCAGACCAGTGTGGTTTATATTATTGCATCATGTGAATACCTTTACGCCATGATATTCTACGTTATAAATAAATAAATTCGTTCGAAAGCTTAGGGGTGAAGATTAAAAAAAAAACAGAGATGACACTGTTTTGATACATGCCCTCAAAAATAGATAAACGGTTTTAAAATATCAGCATTCACGGTTGCTTCACCTGTTTTCAAAGGCTTACGATTAGTGAAAGTGTTTTTGACCTCATAAAAAAAATTTCCCAGGTAATTTTCACTTGAATATTTGGTCAGAATGATTATTTTAAAATCTATAAACGTCAATGGAAAAATTAAACTCGGGGAAACCTTTCGAGTTTCCCAGCGAAAGGTGAAAGTCTGACGAGTATTGATTTTTATTTCGCCCTCCTCCTCTTCGTCCTTTGTTTTTTTTTTTTAAATACTAAATTACCCTTTCGGTTTTTAAATAAATATTCATTTATTTGTTATTTCCGCTAAAAGCTTTTATTTATTTCAGTTCCTCTGCGCTCTTTATTATTGACAGAGAGAACCTTATCGTGATTTAAATTATTGATAAAGAAACGGCGAATCGGCTGCAGTTTAACCCGAAAAGTGGATTTGTTTCGCGAGAAAACTATTATTCCCACCCTTTTGGTGGGCCGGGGTTGATTCTGCGAATTACCTTCACTTTTCATCTACAAGAGGGAAGGTTTAAAAATGTGCTTCAAATCGCAGAAGTCTGAGTATGTTTCGTGAAGTTTTTTTCTTTTTGTAAAAATTAAAAATAATAAACGAAGGATGAAATCGGGAAAATGTTGAGACGTTTCTCATGCGGAACTTTCATGTCAATTTTATATAATGAATAAAAATAAAGTTAAAAAGTGAAATTAATTTATACTTTTGCGAATTTCATTCCTCTTTTTAAACCTTTCCATGCGGTACGAAGTGGATTGGGAGTTAACAGACCGAAATATTTACATGAATATTATATATGGCAAAATATATGAATCTATAAGAATGGGTTTTAGTCTTTGAAGGGACCGGAAATTGCGGGAGAAAAAGGATTCAAATGATGAAATCGACAGTCTTGGAAACCTTACAAACGAGTGTTTTTTCCCCTCATCATCGGATACTGGAGATGTTTCCAACGATATTCTCAAATTATTTTACAGATTCTCCCGAGTGTCACGAAAAAGATAGTACCTTAATTTACAGGAGTGTGAACCCACGTGGAAAAGATACGAACGTCTGCGAATGTGGTTTCGAAGAGCAAAACCCCCGGCGGATTACAATTCCGTAATTTCGTTGTAACACCCGACTCCCACCCCCCCCCCCCTTGGCACCGACAATGTGTGCGATTATATGTGGAGAGAGGAATTCTACTTCCGCGAATGGAGGGAATAAGATTTCAGGACGAAAGGGAAAAATTTATCCACTGTGAAAGAGTAAATTGGATTATTTAAATCGAAAATGAAGCAGATGTCAAACTCAATGAAACTGAATTAATTCTACTCAATTTTAAAAGTCTTTGAGAGCCCTAAAAAATTGTACATACGCTTAAAAGAAATTATAGACTGACTAATACACGAAACATATGTATTAAATGAATGAATAAATAGATAAAATAATAATAAACAAATAACATGTGCAAGTAAATATGAAAAATAAACATCACACATAAGCAAATAATTTGAATAAATTATTAATGCATATTTGTTTTTCATTTTATTTTTAAACGGTTTTATTTCTATAAAATATTTGTAAATATATTAAACACATATGTACTTACTCTTATCGAAGGAAATCAAGTTTTAGGCGAACAATAGAAATCAATCGGGATTCAAATTCTCTTTTAAAGATACGATAAAAAAATTTTCTTTCACAGCCTAACAATTAACATTCTTTTGCAGATGCCTTCCATGTCCTGAGCTTTGTGCTGGTTCCTGTTCGTCGGCCGGGTTCTGCATTTTTCAGAGGAACAAATTATTAAATAAAGTCATCTTCGCTGTTCAAGTTCTCTGCATGTTGGTAGTGTATGTTTTGATCATTTTGGTGTTCATTCACAGAAAATGCAAGGTAAGCCATTTTCTTGTTTGGCTCTTTCTTCTGGAACAAACCAACCCCCCTCTCTCTCTCTCTCTCCTTTAGTAGACTGCCTGTCGGCGACTAAAATGACCGGGGGCGAGGCCGTGTAATTGGCCAAATGCAATAAAAGATGAAAACTTCCCACTCAGAGAAGGAATTTCTATGTTTCTTCTTTCCGTGTCCCCCTTCGGAGGGTGGACAAAGTCGTAAAACAAAATGTTCCCGCGACGCGGGGAACTTTTTATTACAAATACCCAAATATCAGTTGAGGATTGCGAACGTAGTTTGTCGGGGCGAACGGGGGCGAAACACGGTATTTAACAAAGGGACGGGGTTGACGGGGTGGGTTTTTTAAAAGCCTTCCAATTTCCATTGAAATAAAAGGAAGGGTTTGCGGTGGCGGAAGGTCGGAGGGAATTGGCGGCGCCGTCCATTACATGTCCCCTGCACTACAGCATCGAATCGCCCATTGCCAATTGGAAGGATTTTCATAAAGCAGTCAATTTGGGCGAACAATGGAACTCCCGAATGCTTTGGCGAGGTTGACAGCTTTGTTGGCTACTCGTTGAAGAGCGGAAGAAGCGAAAATTATTAATTCGAAAGAGACAAAATCAGGAGCACTTCATCGACGACAGCAGGACGGAAGCCTTTCACTATTGTTTTGGCCTGTCCACAGCATTTTCCAACGTGCCATTATAAATTAGTTGGTCCGCAATTTAATTGATTATTAAAAACCCACTTAATGAATTATTAAAAATAACGAATGGAGAATAAAATGGCAGACTGGTCTGTCGCGACTTGTTTAAAATTTTTTGCTCCGGTGTAGACTCCAAATAAAAAATTTAAATTTCCAAAAAGTGCATCTTTTTAACACTTAAATACTTCAATTGTACGTGACGTAACTCAGCAGGGATTTTCCCGTCAACGCCCCGCTGGGATGTTTCGGACTTTCGGGAGCTAAAATTGGTTTCTTTCCTCTGAGAAAGAGACCGATTTCACAGCGAACAGTTCTCCAAAGGGAAATTTCTCAAAATAGATATGAACTTAAGCGGAAAAGCCACCGAAACTCGAAGAACCGTTCGGGAACAAATATTTAATCTCTGCGGAACACTTAAGCTCATGAACCAAGATGCTTTTCTTAATTAAAATTCATATTTTAATTGTTTCACACTTTACTTATTTATTTTGAATACAGTCACAGTTGCAATTTTCCCTCTGAAATTTACACCCGCTCCCGTCCGCAGACTTCGTCCAAATTGACTTAATGCGCCGCAGTCGGCCATTGTCGAGGAAGAAAACTTTCAAATTCTCGAGAAAGACCCGTCTATTCTTTGGTTAAATAAATAGTTTCCCGTCCCTGCATCAATTCTTTCTCCATCCGAACCTTTAATACATTCGGAGAGTAATTCCGGATTAATGGACGCCGTCGCAAACTAAAACCTCCGTCAGATGGTCCGTGGGCAGACCCCTTTCATTTCCTCCTCATAAATCTCCCCCAACATAATCAATTTTTTTTCGTTTAAGACCATCGCCTCAGGAATGTGGACCATAATGGAAATGATTTTGTTGGGAAGCATTTTTCTCTACGGAATGGTATGTGAATTTTAGAGATCACTCGCAGAAAAAGACCCGAACACCAAAGTGAAGGGGTTAACACTAAACATTTTTCTATAGCTAATCCCACACACGGTGTCATTTGCTCCGAAAGCTCACCGTTTTTAGTTTTATCTCCCGAGTTATTCAGCAACCCCATCATACTCGCTTTTAATTTGAAAGTGTTCTCGTCACATAGAAAGAACTCTCTCCCCCATTTAAAAGAAAAATTAAACGGAGTTATATTTAAACTTGCAATTCTGCCAAAAGCAATTTAACATGCGTTTCACAAAAGAATTAACAGTTTGCCATTTTTGTGTTCTGACAGAGCTGTTGTTGTTTTAGCGAAAAGCACGTAACTATGTCACGTAAATTGTCTGAGATTGTTCAGAATGTTTTCCTTTCAGGTCATCGTTCGAACCCTCGACGCTTCAGCATCGCTTTGCTTGATCGAGATTTGGTGCAGGGAAATGGGTTTTGTCATCTGCTACGGAGCCATAATCCTCAAGTTGTACAGGTATAGGATTTCGATCTGCAGTCGGCAGATGAGGTTCACTCATGATTACTTCCGCTTTTTTCCAGGATTTTAATTGAATTTCGCACTCGAAAAGCTCACAGATGGATAGTGAGAGACAAAGATCTCCTCAAGTACCTTCTGGCCATGTTCATCGTCATGATTGGGTACATGTCCGCCTGGACGGCCACCAATTTCTACCTTATGCAGAAGGAAAACTACAGCATGTTGACCACTGGTGTGACCGATTGGGGTTTTCATTTTAATACGTGCAAATCCATTTGGTGGGACTACGTCACGGAAATCAGTAAGCTTTTTCTAAATTCGAGGTTTCCACTGGAAACTTCTCAGTCGCTTTGCTGTAATTCTCATTTTTCACACGGTTCTTTCGAGCTCTGTTTTCAAGTTTCCCTTCGACACATTTATATCCGACAGTTCTCATCTATCATAAATGTGTCCCGCCCGAAAGCAGGTCTTCAACATGAAACCCTTCCACGAGTTTTTACGGACATAAACTCTTCTCAACCAAATCTTCTTGCATTTTTTTTCGACTCGCAATTCTATTTCTGTCCAGCTATTCGACCAACTCGAATTAGCGCAGAACGTGACAAAAGTACTGTGCATTTTTTGGGGCACCACTGTATAGGTTTTCCTTCCAGTTACGTAACGTCGTCTTCTCATTGCTCTTCTACCTTCTGACCTTTTTATTCTTTGGTGTCTTCACCGTGTGGAATTCTTCAGCTCGAATGCATTCATTTTTTTCCAACCATTTTCTCCCGCTTTTGTTGTTTGTCCTGGAAAACTATTCTGTCAAAGATATTAAAACTCTGCTCGACAATCAACGCCGCTGTAGTTGCGTTATTTCGCATCTTCTTCTCCGTCTCTTCTGAGGGGAACTAAGCTGCATCGAAAGATTTTTCGTCTCGCCTTCTCGACTCCTCACCCTCCCCCTTTGCTCGTTTCTTATCTCGGATATTCAATTCAACCTCATAAGCTTTCCCAAACTCTTCCCTCTTTTTGGTTCTGTCATCGCGCGACCTAAATAATCACCGGCTTTTTTTTTTCTAATTTCACGCCTTTAACTGTAAACTAATTATTTACTTCAGGTGAAATTCTTATTTTAATTTTTGGAATCCACTTAAGTTATGCTTCGAGAAATGCAACTACACAGTTTCAAGAACGTTGTTTCCTCTGCATATCCATTTCTGTAGAAGCTCTTGTTAGTAGTATTTTCTACATCTTACGCTGTTTCTATTGGGACGCCACAATGCATCCTGATTTCAATCTAGTCACCAGTTTCATTCGTTGCCATCTCAGCACGACAGTAGTCCTTTTGCTGTTGTTCATCCCCAAGGTAATACTCGTCCTGACGTTTCCGAGGAACCACTCCTCACGGACACTTCTCAAAAGCTCCGTTTCCCTTTTCAGTGGTGGTATCAGAAAGTGCAGCTGAACAAGGCGAGGGTGTCGAGGAACTATCTGATGCAGGAACTGGGGCGAGGAGGGCCGGAGGCGTTCAAACCCCGAGACGGGGTGGTAGCCACCAACAGCGACGTCGAGGGCGAAATCAGTCTGGCTGATATGAACCCCGAGGATATAAGGGTGAGTAGATAATATCGATGTTTCTTTGAGGAAAAAGGGGGTCATTACTCAATGAAAAAAGTTATTGGGTGACTTTGTCTCTTCAAATTGTACTCTGACAACATAAAGTGGGATTGAGTTCTGCAAACTTTCAGGCGGAACTAAAGCGGCTGTACACCCAGTTGGAAGTGCTCAAAAACAAAACAATACGTTTCGACAACCCGCACATCTCCAAGAGACGGGGAGGTCGGAAAATAGCTCACAGAAGATTTTCATTACAGGTAAAAGTTTAATAAAAGTTCTCTCCTTTCAGAGAGACAGTCTCGCTGAGAGATATTAAAAAGTTATCCTTCACGGGGATTTTATCGTAGAAATTTTTTCTTTTGCTCAAATGTATCGAACTTTGAATCCGAAGTTGAGGAAAGTCCTCGAGTTCTGCTCTCTTTTCTTTTCGAAGCTGAACTTGTTCTCTCCCGAGATCCCTTCCTGCAGTCCCGATCTCGTGTCTCTTCTTTGTGCTTTCGCTTTCTCTTGGTTTTTCCGATTCAGAAACGCCCGAATGATCTCAAAATAAAATTTTAGTGCTTTTCCAATAAAAAAAATGAAGTTATAAAAATTCAAAATGTCCGAACGAGAATGAAATAAGAGCTCAAAAAGCATAACTAAAAATTTGTAAAACCTAAAAAAATTGAAGCCTGTAATAATTGTAAATTTTAAATGAATTCAAATTAAAGTCGGTAATTTAGGGATTTAAGTTAGCAAATTTTTGCCGTCTCACTTCAATAATATAGTCCATAAAAATCACCGCATAAAATTACCACTTTAACAGCCGTAGCTTTGTCATGTCAGCTTTACAAACAACCTCGAGACTAATAAAATAAATTCTGTTTGCATCGCTTTCGCAGAAAAAAGGAAGCAGAGAAAAGGTGAGTGAGCGCGTCATTTTGGGCGATTCTCGTCAAATGTGACAGTTCTCAGAGTACTCAAAGACCCCATTATTCAAGGCACATGAATCTCCAGTTTCCAGGCAAGCTGAGTCCTGAAGGACGAAATTCGCAGACGGGGAAAATTTTTTTTTTTTAGAAAGTAATGTCGATAATAATAAAAATAGTTTAATGTCGAAAGAGTATTGTAATATTTTGGTATTATGAAATAATTTAAGTCACACAACGCGCAAATAAAACTACGAAAATCATACAATTTACAATGCCCATGCGGTAATTAAAATATAATACATATGCGGTTATTAGAAAAACACAATTTTGCACTCTCTTCCACTTCTCTGTCTTTTTCACTCGCTTTCCTTGACTACTGTACCTTTAAACCCCTCCCTCTGAATTTCCCAATATGACTTCACAATACTCACACAATATCCAATCACTCCGAAATCAAATTCGCGGCCCCCTCAGGCTCGCGTTGCTGACGTTTTACTTGGGAATCGCTCTATATTCTCTGAATGCCTGGAAATTCCAATGAAAACGCACTTTTTACTGTTCTTTTTTTACCAATGTAAACGAGGAAATGTTTAATCCGAGGTGAATTGACAGGCTCTGCGGTATCAGACTCAGAGGCTGTCGGCCAAACACACAGACGTGGAGGTGACGGAAGCGGAAGCGTCGCGCACTCCCGAAGACTCCGTATGCTCGATCGAAGGGCCCAGTGTGATAATAAACGACGGCCCCAGCGACATTGTCCACATGACCCCCAAAAAGGGCCAAATCTGACGATAGAACCCAGGCTCGTCCCACTCGAGGCTCGACCACCAACCAGTAATTGTAAGCGTTCGGTATTCAATCATAAGTTTTGTGACAGCAAATTGATAAGAATTAGCTTTAACACTAATCGTGGGCCATTTGATTCCTATTGAAATTTACTTTCATTTACTGTTTTATTCTTTAATTACCGACTAAAATATAATTAGCTAATTTAAAATATCAATGCGTTTACTGTTAACGCTATTCGACCCCGTTGAGGCATTAAAGGTACAACCTTTCTCATCTAGAAAAAAAGTTTTTAATTTAAATGACAAAAGTATGGGGATGACGGCTTCAACATTGTAAAAATATACCCTTTCTATTTTGCACACAAAATTCAAACAGTTTCCTCAAAACCTCTTTTTCCAGAAATGAAGCGCGACATCAACTCAAACGGAAAAACATACCTTTGGAACGGAAGTGGTTTCCCGGTTTTACGATTCCGGTTGAAAATCGTTAAATCTCACAACACGTGACTTCGGAGAAACCAGGTACTTAAAAATTGGAATTTCCATTTTAATATTTCTCTTGGAGATATTTCAAATGGCGGTGAGGAAGTTTCAAGGCGCGATTCAGCCCTCAGCGGACCAAATTATCTGCAGTAGTTTTTAATCACACTGAAAATCTGAAAAAAAATAATCGACAGCAGGAAAATTTAGATTTATAATTTATCTGAAAATATGTAGAAAACATAGTAAAAGAGATTCAAAACGGGTTCAGAATGTCCTCTGTTATTCTGCAGGATGTATTAAGTACAGTAATTCATTGTTACAATTCATGATATTGCAGCCACGAAATCCCATATTTGACCTGCGAGCTGCTAGTCAAATGAATAATTAAAATTGTTAAATGTGTAAAATTGTAAATTTTTTAATACTCCTGGCACCCAAAAGGGGAAATTCAGGAGCATATTATATTATATTTAAAAATTAATTATTTATTATATTGCCTTTTAATCTCTAACCTATTTTTAGTTATTAATCCTTCACCATAAGCAGTTAAAAGAAAATTATGTATTTTTATATAGTATTTTAGGTTATATATATTTTATTTCTTTCTGTTTTTTTAAACTTTATTTTTTAATAAATTATTACTTTCTATTTTATTTATCTATCATTTATTTATTTATTCATTGTTTATTTATATATTTAATTAATACTTCTTTTTTGTTTGGTATTATTCATATAGAGGAAAGAATAAAAGAGAAGAAAGAGACAAAGAAAATAAAATTTTAGTGTCGGTTTTATTAGAATTTAACCTAAATTACAATGCTTATATTTTTTTAATGAATACTGACAGTATAGAGAATAATATATTATATATCAGATATAAACTTTACAAACCCAAACCAATACAGCAGTTTTCTTTCATTTAAAAAATTTCGGCTTTTACACGATCAAAATTGTGTAATAATTTCGAATGGTTTCACTGCGATTTCCCACGCACATTACCAAATAATTAAATTATCTGCGTTATCGAGTCTTCTTTCCTTCTCTTATCTATCTTTTTCCCGTCCCTTATCTCCCTTTTTCAATTCAAGTTTAGGGAGAATCAATTTTCAGACAGTTTAAGGCGCGCGAAAAGAAACAAGAAGAAATTGCCGAGGTTTGTTTCGTCGAGTAGAAGGCGGTGCGCATTCAGCATTTGGGAACCCATTTTCCACGTTTATTTTGATGTAAAAGCCGTAACACAAATGAAATAGGTGTTAAAATTGATGAAAGATTCGGGTAAGCAGTTTATCCCATTATAATTTTTCAGTTTGGTTTTGTTTTAACGGTCTGTTCAAATCAAAAACAAAAATGGCGCACATTTTTCCCTTTTGCTGGATTCATCACAAAGTTTAGCTGTGTTCAAAATAAAACAACAATCATTTGATGGTAATCGATGGTATACGGCTTTTATTTGAGGTTTTCTTGTTCCAGACCACAGATGTTGAGCCGCTGCTCTAAGAGAAATTCACCGAGACTGGGATGTCAGCTTTCTAATTTAAGGTACGCTAAGGGTACCCCTCATGGGTAACGTCTGAATATCCGCCAGAGCAAAGCCTCCACCACCTTTCCTCGCAGAGCCAAACAAGGCGGTGGTCGATATGGGGAGTTGGCAAAGAACGGCGGTAGATGGCGAAACGGGCGAGAAGAGCGCGTAAGAGAAACGGATGTGGCAGTGTATGCGCGGTAGAGTTGCTCTGGTCAAGGAGCTCATCAGCTCACACGATCTATAATTTCCCGGCCAGTAATCGGAGTTGCGCCCTTCTTTCTCATCGGCTGATCTGAAGGGTGGCTTTTTAATTTGTTCACTTCAGAGTATAAAAATGACGGAAAAAAGCAAAGCGTTGGAACAACAGTTTTACACGCCGCCTCCGAAAATCGGGAAATGGCAGTCTTTCAGACAATTCCTATGGAATCCAGAAACGAGCCAATTTCTCGGTCGAACTGGCTCAAGTTGGGGTGAGTTTTTTCATTTCTTTTTTATTCAAATTACCAATTGTTAACTTTTCTTTTTGAAATTATCCCAAACGCGCTACAAAAACTAACCGAATATATTCAAATCCCCAATAAAAAATTTTCTAGTGGAGTTTGGATTTTTTTGAAAATAATTTCGCTGTTGGCCTTAAAACTCGAATTTCCAGTTGAGGGGTGATCGATTTAAATAAATTGACCTAATTTCTGAAAATCTCCCACCCCCTTAATCATTCGTCAAAACTTGCATCTCTTTACTTTCTCCCAGCGACGACGGTCAAATTTCCGACCTTTTTCCCTTCGAGTCGTCAGCAAAAAATGGCGTACACAAAGTGACAAAGTGGGGGCGTTGAAAAGCGGCGATGGCTTTCGAAAGGTCTTTACAAAAAGGTTCAAGGCCGCAGCAGACGATTTGTAGCGGAAAAAACGATTTCTGTTGTGTTTACTAAAGAGCAAACTCCTTTCTTTGCGGTGGAATTACGAGGGCCTTTCGCCCTCTTTAATCCAATCACCCTCTCGATTCAATATTCACCCCTTTCCTGATAAAAATTCTCTGAAAATCAATTCTGAAAAATCACATTTTCAAAGAAAGATTGGGAGCTTCCGTTTTAATTTGCTCGTCAGAGGGGTGTCGCCACCCTTCGACCGAAATTAACGGAAAAGAGTGAGGGGAGAAAGGGGGTGGAGGGGGCGGTTCGAAAGAAAGCTCGAGGCAAAGTCTGCAGCGAAATATTTTCTGAGAAAATAATAAAGCCACAGCCAAAAGTTTCACCGATTATTTTTTTAAGCTCCAACCCTTCTTCATTGGAGGGTTGGAGTGGGATAAGATTTTCCGACCGTCAGAAGGGTTTTACGTCCGCCTTCTCGTGGAATTCTTCCCTTCATTCCGACTATCTGGAAAATCGATGGGTAGATTGTTACTTTGTTGGAAATTCCGGTAAAAGAAGGCTGTGGAACCCTTCGATGACTGAATTTCCATATCAAAGTCAAAAAAATTCCCGAAAGAAAAAACTTCTGAATAATTTTTATTTTTATTACAATTTATTTCTTGAAAGTATAGCATTAAATTCAGCAGTGACTCACGAGTATATTTTACATATTAATATTTATGGTTTTGAAATTTTATGGTTTTTGTGCCCCGAGTTATGCTCTCTATGCCGCCGTTACCCGTCTTTAAAAGGTTTTGTAGTGTTGTATTTCCTTGTATGTTTCAACTTATCTACACTCCCTCTGGATGGGGAGTACCACCAGGGGAAAACCTGTGGAGTCAACCAATGGGCAGAGTCGACAAATGTCTTCAGGGTCACTTTTGCAGGTGTTACCAATGATAGATTCGCACGTGTAGCACAATTGATGATGCCCGCGACCTACTTCTTGTTCTGGTTAGCACAGGGAAGAATTAGAGCACCTCAAACATTTTTATTTGAAGGATTTTATCATTCTTAAATGTGAAAATCGACCCGTGAGGATTGGGTAGAATGGGGGAAATCTGACTCATCCTAATTTTGACTTTTTTTTTAATTTTTTAAATCGCCACAAAGAGAACAATTCACAAATCTCAGTCAGTGGGGTTTTACAAATTCGGACAATTTCTTTAAGACCTTATTTTTGGCAAACTCTTATCTTCATCTATTGGATGAAGTGCTCTTCTGGGAATTAGAATTGGAAAATTGGCTGAACATCCTTCTGAAACGCCGTCCAAAAAATGCATTCCACTCTTTAGGTTTGGTTCGAAGGCGTCGAACCACTTAAGCGATTCCCAGTTGTCGTATTTAATCATTTTAAAATTCTTCTGGCGTCTGCATGGCTGTCTGTTTCGAAACTCAGCGAAAACTGGAGAGCAAAATCTCCTCTGAAAACTCTTTTCGGGGAATAAAAACCTCCGAAAGTTTAGCGAAATAACGATGCACTTCGTTTTATCATATTTCGGGTGGAGGCGACGAGTCTTAATCACTTCCTCAATGGCATCCATAAGCGCATGTTTGATAAGATTTGGCACCCTTAAGCTTAAAATTATAATATATAATCGCAAAGTCAATTTAGTCGAAACCTCTTTGTGATGAAATCATCCCCTTTGCTTCTCCCTATCAAAGAAACGCTGCTCACGAAAGCGCTGAAATGATTTCTCACAAAAAGCTGAAAGCTTAGCGATGTTCGGTTTGTGAATTATTAGGTCTCATTGAGTGGTTGACTATTCTCGTTAGCGGCCATTGGCGCGGGACGCAGAAAAGGGACAGAAGTCAATTTTTGACCTTTTCAATCGATTTGAATTGTTGACACAGAGTTGTTTGGAAAATTAATTTAACTGACACTTGCAGAGTATTTTCAATGGAATTTAATTTTGTTTTAGGAATGTTACCGATCTTTAAATATTAATAGGAGTAACAATGATATATTTGCTGCATTTTTTTCCTTTTTCTTCTCCTTCCTTTAACTCTGTCCTAATTACCTTTTCATATTTTGCAGCTCTTTTTCATTACTCCCATTATTAAAACCACATTTTTAATCTTTTCAAAATTATGAATTCAGGCTAATGCAAAAAAGAATGTTTCACACAAGAAATGCCCTTCAGAAAACTCTTCCTTTGTGCTGTGGTTTTTTTATGTATTTTGTTTTTGGCGTTTCAAAATCTCTGTTTGATCTCTTCCTACAAACAAAGCATACTTTTAATTGAATTTATACTTTATTCAATCCTCGTAATTGTGCCGGCTCAGTTCTTGTAAGTTGACGTTATCATGTGGACAATAACTTTTTTTAGATCAAATTCTATTAATGATCTGCAATTAAGACTGTAAAATAGGCAATTGAAAAAAAATCAGATTGGAATGAATAAGAGGAGATATTTGAGGCTTTTCCTTTTTTCTAAAGCTTAGCTTCAATAGTTGACACAATGGCCATTGCATCACAACCGTTCGGTATTCATTAATTACTTTTTTCTTCTCCCGAAGACAAAACCAATCGAAAGGCAATCATTTCAGTTCCCGCCATTCGATACCCAATACATCGAAGGTAAATAGGTTAGTGATAGCGATCTCAGCTCGAAAATATGTTAATTGCATTTTATTGTTAAGGCCCTTGAATGTTGCTAACTGCAGTTAAACTTCGTAATTAGCGCTTCACAAAATCAGGTTTCTCGGCTCGGTGGACACAACGATTTTGTCGCCAATTCTTCGGGAGAAAAATCCGAGAGCGATTTTTTTAAAATTTAACGGTTGGCAGGTCGCTGTGACCTGCGTCCCCTCGTCTACCAATCTTATTACCATAGGGGAAAACCTTTTTTAAAATTACACTTTCACATGCGAAGTAAAATCGGCATGTTTATGCACTTGCAACATATGTCGCGCTGAGGGTGAAATTGCCCGCCCAAATCAAATCCACAGAGAGAGAGAGAGAGAGAGAGTGGAAAAGCCGGTGAACACGACGGCTTTCAAAGCAGAAAAACTTTCATTGCCGTAAATTGCACTCAAAGTTTTAATTACGCTGTCAGTCATTTTCGCACGCAGCCCACAGATCCACTTCCATTAATACGAAGCAGTTTACCTTTCCGTTGGAAATCACGGGTTTACATTACGTCGTAAATCATTTCTCCGTTAATCGAAGTCGGGGGATGAATTATTGCCTTTTCTCTTAATATTAGACAGCCCGGGAATTGGAGATGTCGAGAATGGCCATTTTGATACCTTTTCGGTTTTACTTGTAAAAATATTATTTTACTTACATTTCTTGCAGAGTTTTAAAACTTTCGTCTTTATTTTTTACACATGTGTTCTTTTTTGAAAATTGGGAAGCTCAGATAAAAAGCAAAAGATCTTTATTTCACATAATTTGAATTGTTAAGGAATTATAAATTGTTTTGTTGTTCATAAGACGTATAAAACACCGAAATAAAACGTATTTTTATTTTAAAATTAACCAGAAAAGCATTTAAGTAAACAAACAAAGTTTCATTTTGATACCTCTTGTAGTGTCAAGACAGGAATCCCCGAAATTTTGTTTCATCCTTCACTATCGATGGTTCTTGAGTCGATATTATCACAACTATTGCGTTCGAACATCCACAGCAATAAAAACACAGAGTGGGCGAAAGTTGTGGAAACGCAGTGAACACGTAACCAGTTTTGAAAATCGATTGTAAATAATCGTAGTCCAACCGCTCCTCCTTTTTTTAATTCACCCCCGAAACAACCCTCTGTAGAACGTCACGACACTCCAACAGATACCAGTTTGAAATTTATCATCATCAAAAAACTCACCTTTAAAATGACTGTAATCTCTCTGCCTGTTTCGTGTCTTTATTTTGAATATCGTACGCCTAATGATTTTCTTTTTTTTTTTTTCAGCGAAAATCCTCCTTTTCTATGTAGTGTTCTACGCTGGCCTCGCTGGATTCTTCTCCGCGATGATGGTGGTCTTCTTCCAAACTCTAGATTCAAAAATACCAAAATGGCAAGGGGATGAATCTCTCATTGGGAGCAATCCCGGTAAGGCAAACAATGATCTTTCTCATTTATTCGCCAGCAAACCTGAAATGAACGTACATTGCTGACTACAGTCATTGACAATTCTATACTGGATTCCCCTGTTTAATTTCTCAAGTGCTTCTTTGCGCCACTGTTGAGTGAATGCGAATGGGCATTCGGTATCAGATTGCTGAACTGTTCTTCTCCCATTACAGTTAGTGTTGTACAATTTATCATAAATTCTAAACCGGAAGGTGAGTCCATTTGTCCGTCTACTCCACAAAAACAGTTTCCCCATTAAGTTAAATTCTTAATCCGGAAAAAAAAATCGGTCCTCCATCAGTTCCTGACTTTCCAGTGAAAATATTTCTTCGGTACAAAAAAATATGTCGACTGCAGTCGAAGAATGTATTTTGCCGTAAACGATGCGGGAAATTCGTTAGAAATTCCGCTTCGACAGAATTTCTATTTCATGACGATTTTGCTCGGAGCAAATATTAAAACATTCCTAAACAAAACATGTCAGATTTGAAGCGTCATTCAATACGTCGCTGAAAAGTTCTTTCGAAAGGCAACAACTTTTTGTTTTCGTTTGTATCGGTTACAGAATAAATGGTCCCCCATCCCAACGACAAAAGCCGTTGTATAAATCGAACAAATTATATACTTTTCTTCCAATTCGTCATTTTTATTACGTTGTAAATATTTTTTCCAATACAAAGTGTAAATATCAGTGAGGAAAAAGTCGTTAAAAAAACATCTTATTTGAAACCGATTTTAACGAATGTTAAAATTATAAATGGGTTTTTAGAAACAATACTCAAAATTATACAGTGATATACTATTCACTTTTTCCCCTTTTGAAGTTTACAAAAAATTTAATTATCATTAAAAATTAATTGACCAATGTAAAATATTTCAATTTATATTTTCTCTTACACAGGCGAGAATATATTCTTCGTCTTTATGAAACATAATATATAAAAATAAAATCTAAATATTAATTAATAAAAAAAAATTATAAAAAACAATTATATCTATTTCTAAATGAACGTTCGAAAAGATGAGCAGTCAAACGAGTCATAAATAAATAACATACATACTTTACATAAAACTATAAATTCCATAAATAAACACAAAAGAATTTTGGGTCCAAAATTATATAAAGAAACTACAGTTTTATTTCGATGGAAAATGCACTGTAATGGTTATATCACTTCAACAGTTATCATCAGCCGATCACCATAAGTCAGTGGCACATTTGTAGTTAAAATTTGCTGAATAAAAAGCACCAGTCCTTAGAACACTTCAAAATGAACGGATCAGTAAAAAGCCCAACAGAATTATTTATTCCGTACGGGACTAATTCGATTGATTGAATTATAAAAAAGGGGGTTTGTGCTTTTAGTAAAATTAATTTCCCGAAATAAAGTAACCGGGGCTCACACGCAACTCGGCCACTGGAACAGTCCTCCCGCCCACCTCCAATGCCCTTGGCCTTTTAAAAGCTCCCCTAACTTTGACTGCAGAATCTGCAAAAACTTTGGCCTTAAAAGCTTTAAAACTTTTAGTGCTGAGATGAGCAAAAAACGCTCTAATGTGCGAACGGAAGAGGGTGGAGAAGTGGAAAAAAATTGTCGATTGGGGAATGATGAATTAAGTGAAAACATCCCTCAATTATTTCACAAGCATCTGAATCCTTAAAAACTACAAAAACTTCCAAATTGTAAAAAATATTTATAATAAACAAAACATTTTTAAAATATAATATAATAAGATTAAATCCTTCACACTGTGATCCTAACGAATGAGCGGTTAAAAGAAAAGTAAATAAGTAAAATATAATGGAATAAATCACATGAATATTAAAAAATACAAATGCTGTTGTTTTGTATGACAAGAATAATATTTTATATCATAAAAAAATACAGTTTGGGTAAAATGAAGAATTTTTTTTATTAAAAATATAAAAGTTAACTGTTAGAAATATTGCAGGAGTGGCGTAATTCTTGCAAATAAATTTTTCGGGTTTTGTAATATGGTAAACACAGAAGAATAAATCCCCACAGGTCTTGGCTTCCGGCCGATGCCACCAGACGCAAACGTGGAAAGCACACTTATCTGGTTCAAAGCGAGCGATGAAAAGAACTACAAACACTGGACAGATGAACTCGACAAATTCCTGGAAGGTAAGAGAAACTTCAAAGGGAGGAAATTAAATTTGTGACAGTTTCAAACTCATCTCGGGACTTTTGACAGAATACAAGAAACGCGGCGGACAACCGGGAAGCAGCAACATCGAACAGTGCGACTACGACCGTCCACCCCAGCCTGGAAAAGTGTGCGATGTCAACATTCGCGATCTGCATCCGTGCACTTCTGAAAACGCCTACAACTACAAACACAGCGGCCCCTGCATTTTTCTCAAACTGAATAAGGTACCAACACCCGATGAGCCCCCGTGCCCCGTATTCGCTCTCATTAATTCCCTCCCTTCGACAGATCTACGGATGGAAGCCAGTGTTCTACAACAACACCGATGATTTGCCTGAGAAAATGTCGGAAGAGCTGAAACGATACATCCACGATCAGAAACAGAGGAATCCTAAATCGGTGAGTGGGTGAGGCCGCGTTGAGAAAAGGCAAAAACCACCGCCATAATAACTTTCCGACTCTCTCTGCAGGCGAACACCGTTTGGGTGACTTGCGAAGGGGAAAACCCCGCCGACGTGGAGAACATTGGGCCCATTAACTACATGCCTGAGCGTGGATTCCCAGGATACTACTTCCCCTACGAAAACAATGAAGGATACCTTAGTCCCATCGTTGCTGTTTACTTTGAAAGACCCGTCAGTAAGTATGGTTTATGTACAGGACGGATTCGCTTAAACAAAATGTTTGCCGAGTTGTTTTTTCAATCACGACGAACCGCAGAAACATTAGGCTGATGGACAGCCTTGTGGCCTTTCCTTAACACGGCCAACCGAAAACAAAGTAATCGAGGTCTGCTGATTGTTTTTCGGTTTCGGGGATGTATCGATCACTTTCGGTGTGTAAATCCCAAAAATATGCTGATATTTGCCTCGCTACTTACGAATTTTACCGCCTAAGTTTTATGTGAACACATAATTTTCACTAAAAAATTCGGTCACAGTCCAAAGGTTACAATTTTACTTCTCTCTCTCTTCCACTACCTCACTTTCCCTTTTTCTCTCTCTGTCTCTCATGAAAAAGGAGAGTACAAATTGAAACAAATCTCAAAATTAAAATTTATGTCGACGCCTCGGTTAAATCATGAAAAACGAGCAGTCAACGTGTTAAACATTCATTGTATAATTTTTTATATCCTTTATATTTAAATATTCGTCACAGAATTTTTATATTCATCGTACTTTTATAACGATGGGAAACGAGAAAGTGAAAAAATTTCAGTTTGTAACGGACAATTGTCATAGAGGTTTTAAACTGGCGCGAAGAAATATTAAAAATGGCGGCCGAAGAGGACGAAACCGGTTGTGTATTGAAAAAAAAGATTGATGATTGGCCGTAATTGGTGCAGAGTTCATAATCATCATCGTCCATCTTTTCTGTCCTTTCTTTTTCGGATAATTTGAGTTTTTCATTGCAGGCGGGGTGCTAATCAATATCGAATGCAAGGCCTGGGCGCACAACATTCACCATGACCGCCTCGAGCGAAGGGGTTCGGTTCATTTCGAGCTCATGATAGATTAAACATTTAAGGACTTGACTCTAAATCAACTGCCAACTCGGAAACGAATGGGAAAATTGCTCCGTTTCGAAGTGAACGATTTAAAATTCGTAGGTTAAAGTGAGATTTTACTTAAAAAAAAAAACCCGCACCCTGACATGGAGTTATTAATAAGAAAATATTCTCTTAGTAGCAGTTCTTGGTACGTAAAAATGTTGATTATATTCCCGTTTTTCGTTGGTTTTAATTGTTTAAATGATAATTATTTGCTTTATTAGATTATATTGAAACTATTATAAAATAAAACAATCCTACGTTGGTAACGATAACAAAGTAGCTTCGGATAGCAAAAAACAATTTTTATTTGTAGTTCCACGAATTAGAAACGAGCGGAGGCCTCACAACCACAGATCACTTCCAAAGCTCTCAAGTGGAAACTTGCTCGTTATGGCTGCCCACGAAGGATCTGCGGTTGTCGAAAGACCTCCCCTTGCTCTTAGGTTAACCAAGTTTTAGCGGTGTACATAATCATCAAGGCAAGGACGTAGTCGAATAATTCGTTCGCAAGTATTTGTAGATAGGCGATTCATTCGAGCTTCTATCTGAATTTGGTGCAAGACTCGATTCTTTTCAGACATTGTTCACTGTAAATAGAGAATGAGTGGCAAAATTCTTGGCAGACAATACGCCTCTCAATACGAAATCTCTTGCACAAGGTTGTAGTGATAGCCACTACAAGTGGTTGTAGCTATGGTAGTTGAGGAAAAGCAGTGTCAAAGGGGCCAACTCGAGTGAATAAGATGAGGAGTTGAGATAACTGTTTTCATAGATATTCCTTACATTGCTCATTTATTTTACTGAAATTGTTGAAAACACTGCTTTTCAATTTGATAAAAGAACAAAAAGCACAAAACTACATCTGACTAAGGAAAGCTTTTCCTTCAAGTACAACCATAATAAGTAAATGATGATTAAACATAGGACAGAAAGTTATGACTTGCTTACAAAGTGTTTTTACAGCCATGTTTGTTATGCTGTTTCTGTAATTTATACACTTAAAGACCTGCACCTCATTAATAATTAATATTGGCATTCAAAGACCAATGACGACCTATCCACGCAGCTGCTTTTAATTTTAATTAAATATAAACCATGCTTAATAATGCCTAAGACCAATTATTCATTCGATGATATTCTCACAAGTTCACACAGATAAAAGTCCAGATAAAAGTTAAAAAAGTCAAGGTTGAAATCTTTGGTGCTTGCACTTGAGAGGTTTTGACTGAGTTAAAATTCATCGTTTGTAGTTAAGGTATTAGGCATTCCGTTCATGTAAAATAAATTGTAAATAGTATTTGTAGACTACATTAAATTAAAGGTGGTCATTTACTTGTGATTGTTGCTGTTTAAAAAAATTTCCAAATTTTAAAATGTCTCTGTTTCTTTTTTTTTCTCATATTGTACATTCCTATTCCTGAAAGTGAGTGAAAATCGATCCAAAGCTCAGCGTAAATAAATAATAGGTTACAATTTATTTTTAATGGCCGTCAAACTGAATGAGAATCTATTAAAAGTTAAAAATGGTTTTTATTGCAAAACATAGGTTTGTATGCGTTCTTTTAATTTTACATAGTGTTAAAATATTTTTTTAAGTTTTTAAATTTTTTAGCCCATGAAAAACTTTCCTATTTAAATTAGAAGTTTCTTAAAGAACAAATAAATCACTCTTTTTAACAATTCAAATGACCTATCACGTATTTTAATTTCGCCCTTAAATTATTAATTATCGATTCTCGAAACGAAATTTAAATTTTTAACGGCCAATAAAGTAAAACGTTTTTATCTCTATGACTTGTTAGCGAACAGCGTTTGACGTTGCCATCTGTCGAAGACTCGGTAATGTCGTCTTGTTGCCCTGCATATTGCATTTCATTTTGCCTTGGTTTGGTAAACTAGAAACTTCATAGTTATCTTGTGGGGTCACGGTCAGGTGACTTAGGAGTGCGATTTTATTATTATTTAAAACAATTTATTTCAACCATGATTCTTAAGCACAGCGGGTTCTTGTTCGTTTTATGTATATTATTGGAAGCAATAAGCGGTACGTATACCATTCGAAATTGGCTCTTTTTCATGTGGGTATTGACTGATTGCGACGAAGCATACATGACGTAACTTTCATTTCGTTATTTGATTTAACAAGTCCTGTTAATCCCGGTACAAGTACTTATTTAATCTGGGAATTTATAAAGCACTTTAAAATTTGAAGCCCACATTCGATTTTCATAAATGGGCCTTTTTCGTAAAAATTTCTTGACGAAGCTCTTTCATTATTTTTTTTGCGTTTTAATTACTGAAAGAGCATGAGTATGAGTAATCTGTTTAAAGGTCTGCAATAGTCAGATACTTAATTCCTTATTACCTAAGTAATTCACCAAATAAAATTTAAATGAATTTTATTATGTTTGCTCAATCATGCCTACCATTCTCAAGGTTTTTATTTTTTTTCTCGGTATCAGGCTTAGGCATCGTTTAAAATCAATCAAAATCTTACTTCATATTGGCAAAATTTTGTTTAAAAAAAAATTTTATCCATCAAAAAGTCATTAGGTGTTAAATTTTTTAACACAAAGCTGAATTGCATGCATCTCTGCAACTTCAAGAAGGAAGGAGTGAAATATCCTTTGAGTCCTCCTGTTTGTTTAATGCCCCTACCAGAGGAATAATATAATAATAATATATGTATAATACTTGACTGTGTGCAAAATTAAAAAAATTAACAATAGTAAATTTAAAGGAAGCTCATCAACTTTCAGTGTGATGTCATGAACATGCTTTAACTCAAAAATACTTGTAACAGACTTTTCTTCAGAGTATAATTCTTCACACTTTTTGGTTCTCAAATGGAAATTTTCAGGTTGCATTTAGGATTCACTGAAATTAAAAATAACTTTTCAATAAATTACTGATTCTGCATTGAATTTTAGTTTGTCTAACTCAAATCAAAACTTAGTTATATTTTTTGAAAGGCTGCTCTGAATATATTCATTTTACAAAACATAATTCTATAATACAAACATATTATATAAACACCCAATTGCTTTGAATATTTTTCATCTGGTATGTTTGTGCCTGAAAAAAAATCAATTTATATTGTCAGTATAAACTGCTTTTCTTATTTTTATATTTGGATAATATGAAAAGGGTTATAAAAATTTTTAACAACTGATGAACATTTAATAAGTTTCAATAATGTAAAATTAACATTTCTTAAATATTGCTTTGTTTTATATAAAAATATATATGTGTATATAATGCTTATATTTATATATTTTGTACAATAAATGTCTGTCAAGTCTTCATGTTGACTATTTGACCAAAGAGAAGCATGGATAAATCTGTAAATGTATGCTTTAAGCTAAATATAGCACATAAAATATAAAATAAGTGATAAATAATCAAAATAATATTAAGAAAAATTTTAACAGTTATAATTATAGGTTATGTTTTTTTTTTAAATTATAATGCCAATATTGAATGGCTCTCTTCAGGCTTTCAAGGAAACAAAAAATTTACATAAAATATAAACACTAAAATAAAATTATATTCACATTAAAAAAAATAAACAATAAGAAATAAAAAAACATGTAAATAGATAATGTGATAATCATTTTTACAGTGTTTTGATTGTTGGACATGCCTTTTTATATATTTTTTTGTTTGCACTCATTATAATTGATTACTTCCTATATTATTTTACTTAAATTATTGTAAAACATAAACACATAAATCATAGTCAGATAAATTAATTATATTTAATTAAAAAAGGGAGTCTTAAGTGAAGTGAAGAGCAGTAATTTCAACATGAGTAAAATTATTAATTAGAAAACACCATAAACATTGAGGCAATTTAAGTGTTCTTTTTTTGTAAGTAGGCTGTCTCATTGTGAAGGCATAGTGGTATCAGATTTTCAGAATGAATCCCAAACAAAGAATATGATATTCTAACCGGGTTTTGCATCATGTCAGTGTGAAAGAATCATGCAAGCGCAGGAAAAAACCTGTGATTTATAAAAGGCGTTTCGGCAGTGCAATAATCCACTGGTTTCTGCCTTCGTGAGTCATTTGTTTGCGCCGTATCTCTGCAAGTGTTCCGAGCATCGCCAAAGTTTTCCGCTGTACTGCGTAACCTATTCAAAAAAAAAAAAAACACGATATCGCCTTTCGTAGGAATGCGATCTCGTCTGGTGTCGCGAGCAGAAGCGTTCGTGAACGGGACCGGAGGGCACTCGAAAGAGTTTCCCAAAGGCGTATCATCTCGAAATAATTCTGTATGTTCTCTGATAAAGTGAAGAAGTCACGCTCATATAACCAGATAAGACTTATATTTTGATTAGGAGACATTTGCCGGTTTAGGCTTCCGGTCCGTGTTGATTATTGCAAACATTAACTCCCTTGAGAATTGATGTAGCCCTCAGCCGTTGCGAATCCTCTTGAGCGGTCCGCCATTTTGAAATCCATGTTGATTTTTAATTTCAAGGAATTAATTCTTTATTTACGATAGCACTTATTATTTTTTCATCATCTTTTCCCAAACACCTTTGAGGTGTAAACCAAAGAAAGAAACACGAACAAAGTTTACAGATATCTTTTTACTTCAACCTTTGCCTTTCCTGTTATTTTTATTTGCTTTGGAAAAGGAAGCCAAAGTTGAGGATTTTAAGTAGAGATGAATTTCCTTTGACGCGGCAAAGGAACTTTCCGTTGAGATACGGTCGCATGAGATTGATTGTCTCTGCAGGAAGTCAAACTGTTGATTCAGTATGACAGCATGCAATTCTTCCAGAAGCATTTATTGCTCTTGTTATCGCACTCAGAAAGGCAGTGGTGATTTATGGCTTTGCAAATTTCCGCTCCCGCCATTTTGCACCGGGATAAATTCTTGAAGTAATTGTTATGATTACGGAGACGTCTCACACGGGTCGTTCGTTGAACAAAGGAATTGAGAATGACCGATCCTGAAAATCAGTAGATAAGATTTATCTCTGACTCTCTTTCGGACCTGACTTTGTCAACGTTGCGGGTAATTTGAATTGATTCTGTTGACAATTACGTTACAGATAACACTAGAATGACCGTAGGGGTCAAAATGACCCCTAAATTACATTTTGTTGTTCTCTTTTAATGCACATAAATTTCGTAATGTAATGCGGTAATTGTTACAATCTCTCCCATATTCATCTTTTTCTTTTTTCTCTTTTTCATTTTATGCCAAGTAACATGGTAATACAGGGCGTTTGTCTTCGGAAGACTTCTTTGTTCAGTTCAGGCAACAAGTAAACTCAAAAAGCTATAATAAATAAAATAACCGAATACAAAAAAGTAACCAAAAGTTTAAAATACACGCGTTTATATTTTATAGATAATTTAAATAAAAAATAAGAGATATAATATTGGAGTAAATAAACATTTTTTATTTTTTCTCTTCACTTTGTTTAAACATTCTTTTAAAGATACCGACCCAAAAAATAATATAAACGAAAACAAACTAAAGGGAGTGAAAAGAGTAATAATAATGTTTTCAAAAGATGAGCGAATGATATAACTGGAAAAAATGTGCAAATATTTTGCAAAAGAATAAGAGAGTTATTGCAGACAATAATGCTTTTAGAGCGCAATAACGAAGAATTTATCTACAAACATCGGTATCTCGTTTTCCGCCGTACAACAATTGTACGACTTTCAAGGCTGCCAAAAAAAAATTTTTTTAAACTCGAGAAAACAAATTTAGAAACGTCAGAAAAATTCGAAACAAAACATGTAGATTACTCAAAGACCCATTCGCGATGGGAGAAAAAACCGGATCGTGAATATAAATGTAGTTTTTTGGGAATTTGATTCGGTTTTAATTTTTTTCATTAGAATAAAGGGCATTTTGTTTGAAGCTTTTGTGGCGTTTCGATACAGACTTGATTATCTCGACAATATTATTCAAGGAAGGGGGGAATGCACGGATTTTACGTTCGTTTATTTACGCGGTCGGTTTCATTGCTCGAATGCATGTCCATTTGGCAATGGAAAGTGCAACAAACGTCGCGCTCAGCAAAGTGCAGAGGCCTTTGATTGAAGAGGTCGATGGGTTCAGTTCAGAACAGTTTGGCCCACTGCACAACACAGCCTGCTCATCACCGATAATGAAACGAACTAACGGTACAGGTAGCGGGTTAGAGCCTAGGTGTTTGACTCGTATCTCACCGAAGTCAGTCAACCTCTCCCGGACGAATTCATTTCCGGGACCGACAGCAACAAACGACCGCAAAAAGGAACAGTCAACCTTTGTTCGTCTGTCATCGAAGTGACACCACAGAATGAACGGTCGGTCATTTATTTCTGAACAATCTGAACATTGAGCCAGCCTTTACCCAAAACATGACATCTCTGGGAAGTCGTTTGCTCTGGACCGAAACAAAGACTTCGTGTGTTTTATAACGAGATAAAATATTCAAACCCTCACCGGTGTCAGATAGAAAATATCAGCATTGCTGATAGTCGACACTTCTCGGTTTTCGCAGAGATTATTTGAGGATTTGAGAGGAAAGAGAGTTGGAAAAATATAATTTCAGGAGCGTCAAAGAACCCTGGCAAGGCCGAATACGTTATTATTCATTTTAAATTTTCCTTAACGTGTTTATATCTGACTGATGAGTATGCTTAGTCTCTTGTTTTGTTTATAACAATAACAGTATGTGTTTAATTTATACGAAAGGAGAATGTTGCAAATTATTTCCTTCATTGAAAAAGGATTATCAGAAATGTTAATTATTTATTTACTATATACTCGTATTTATTTATTTATTATATACTTGTTGCCTATTTATTTACTATATACTTATTGTTAATTTATTCTCTGTATATATTTACTGATTATTTATTATATACTTGTGTTAATTTATTTCCCATATATTTATTGTTTACTTATTCCCTATATATTTGTTGTTTATTTATTTACTATGTGCTTATTGTTTAGTTATTTTTTTATATAATCACTGCATATTAATTTATTTTATTTTTATATACAGTAGCCAGGCTTCTCTACCCCCCTAAACCGGACTGATAATTTTATTTTATTTATTTATTTTACTTTGTAAATTTGTACCTGAAATTAATTTTGTAAAGTTTTATCCGAATCTACTGAAATTCTTAAGTGCTCAATTCAAATTTGTAAAAAATAACCCTAATTCCTATGGGTATAGGGTAGAAATATATATATAGAAAAAGGATTTTCGTGAGGGATTAAATGACACTGTGGTAGGATTAACATTAGAAAAATGATGATTCATTTTGGATTAATGTGACTTCCTGAGGACTGTGAATAGCTGTCGAATCGAATTTTTTCGGGATTTAGGAAACGTCAGCTATGCGAATGGCAGAGCGAATTTTTTTTTTTTTTTGCAGACACGACCAGGAACTCCCGAGGCAAAAGGCTTATTATTACGTTTGTTGTTGTTTAAGGAGGAATCAAAATAAGTTGGGTGCAATATTTAAGAATGAAAGGTCTTTAACCTTGGATTGCCGGCCTTGCGAACGGGCAATTTAAATAAAGCTCTCAACCTTCTCAATCATCACTCTCTATTTTTTTTTTTTCCTTTTTTTAAGGGTTGACTCCGAGTAGTTCAAATAACACTCAAGATCTGCCGGCTCACCACGAAGTCACAGAGAAATCTCAACAGGACAATGGAGTATCGGAATCCGTTAAGATAATTGCGCCGACCCTTCCCCCAACCATTGTCCCCTCCCCCAACAAGACCACCACCAGCACCACCACCACCACCACCACCACTACTACCACCAGCACCACAACCACCCCCGCCCCGTCTCCATCCCCTGCCCCCGCCCCAACCCCCGCGCCAACCCCCGACAATGGCACATGGGTCATACGCTACGATAACACGAAGACGATCTGCATAATCGCCTCGATGAACATGACGGTGAACATCACCTACCCGGTGAAGAATGGGGCGCCGCAGCATGCGGTTCTGTGCATCCCGAAGAACGCGAGCGTGAGCGGAAGCTGTACGGACGACATGCAGTCGATGAAACTGAAATGGGGGCCCGAACACACCCTAACAATCAACTTCAAGAAGAACACCACGGCAAAGACATACTACATCAGCGGACTGAGCCTCTACGTGAACGCGACTGTATTCAAAGATTCCAAAGGTAAGGAGAAGACACAGAGTTGACCATAGGTTCGACTGAGGGGTGTCAAACTCAAAATTATAATTTAACAGTGTTTGCATAGAGTGAGGAATCTTCGATAAAATTAAAATAAAACTACAATTGTTTACGACAACTCAACCCTAATGAGCATCTCCCATTACCTCTCCACTCACATTCCTCATTCATTCTTTCCCCTGCTGATTAGGGTTACAGCACTTTTTAATTCAATTTTGAATTATTCATTCATTAGCCTAAGTGTTGTTTCACCAATTTTACCCCCTTATTTTAATTAATGTTTTTTTCTTTTGTCCATGTTATTTAATATAACTGAAACCGTTTTATTTATTAACCGGTTTCTACCCAGATGTATTTTTGACAAGTTAACCCAAGTTTTAATTAGCCTGGTATTTATTTAAATTTATCCGGAGTCTTTTAGATGAAACACAAAACGAAAAAAATTGCGATGTTATAATCGTTGTGTGTTGTGTGATTCTTATTTGAAATGTATACCCCCGGGTTAAATGGGGTCCCCTGTAAAATATGTATAAGTTTGACACCCCCTTTTTAGATATTAATCCGGGTGTTAGAAATTTAGGAGAAAAAATAAAGGGGTAATTAGAGTTATTAACCCTTTTAGTTGCGGTGCGGGGGAAAAAGGGTTACCTACGCCTTTTTTTTTAACCGGCCGAATTTCAAGGTTCGGAAAAATATTTGCTTATTTTCCTTATAATTTACGTAACTTCTCCGGTGTTTATTATACAGCTCATCATTGATTAATACTATTCGGAGTGTTTTCCCCAATCTCAGAATGTTTATTAATCCAATAGGATTCGAGGTGAGACTTCAGAAGAGAATGGATGTCTCGTACTTCGCCACCGAATTTTTCGGTTTTATTTAACTTGGTTTTCGTGTCTGTTTGTCTGTCTGTCTGTCTGCAATGACCGAGAATCAAAACTTTAAAGCGATATTTGACCCGTTTCCCTCGGACCGATTTCTTTCAAATTTTGCACACACTCTCATTTTTGCTGACAATTCAAATTTCTGCAATTATTTTTTAAATTAGTGCTCAGGTAAAAATAAAGAAAATTCCCAAAATCTAATTAATCGCTCAACTTAGGAGTCCTTAAAGGAGATAACCTTATCTCAGACCGATGAATGAGTGCATCGTAAATATATTTTGCTATCACTTTACAACTCAGATAAAAATAATAAAAATAATAACATTCTGCGGATGCTACCCTCGGCAGTTTTTGTCCGGAGATTGGACTCCACACAGAGTGCTTTTTAGTTTTATGTTCTTTTTCTTGTAAAAGTAAAAGAAAAAACATAAAACTAAAAAGTAAAAAATAAAAAAAATATTTTTAAAGTTAAACTGTTTTATTTCAAGGGCATTAAAAATTATAAAAATAATTTGTGATGCAAGAGTATAAATAAATACATAAGTGACAAAGAAAAAGACCAATTTTTTGTCCATAAAACCGCGGGGCGTTATTACACGTTCTGCAAAAGACCTATACAATTTTTATACTGTGTGCAACGCCCCACGGTTTTATAGACAAAAAAATTGATCACAAATTATTTTTTTAATTTTTAGTGCACTTGAAATAAAACCGTTTAACTTTAAAAATATTTTTATTTATTTATTAATCAATAATGAGGTGTACAATAAACGTTGGAGAATTATGAGGAAAATAAGAATCGCTTTATACGGTCATCTGAGAAGAGACTCGTTGGTGTTGTGATTAGAAGAAAATCGAAAAGAACTGTTATGAGGAAGAGAACTTAAGAAAATACATAAACCACCGCAAAGAAGGCGTAGAATATAGAAATAACTGTGGTCGAAGATATGCCGATAGGTAATAATGTAAATAATTACAATACACAAAATTTGACAATTTTCAGTTGATGGATTGACCTTCGAGAACAAAAGCTCCGAGTTCATCACGGGCTTAGACATGTCCTACAAATGCAGCAAAGCTCAGGACCTCAACCTGAAATCCACGGACAAAACATACGACGCCGTTCTCTCGATGAAGGACACACAACTGGAAGCCTACATGAACAAAACGGCCATCTCCTTCGGGGCAGGTGAGCATCGGAGTCCCCCCACAGAAAGCCCCTCCCCCTCCTTTTGCCCCCCTTTGAACACTCTCTCTCTCTCTTTCAGCACAAAACTGCGACGTGTTCGACACCCCGGACATCGTCCCCATAGCGGTCGGCTGTGCCCTGGCCATCCTCGTCCTGGTGGTCCTCGTCGCGTACCTGATCGGGAGGAAGCGCTCGCAAAACAGGGGTTATCTCAGCATGTGAGGAAGAGTGAAATATTCCTGTAAATTAGTTGCCTAAGGTTTTACTTTTTCGCGGTGATGAAGCTCCTTCGGACGGCGGCTTCGCCTCAAGAAAGAAAAGAAAATTTTTCGCCCAAATATTTAGTTTTCGTATAATTTTTTTCTTTCTCTTGTGATCCAGTAGAGAGTTTTAGGTTTACCAACAGTTTTTTTTTTTTTCGTCCTTCAGTCGAATAATAATCACTAGGTCGGGGGGAGATTCGGTCCGAGTTGCAGCAGAAACCTTGAAATACCATGACACGTTTGGTTTTACTGTTTTATGCGTTGACCAAAGTTCCGTTTCTCCGTTTATCTTAAATTGAAGCCATCGTTTGTGTCAGTCTGCCGTCGCTGACTGACAAAGCGACAACTCGATAGTCTGGTATTTCGCTGTGATATTTCCCTTAATTGTGAACACGTTCTCCGGATTGGGCTCCGCGTCGGACGGAGTGTCTTTTGCCATCAGCAATCAGGAATTTGACTCCTTTCGAAAGAAAAAAAAATTCAACAATGAGATTTTGAAAACTGTCAGTGATGCGGTTTTCGTCCGTTTCAGTTGTCGAAAATTGTGATCGAAAAATATTATTATTATAAGGAAAATTGTAATTTTATATAGACTTTGGAATTTTTACGTTAATTGAAAGTTTTGTGTTTAATTTTAATTTTTACTATGAATGTAAATGCAGTTATTAAACATATAAAAATAAAAAATATTATATTCTTATAATCCGAGAATATAATAACTTATATTCGAGGTTTTCACTCCCAAACAGTCCTTTTCACCGTTGTTTAACCCTTTTCTGAGCGTTTTGGTACTAATTTTTGAGTTTGCATTCGTTTATCTTTGTTCTTTATTCCGGATATGCGTCAGGATTTTCAATGAGAAAAGAAACGGAAAATAGTCAGCACTGAGTCATTTTACTCTGCGATAAATATTCGAACAACGTGAGAATTTGTACTAAAACGCGATTGCTTCGAAATGAGTCGATTAATACTCACCATTTAACCTTAAATTCAGGCGAAAGATGAGATAAAGGAAATTAACAAAAGGAAACTCAGCAAAGGAAAAAAACGAAAAAACCGTTTTTTTAAAAATATTGAATAGGCAACCCACCCTGATTTTAAGCAAAGAAATTGCCTACACAAGTTTTTTCAGTTAAAAGTGAGCAAAACCGTTTGTTTTCAGTTAACTCATATTTTACCTTTGGTATTTTCCTTTTAAAACATTTATTACACAATTTTATTTAACAAAAGGAAAAAGGAGAAGAGATAATATACAAAAATTTATTAATAAACGTGATTTATTAAAACAATAACACTAAACTTATCACTTTAATTAATTGATTCTGACAAATTAAACTTTGGTTTTTTTTTTACTTGTGCACTCTTTAATTATCACTACGGTAGCTAGAAAAGGAATTTTCAGTAGTTCATAATGCGATAGATAAATTGTTAAAAAGTCACATAATCACCGAACTCTTAAAATTATAAAATCCACAACAGATATTATTACGGAATAACCAAAGCAAAAAAGATTTTAAAAAGACTTCAAATCATTTTTTGCAATACAAAATAATACTATTTGGGGTATTTCGGTGTTCTCGCAAGAGTAAAGAAAGAAATCCCCAAACTAAAACAGAAAAGTTGCTGGCAAGAGAGGAAAATTCAATGTTAAAATGGCGGCTCCTAAAAAATTAAAAAAAAACATATATATAAAAAATAAATCTCTAAAATATACTATTTTCAAAAATAAAACTTTTGTTTTCGTCTCCGATCATAAATTAGTCGATCTAAAAAATAATTTAACGTTTAAAATAACACTCGAAGGTTTGTTTAACACCAGAACGGATCAAAGCGGTCATTTTGAATAAAAAAAAAGCAGAGAAAACTGTGGAAAAAGAGAAGATGATTATTACTTTACAGTATAAAATTCACATGCACTATTCCCAATCTGAAAATGAGTTGAAAGATAAGCAGAATATAATCTGGGGGTCATTTTGACCCCTTACGACCGTCCTAGCGTCAATAATACTGAGATAAAATTTGAAAACATTTAAAATACTCTATAAAACTAAAATGCAAAACTCTGGAATCTTCGAGACTTCGGCGATGAAAAATATTCATACACTCAATCTCAAAATACTTTCCGTAATATTCACAATTCTATAATATACAGAGCATCGGTTGTTTTCTTTCAACGATGATTAAAAGAATTAATACTTCCGGTTTTATGAGTTTCCTCACTTTGGTCTCATAATTTAGATTCACGTGGATTCTATTCAAGTCGTTGACTGCGAGATTGTCCTCCTGGACATGTATGTTAACACTCAGAGGACGGACGGGGTCGAATCGATCCGACAACGACATATTTTTTATCATAACTTTTTTTAGGGTAAAGACAGAATTATGAAATTTATTGACTATTCCTAAATACTTGAGAAGACTGCTGGGAATTTTTTCCAGAATTTTAGACCCATCGGTTTCCGAGAAATAAAATTTTTTACCTTTGTGGACTTGTGAGACTTTCAAGTCTCATATTTATGAATGTTTTTTTTTATTTTTTGTCGAGAGAAGCTTTTTTTGGTAGAAGAAGTAATTGTTCAACCATTTTGATAGTTATAAGTGCCAATGGGGTCCACAAAGCAAAACATACGCGGCGTAATATCAAAGGGAAAATTAGTAAAAAATTATACATAAAAACCACTTTTGTTTTTTGTCAGTTGTTGTTTGCTTTGACAATTCTATAGTACTGCTAAGGTAATTGTGTATAATAAGCTGCGAAACAATGTCTCCAAGATTAACACTGAATGAAGTTGAATCATCTGATGAGGGAAAAGGGAACGAACCTGATGAATCTTACCAAATGGAGATCGAATTGAGTTTTCAATGGTTTCTTTGTTATTACACATACAGTAGTTTATTCTTTCTTATTTGTCATTTTATAATATTATTATATATCTTTTTGAGCTTTTGTAATATAGCAATAATACTAAAATTCTGAAAGTTATTCGTGAAAATCACGTCCTCTGACAGCGAGAAAAACGCCCATATGCATCTCGGGTCGAATCGATCCGCGCTGTCCACAATGGTTCTAAAATTTCTCCGTTCTCTGAGTGTTAAACTACATTGATTAAACCCTCTATTTTGTCAGTATTATTTGTATATGTTACCGTGATTGAGCGAAATTGGAGAATGTCGACTTTCACCGGTGAAAAATGGAATATTTCATTACATTGTTGTACATTCGGACAATCACAGATAAGGTGAGAGTAAATTTCAGCAAATATTTCGGACATACACCAACCGAGTATGTCAATGTTGACATTCACACCTGAAAGTCGACATATACTTAATAACAGGTGACCCTTTCAGCAGTCAACGTATCAAAGTCTTCAAAGCTGATACTAATCATACACAGGCTACGCTAATATAATTTTCCTTATAAACTTATTTCCCATTATTATAATCGCCAATGCTGCCATTCAAAGGAATTTTTATCTATTTAATTGACCTAAAATTGATGCGATCATTCGATGGCTAAGACAGACTCCATCAAAGATGGACATCCATCGACTTTGTGTCCCATGCGCTTCAAAGAGCTCAGCCTCAATTCTAAGAATTTTTGGTCTCTGTCTCTCCCCAAAACCCCCCATAAATGAGCACACATTTGGAGCAAAGGAATATAATGGCAGAGCAAATCAACGTCGCTTACACCGTCGAAACGTATCAGGGCAAGTTCTGCATACTGAGAGGCGTCTTCGAGGGATTTCGGATCTGCGGAGCAACACGCCGCCAACCGACACAACGCCACAATCACCGCAGGATGATGTTCCGTTAGAATTTTGTTCAGGATTTTAAAATTCTTTTCAAGCAGTGGCTTTGCCTGATGATATTTTTTTGCTTGTAGGAATCCTTTCGCGAGTTTCTCATCATGGCCGACCAAAAACGACCTGAAGCCGGCGCTGTCCAGCAGCAAATTATTTTCTGAAACCACTTTCAAGAAATTCTCTAAGCCCAGAAGCCTTGCTTTGATCACATCTGAGGAAAAATTTCCTGCAAACAACCACCATTTTGAGTGTCAATTTTAACACTATTTGAGAGATAAAAATCAGTTCTTACCTAAAATCACTTTCCTTGGAAATGAAATCCTTGCAGTAAGACCAGGATGACCTTGACGGAGAGTATTATAAAGCTCAAGGAAATCAGTATACCTTCTCTCTATGAATACAGCATGACTATCATTTTCAATCCCATTCTGCTGTATTTTAATGTTATACACAACATATTTCTTTTTTGAATCAATTGTTCTTGCAGACACTATTTCAAATTTTGACCACATTGATGTGAAATAAGTGCAGTAAATAATGTGTTAATTATTCACAATTGCTTACTGTCAAGTGTTTCTTCAATGAGAATAATATGTTATTCTGCTAAACTTATTTTCAGAAGTATGAGGTCTTATTGATATTTATTGAACCTATTCTTTATTAAAGATACTGAAATCCAACTTCAATATCTTTTCATTAAAATAACAGCAATCTTCAAAAACTGTTAATTGACAATTGGTAATTGATTTTGTTGATCTCAATTTCATCATCATTTAAATTCCTCAAATTTCTTAGAAATTAAAAACTTCCTCCATTTATACTTGTTCAAATACTATTCTTCTTCAACTTTATTCAACTTCTCTTCCTTTCTGTTCATCTTCTGTGTTTTGATTTTAGATTGCGGCTAAGTAATTATAAATAAACTTTCTCAGATTAATAACATTTTCGTAAAAACCTAAAAGAAAAAAATTTAATGAGCAAGTAATAATTTTTATTATCATTAACCCTTGGGTACAAATTTGAGAAAATATTTTTCTGCTGGAATGAGTTTAATTTTTGATTGCTTGGGATAACTATGCATTTTACATAAGAATTGATTTATTTTCTAAAATATTGGTAACATACGTATGTCTTTAAACAATATAATTGCAAAACAAAAATAAATTAAAAACAAAACTGACAACTCTCAGACGTCAAATGTACCCAAAGGATTAATTTTAATAAACTTCCACAGCAATAAATTCACCTTTTTACCTAAATCAAGCTGCACTAAACTTATTCCTACTTTTCCAATGTCCTATAACTCAGAATTAAATTGAATTACAGAGACATTGTGCCCAAACAAAAACCTCATTAACATAATGTCATTTTTTATGACATGCTTGAAACTTCTTCTGCTGCTGACGCCATTTATTGTGTACTCCAAGCTCACTCTTGCGCCGCCATTTTGGCTGCCATTGTTTTTATTATTAAGATTGATTTATGATAGAATCGAAGAGTTGTTTGTGACTTATTTTCCGGTTTTTATACTCGTGTGAATCTTATGTTATATAAAATGTCTCTATCTTCGCAAGAACAACTCGGCTTGAACAAAACGTGGGAGTTATCTTTATATGAACTGCAGAGAACGCCACAAGAAGCCATAACTGATCATACTGAAATAGCTGTTTCTCCAAGATCTCTTCATAGTGAATTGATGTGTCCAATATGTTTGGATATGTTAAAAAAGACGATGACTACCAAAGAATGCTTACATCGGTTTTGCTCCGACTGTATAATCACTGCTTTACGTTCCGGAAATAAAGAGTGCCCTACTTGCCGGAAGAAATTGGTATCTAAAAGATCCCTTCGACCGGATCCGAATTTTGACTTGCTAATTAGTAAAATTTATCCCAGTAGAGATGAGTACGAGGCTCATCAAGAACGCGTTATGGCGAAAATTAGTAAATCACATTCACAGGCCGCTTTGGTTAGTTCAATAACTGAGGGCATCAAACTTCAGTCTCAGAATAGACCCAATAGAAAAAATAAAATTGGAGATGGGGATTCAATGGATAGTTTAAGCAGTCAGACCAATGCTGGAACTCCAGCATTACCTAATAATACAGTACAGACTCCCACATCTACTTCTTTTGGACTGGATCATCAATCTTCTGTACAGTCAACAGTAAATGTCCCATCGTCTGCTCCCAGTTCCTCCAGGACCAGACCCCCATCTTTGTCAGATGACAGCCCTGGCTCTCCAGATTCAGCAGGTTCAAGTGAGTCATTGGCTGCTGATCAAATTGAACTTGTGTTTATGCCTCATCCAACAGAAATGCTTGCCGATCCTCTAATGAGACGTCTTAAGGATTCCATCAGATACATTAAAACACCTGATCATGCCACAAGTAGGTTTTACTACTGTTTCCTCATTATATACTCATTGCAAACTTCACTGCATTGAATGAATTTGTTTCAGTTGATCATCTCAGCAAATACCTGGCAATGAGGCTGACACTGGATAACATGGATTCAGATTTATCAGATAGCTTAGGACTTGTCAATTTCTGCATTTACATAGCACCCAGTCCTGGACAGTTGATACTGTTAACTGGTAACCAGACTCTTAGGCAAGTCAATGACAAATACTGGAAGGCTGACAGACCTTTAGAAATGTATTATTCCATTAATAAAAAAACATGACCAAATAATAGGTTTGTTTTATCTGGAAAGCACTGAAATTGTGATTTCATAAATATTATATATTTATGCTATAGCCAGGCATGAAAACATTGGTTTTATAAGTTTTATAAGCAATATGGACTTAAATTCTTGGAATTTATTTTGTACTGCAGTAAATATTTATTTATAATAAAATCATGACTTGAAGTAGAGATAATTATGTTTAGGCAATGAACTTGAGTTGTCAGAGTTTGCTCTTTTATCTGTGGATTTTAAAATTGTCATTCTGCAATTAAATTGCTATTTTTCACAATAATAATTCAAATTGCATTCATCTTAATTAGTTTTGTGCACAATAAAACTATTATTATGAATCTTAGGACAAAATATACTTTCTTTTAATGAATTTTTTTTGAATAATTAAATAAATTTTTATTCAAGTTCAGACTCTATTGTTTATTAGTTTTTCCCATTAATGCACAGCACAGGAAAAGTCAAAAGATATGTAAATGTGAAAACCTGTTGTGGTCAGATGTAAAAAAATAGCAATTATTTGTCTACTTTCTGGAATTATAATGATTTAAGAAACCTCAGCAGCAATTTCTTTATCCTCAGAAGGAGAATGATAACTTCTCTTGGTTTTCTCTCACCAATGTTCCCCTAAGAGTAAGGATCCGTTTGCTCATACAAATAGACGAGGTGATCTTGCAGTAGTTTTTCCTGACCTGGAATCAGAAGGGCAACGATTTAGGGATAACCTGCTTCGATTAGGTTTTGTTTTCTCTTGTCCGTACAGTACTCACTCGGTGGGAGAGAGGCTATAACCAATTGCTTTTGGAGGAATTCCTCGCAGAGGCCTTTTTCAAGTCCAAAAGCGTGCATGTTGCACACGAAAGTCCTGAAAAGTTTTCAACTTTTAGTTTAAACTCTGAATTTGTATGGGAAACATTTATTAATTATATTATATTAAGAGCATTAATTTTATTGTATGTTTTTTGGGTTTTTGAATAGATTGTGATTGCATCTATGTGTTTCATGCATTTTGATTGATTGTTTTTATTAATTATTTATTTGATTTTTTACGCACTTCATTATTTATTATTATTATTAAAAAAGAAGAACTATAACATGAAGAAGTAGTGTTTTGAGGCCTTTTGTAGTCATTGTTTTCATTAACTCGAAACATGATTTTTATTAATATTTCCCTGTCTTTGATTTTTAGTATATATACTCAACTCTTTCAGTTCGATATTATCTGAGCGAATCACTGAATCGTAGTGTCTACTACTTTATTATAATTTATATTATTTAATTAGAAATGATATTTATTTGTAACTTATTTTATCCCTGTTTTTATTTTATTTTTATTAATTTATTTATTAATTTATTTATGTTATCTTTCCTTTTGGCCCCCTCTACAGGCCTCTGTAAGTTGGTTTTTATTTATTTATTTGTGACTTATTTTGTCCCTGTTTTTATTTCCGACTGTCAATTTTGTACGCTGAAATGTGCTTGATTATATGTCGAAATATATTTTATATGATAAAAGCCTGATAAGTGATAAAACTTTGATAAAAATTGTAAAATTTACATCAATATATATACATACTATACTATAATTAGAAATGAAATAATACTATTATTAATTACTTATTAACTCGCTTTATGTATCAGTCAAGAAAAGTGCATTGAGAGTGCAAAAGGTTAAGCAAAGAAATCAGTGCTTGAATTTAATGTTAAAAATGTTGAGGAAATGTCAAGTTTTTATCTCTCTGACCCGGAAATTCGCAGAGTGGAAAATTTAAAAAGAGGGTAAATATCAAAATAATATTTCCCGTCTTTCTTTTCTGGAAAGTAGGTCCCCTGTCAACGCCATGTGGGTGCCCTTATCGCCCAGAAAGCACAAATAAATTACCCCAACTGTCCGAAAGCGACGTTCTCCTGATATTGTTTATCGTCCATCAAAGCCTCCATGTCACTGCCGAGGACCTCTTTTTGCGTCAGCACGGGTTTATAGTTCCTCGCCGCTTCCAAAGCATCGAAAAATGCAGCATTCCAAAACCTGAGGTTCTTCCAGATGTTCTGATTCCTCAGATACGTGGAGAGGTACTCTCGAAAGGGTTCGCACCCCGGGACCTGCACTTCGTGGTAGAAAGTGAAGCACATGTTCATGAGGATTTTCGCCGGGGAAAAGTGGTCGGAATTTGAGCACTCGAACAGTACAATGGCGAAATGCTGAACGAGGCTGTAAAAGGTCGACTCGGAAACGCATTTACGACGAGTTCTTTGAGCGCTGACCACCCTCGCGAACCATGTCTGACCCATTTCTGTTTGGACGTGTTTCCCGAAAGCGGATTTCTGTTCCTGTGTGAGGGCACTGCTGTTGGCGAAAAGAGTGCCCACATACGACGCCATGAAGTCTTTCGTTTCGTTTTCCTCCGGAGTGGACGCTTTCGGGAGAATTTCCTCCGATGTGGACTGAATTGAGAATGTGAATTCGAGAACTGGTATGAAATTGTTGTTTGAGGTGTCATCCTTGGACTCTAAAAAGTTTGTCAGAGTTAATCATTATTTTCTTTTAGATTTTCCCCCCAAAATTCAAAAATACTCACTTGAGAAGAGAGTAATCATGATCGCGGTTTATTCCAGTAAACACTCAACAACGCCAACTGTTGACTAATTAATAACAACAGTCACACAAATCCCAAAGGTTATTTCAAGATTATCTCGTGATTTAAGCCTAAATTTATGGCCGAGTCCATAAAACTTTGTTTGAACAGCTTTCAGTGTTACCGAATCAGGAAAATGCGCGTACGGTTTTTAATTAACCGTACCGATGCCAAAGGCTGCGGATCAAAACGAACTCTCCGAAGTGGGAAACCATATTTGGTTGTGCCTTTGTTGCATCGGGGCGGTTTACGATTAAAAATCCTTATCTGCATAACCGATTCGAGGTTGTTTTCAAATATTTTACACTATTTTAGACTCTCTTAAATATGTTTACGATAGGTGAGTGAATTTCTTCTGCAATCAGAAGAAAGCTGTTGGAAAAACATCTCAGTTTTTAACGGTTTATGCAGTCGCCATTTTTAGAGAGTAAAGAAAACCGTTATAATGAAATCTTTACGTACAGAGATTTAAACTATCAGTGACTTCAATAACTTATTCCAGTGATGGGTAACCTTTGATAATGTGCGGGCCAAACTTAAGTTTGGTGCGGGCCACAATGTATGCAGTAATTAAATATGGATTTTTAAAATTAGTTTTTGATCTCTTCTGATTTTCACCTTTTTCTCTTTTCTTCTTTTTCTCATTTCTTCCTTTTCTCTTTCTTCTCGTTTTTCCCTTTTTCTCATTTTCCCCTTTTCTATTTCTTCTCCTTTTTTCCTTTTCTCTTTTTCTCTTTTTCTCTTTTTCTTATTTTCCCCTTTTCTCTTTTTCTCATTCCCTTTTCTCTTTCTTCTCATTTTCTTCTTTTCTCTACGTTCCTGCTCTCACGGCTATTTCCTTTGCCTCTTTTTTCCGGCTTTACCCTTTTTACATTTTTATGTAAGCAGTCCTTTTGACTTATATGACCGAATGGATTCGAAAGCGTTCGCGTAAATGTAAAATTTTCCCGAAAGGTAAGAAAGAATTTAAAATTGAAGTTATTTTAATATTAGCGTACAGTCATAACCCTTTACTTAATAATTAAAATGGACTAAAATCACCAAATACGTATGCAAATATAGGAATAAAAGACCGGGCCACATTCAACATCTTCACGGGCCGCACTTTGGACATCACTGTATTATTCTATTTGTTTGTTTATTATTTCGAAGTTTACAAAACATTATAAATTATTCATTTGAAAAATTTCAAAAAAACAATTTCTCTTGTAAAAGGCGATTTAGACAATATTTTTTTGCAGATTAAAGCAAAATATAAACAATAATAATACAAAACCTCAAAATCAAACAATAAAATATCAATTTCGCTATATTTGGAAACTCTAAATGAATTTGGATATATTACATTTATTTATCCTATTATTATATATTTGAAACATTATGGATTTATTAAACATAATTTTTTATACCACTACGGATATATTTTTTATTTATTTATTCTATTTTACTGTTTACTTATTAATGTTTTACACAGTTCTTTTTTAATGAGCCATTTTAATGGGAACTGACCAATACAATGTTTTTTAGTTAATGAAGGAATTTTTGACATTTATGACATTTGTTCCCAAAACCTTTTTTTGCGAATATTTTTGAAAACCTTGTGAGAGTTTAGGATTAAAAGGGGGTTGTAAAATAGGTCCTGTTGAATGCAGCGACAAATTTAGAAAAAATTTAATGCACTCGAAATTTTTGAAGTGAAATTTCTGGCTGCGTTTCAAAGTTTAGGACAACGAAGATCTCGAATTAGAAGCGAGTGGAAGAGCCTCGAGAAAGTTTAGGTTTGTGAAATCTCCGGTGAAATTTTTCCCCATTTTACCGTATTTTCTATGTGGGAAATTCTCGCGAGTTTCGTATCGGAAAAAACGGTAATCGGAGAAAATCACAATGTTCGCAGTGAGTATTTGAACTTTTTCAATTTCTCGCCTCGAGATGAGACATTTTGACTTATTTAATTTGATTTTTCATCGTAAAAACCCAAAAGCTCCCGGTTTACACTGTGACCGAATTCTTTTTGAGGTGTTGTCTGTCTCAGCTGTACTTTTTTTTAATTCTGACTGTTTCGACACGTGTAAAAACCGTGGCAGACCTTTCAGTGCTTTCCTCCCGTTGGAATTTCTACCAATGAGACTGAAATTGATTTTAGTCTGCTGATGATAGATCCAAAATTTTTAACACGTGTGAAGTTGTCACGAACCTTTAGTGATTTCTTATCCTTTATTTGTGCTTCGATTAATTACTAACTTTGTTTCGAGCTTTGTTCATAAAACCTACCATTTTCTTCTGTCTGAAGACTATATTTTTTTGTCGTTTCGAAAGAGGTGACAGAAACTTTTTCCTCTTGTTCATTTTCCCCTTCTTTCCTTTTTTCTTACTCATATTGTCCAAAAATAACAAAAGCAGAGGAGTTTTTGCGAATCGAACGTACAAAATATATTTTTAAATTTACTAGAATTTACTTTGTTGCTGACTGACAATCAGTTACCAATAGATGAAATTATTTTAAACTTTCATTGAGGGTGTTCAATACAATTATAGGTCTTTTACACCAAACCTCCAACTTTCCTCTTCACAGCAGCTCATTTTGATTGGATGCTTCGGAAGATGAGCTGTCATCAGATCGTTTAAAGGTTTATGCTCCCCATAAATTGGACCAATGTCTTTGTCTCGTGTGTTGGAAGGGTATTTTGGGACTTACTGACTCACGCCCTTCTCGCATTACATCCCAAATTCACAAATCATTCCTTAAGAGAATGTCATAATCGACATTTTATTCGATTACGAGCAGTCGTTTCTTCTTCACGAGCAACCCATTATCAATGACAAGAACACGGAAGACTTTCAAACCGTTGAAATTAATATCGAGGAAACGAGAGAGAAAATTTAGGGAAGCTGGTCGACTTTCGATCAGACAGAATTTTATAAAAAGAACATCGGATCTCGGTTATTTTAGTCGTGTAACGCTGGCAGATCTCCAGAAATTGCATCCACACAGTGCCCATCTCTCTCTCGAGCAATTGAATGAAAGACGATTGGCGTATGAAAGGCGGAGTCGGTTCCGTTCTGACGTGCAACCTTTCGGTGCAACTTTCGCTTATTCAGCTGGTCATTATTCTTTTCAGAACAACGGCGAATGGCGTCCGAAATCGAAGCTCCTGTCCGCGAGAACAATGCCTCAGTGGATGGTAATTCCCCGCTTTAATTTACCTCTCTTATTGTATCTCCAATCTTCTGAGTGAAGCTTCCAATTTCAGCAAACACGTCAGAAAAGCAGCGAGCGCGATATTCCACCCCCCGTGCCCTCCTCGGAGCCCCCGATAGAAGGAGACTATGAAGTCATCGATTTTCCGGTTCAGCAGTACACAAACACCGCGCCTTTTGTACCAACCCCGAAAAAGACAGGTAAAACCCGAAAGCAAACGAAATTTAAGCAGCGTTGTATAAACGTTGTCTTCACCAGATGGGAAACTCAGAGACGGAAAGCATTGTGACCTCTGCGGAAGTTCGCAACCCACGGTCAGGTGCGACAAATGCGCCGGTCAGGTATTCTGTCTTTCCTGCGACGATATGTACCATCGGCATCCGAAGAGACAGATGCACGTGAGAAAGGTCAGTTGGGGAGCGGGGAAAGGTTGTGAAGAAGGCTCACGACATGATTTGTTCCCCAGGCGTTGGAGAGCCCCAGAATCCGGCCCCCTTTGCCCCCCAAGGGCGAACCCGTTTCGGCGCCTGTGCCCCCGCCCAGAAGGAACAAGCGGCCGGGCAGTGCCTCTTCCTGTGGTTCTCGAAGCAGTCAGGTACGCGAATGCCAAATTATGTAACACCCCGAAAGCCCTAATCGTAAATAAAAAGTTTTCTCATCAGCATGTTTTTTATTTTCCCAAGAAAACTTCCTGAAACTTCCTTAAATATCCGATAATTCTGTTTCTGGGGTTAATTAATTTCTCTGCAGGGTCCAGCATTGCCCAGAAAGATACTAACGGAAGAAGGCAAGATGGGGAGTCTGAGAAGAAACGCAATGCCTCCTCGACCTCTCCCTGACATTCCGACGCACGAATCGAAAATCCACAGTGAGTGTTCCTCGTTCATACAGGAGTTATCAGACAGAAGTGTTAAATCTAAACTCTTGCAGGTAGCTTTCCAGAGAGGGATCCTCGCCCGAAATGGCCTCAACTTTCACGGCATCCTTCCTCCGCTTCCGCACAGCTTCTGGGCTCTTTCAACGACGACTGCCATTTTAATCCCGATAAGGACTGGGACAACAGCGAGAGAAGACACCGCAGCGGAAGCATTTCCGGCTCCGAGGTCAATCTGTCCCACAGACCCACACCGCCTTCCGGCACGGGAACACTCGGAAGAAGGCGAAGTGACTTCGATCCGTTCTTTCCACCTCGTCCGAGTTCCCGCGGAATGGTACAGAGCTCTTCAGTAACGGACTTACACCTGGCTCCTCCTCAGCAGATTCCGTTTAATTTGGGTGCCCAGGTGGGTGTCTCCCCTGCCACGCCTGGGCGATATTCCCCCGATTGCTCACACTTCTTCCTGCAGGCACAATCCATGAGCCATCTCAACTGTCCCGGCTGCACCCAGGGATTCGTCTGGATGGACAACTGGGACCAGTCACGCGCGAGCAATCTGGCTCTTCACGCACCGATGGGGTACCACAATCACGGATGGAACGGGTTCAGTAATTTCCCAGGGGGGATGTACCCTCATCCGGGTATGGTTTTCCCAAAACATGCAGCCCCCCCTGACATGTTTCCTTTCAACGGAAGGAACAGCAGACCGCCTTCCCCTGCCCAGAGCGTCCGATCGAGGTCAGTCGACCTTCCGACTGGAACACCCACAAGTGTTAACCCTTTGCAAAATATGTTCTTATTGGGACAGGAAATCGTTTGCGTCGAGCAGGGCGAACAGACGGGGTCGCAGGTCCTCGACCCTTCCTCCCAGAGGCCCGGATTCGAGCAGCCGAGGGTTGTCCTCGTCAGACTCGGCGGAGGAGATGATGTCTTTGAGCCAAAGAGACGACGGGGAGATCGATGAGGAGGAGGATTTGTTTTCGTCCGAAGATTCGAGGGATAAGGGTGCGGAGGGGGTGAGAGTTCCCGAGCACAGGTGGGAGTGCGAACATTGTACTTTCGTGAACAAACCGGGGACTCGGGTCTGTGCTGTCTGCTGCAAAACTCCAATTAAAAACGCGCAGCCGGTGAGAAGCCAGAAAGTAAAGAGCAAGGAAGATGGCTGCCATCGTGGCAGTAACGTGGTTGCATCGAAGCAGACGGGTAAATCGGAAGATTCAAGAGAGAATCCGAAAGAGAGGAACTTTTATCGTGGCAAACACTCTAAAAACGAAATGTTGAGTAAGGAGCTAGCTTCGAAAGCCATCCAAGAATCGGAAGAAGAAGTGGTCGAGGCCTTCGGCAAACAGCTAACGATACCTCAAAAGCCGATGCCGCATTCGAGCCAAAAGAAAGGTATGATGAGGAAGATTTCATTCTGGCCGGGTACAAAGTTTCCGTAAAGAACCTGTACAGTTTCTGTTAACCTCTGTTGTCCATTTTTATATTGGGTTTCTTTGTAGTTTAGTTCGTTTGTTGTCAAATACAACCACATTTTGTAATTCTATAAATGGATAATTAATTTGTCGCGTGTTATAGGGAGAAGTGCAGATGAAAAGAAGTCTTCATCTACTAAATTAACAAAACCTAAATTGTTTGAACGTAGCGATTCAGTGTCAGTCTCCGACGAACATTTGAAAGACGTTAAAAGTGATTCTTCCGGTGGAATAACATCGCCAGAAGCATCACTTCACGGGTCGAGGTCCCCCAGCCCCGAATATTTTAGTGATAAATGTTCTCCCGAAAACACTCCTCAACCGGCGAAGGCTCAAAAATCGAAACCAGTCACTATATCCAACTCGCTCCGCTCTCGGAGCCTCAAATCCAAAAAGGACGACTGCGATTCGACTCTTAAGAAAAAACCCGGCGATGCACCGCCCGCCGAAACACCCATCACAAATCGCTCGGAAACCGACAAACAGCACTCCGAGAAATCGCTTCGCGTCGACAGCAAACGGAAAAAGCAGCCGAAGGTGTCTGTTGGGGTGGGAGCCTCCCCTCCCAGAGCAGAACCCCCCGCTGCAGTACCGCCCACGAAAACCTCCACGGGGACCTCTCCTCCTCCGCAGAGCACTGCAACACAGGTACAGTTTTACAAGCCCTTCTTCAACAACTTCAAAGATGGCCGTACCACAATCACGAAATATATGTTACAGACCTACGATCTGCTGCAAAAGGCCTCTCCTGAGAGAGTCGACGTCCCAGGCCACGTTCGGCCGGAGGGGAAGACCACGAAGAAACTGAGAAGAGCCATGTCTCTCTACGTCACCCCAGACATGTGGAGGCGGTCCTCGAGTATGAAGAAGTTCCAGAGCACCCATTCGCTGGTCAGCGATTCAGAAGTGAGTAACAGATACTAGTTGTAAGGGAGGTGCAGTGTGTATTTGAGTGAGTTTTATGTGATTGTTTAGAGCGTGCCAGAGGGGGACATGAGCCCGTCGCCTACTTTCGCAGCTGAGTACCGAAATGGGGATCTCAGCCCCAGCGAGAGGTCTTTCAGTTCCTGTAGGAGCAGATCCACGGCGGAGGAGGGATACCATCCTGAGAGGGCTCCCAGTCATTGGGAACGTAGAGGTTCCGGCGCGCAAACACTTCCGGTTTGACTTTGCTAACTTCCGTTTTCTCTTATGTCGAGTCATAAATAACTTCCGTTTATTTATTTATTCAGTTGACCTTTTCTCTCCCCTTTTCCTCTCAATTTCTAACGGAAACCTTATTTAATAAAAGTAAAAACTAGTCGTCATGGCAACCCAAATTTTAAACAACAAAAGGAAGTTACAAATGACTCGACCTCCCCTCCCCAGTTTGAATGAATTTGGAATTTGTTTCCAGAGGAAAGAACGGTTCATAACGAGGTCGAGGGCGGGATCGCAACCCCCCGAGAACCTGAAACGTTTCCAGAGAGACCTGGAAGAGAGCAGAAGAAACCAAACCGACTGCACCAAAAGCCAGGGAATGCAGCTGGTGAGGCTGCTGAAGGTGAGGCACCCGGACCAATTTAATCGGAGATTCTCATTCTCAGACTCACCCATTTTCAGGAAGCGGAAAAGAATAATTTCACGTTAGAAGAAGTAGAAGTCGCAATGGAGCTCTGCGAAGAGGAGGACCCCATAGTCTGGCTCAAGAACAACTGGAAGAATATGATAGACACGGTGGCGACCCTGGCCACCAATTACGGGCACGAGTGCAAGCAAAACAACGTCGGTACCATTTCCCAGCACGAAGCCAGAGAGTCTCTAAGAAACAACAAGGGGAATATTTGGGCGTCAGTGACCGCGTGTGTGGAGCAGAGGCAAAAGAAGGTATAAAAAAGACAAAATGGCTCCGATCTAATCAAAACTCATCAAAATCTTTGCCCTTATAGTACGCTGAAATATCCTCCCGCGGGAACTTCACCAGGGAAGACATCCTGACGGTTTTGACAGCGAATCACGGAGACCTGGAGGCTGCTTACTCGGAAATCAACAAAACGGCGGTGAAGCCATTTCTTATGAGAGTGTGGGGGTCGCCGGAGGGGCGCGAAAACGAGGACGGAAACGTCCACAAACCGGATGTTCCGGCAGGTAAACCGACTGAAGTCAAAATCCTTCTGAATTTTCGCGAATCCAACACCAGTCATTCATTTCAGTAGTGAATCCCGAAGAAGTGAAAGACAACGCGAGCATCATCGAACAAAAAATACAATCGGGGGAAAAAATCTCCGACACTGAAAAACTCATCGCTGAAATTGAAAAACTGAGCAACGAAATCAGCAACATGTCATTCCGAACCGACATCGAAGTTAAGAAGGACGACTCCGACCCTTTTTCGATCAATTTCGACGATCTGTTCACGATTCCTCAGCAGTCGACGTTGCCTCTCCTGTCGTCGCCGGAATCCAGGAATCCGGAAAAAAAGAAAAAAGATAGTGAAGACTCGTCGGAAGAATTTTACACCGACGACCAGTGTGAATCACAGCGGAGTGGAACCTACGAATCCGAAGACGGTTCGAAAGAGGATGCAGAAGAAGAAAAACAACCCGAAAAAACATCAGTGTTGGAAATACTCCAAAAAGGAACAGAGAAAATCAACTCTTTGATGAAGAAACCAGAAGAGGAAAGAAGAAACGGATTCGAAGAAGTGCAGAAAGTTCCGGAAAGTCGAGAAGATGCGATTGAGTCAAAGGTTATAGAAGGAGACACAGATTCGGATGATAGTCGAGGATCGATCGAAAGCGATTTGGAAGAAAAAATGAGCCCGGAGGACAGCGAATTATCGGATGAAGACATTGAGGACAGCGAATCCCTTCCTCAGTCCGAAAATGCCGAAGAGACCGAAAAAAATAACCAACCAATTGCATCCGATTCGATGAAAGATGAAAACGCAGGAAAAGAACGAACAACCTCTCCTGAAAACCCCGACGACTTAGAAGAACTCATTTCCGGATCGGAAACTTCACAAGAAGAGGAGCAAGAGGAAACGGAAGACGAAGCAGACGAAAAGAGCGAGGAAACAAAAGACGAAAAGGAGGAGTGTCAGGTGAGTGAGTGACGTCACACACAATGGAGGAAAGTCACTGAAACCGTTGCGTTTTCAGCGAAAGGCGAGGAGGTATCTGGCGGAGGGTGTCGTCCCGTCTTACGAGAAGGCCGAAATGCTCGTAGAACTTCTCAACCTGAACTTCGAGGAGAAAGATGCGGTGAGTGCGGCACTCGAGTGCAGCACCGTCTACGCCGCCATGAAATTCCTGCAGCAGGAGTGCGAACTCTGCGCGGGGAAATACCCGATGAAGCAGGTGACACAGCAGGGGAGGATTTCTGTAGGTGGAACGCCAAGGGCGAAGCTCTCATGAACGCCCCTTTCAGATGGTGTCTATGCTGAAGTGCGTGCACCGGTGCTGCAGAGACTGCGCCAAGAACTACTTCACCCTCGTCGTCAGCGACCGCAGCATATCCGATGCGGTTTGTCCGTTCTGCAAAGAGCCGGAGCTGACGGAGGAAGACGACGCCTTGGACTATTTCAGCAATCTCGACATCCTGCTGAAGAACATTCTCGAAGCGAACGTGCATGAGCTTTTCCAGCGGAAACTCAGGGACAGGACGTTGATGAAAGACCCGAACTTCAAATGGTGTGTGAAAGTAAGTTTGCGATCGTTGATTGGCCGAATGGGGCGATGATGGCGTCCATTGAGAAAATTGTTTTGCTTTTAGTGCTCCTCTGGGTTCATCGCGAATCCTCGTCAGAAGAGGCTGACCTGTCCAGACTGCAAATCGGTGACCTGTGCGCAGTGTAGACAACCTGTAAGTTATAATTGTTAAAAGTTTACAAAAATATTGCAAAAGTAACATTTCCGTTGAGAGGAGCAACTTTCCTAGGGTGGTAGCACTGAGTGAGTTCGCGCGTTTTTCCTCATCGATGTAATGAAACATGTAAATTTAAAAACAGTTTGTTAATTATGATTATATTTCTAAATAAAGTGTTAAAGTGAAGATGAGTGGTAATAAATCAATACCTAAATTATAAAAATTGTTTATTTAAATCAAAATTAGTTGTTTATAGCGTATAATTTTGGAATTTCAGTGGGAGAAGCAACACGAAGGAATTTCCTGCCAACAGTTTAATCAATGGAAAGAAGCCAACGACCCGGAAAGACAGGCGGAGGGAGTCGCCAAGCACCTTCAGGAAAACGGAATCGAATGTCCCAAATGCAGATTTCAGTACTCTCTCTCGAGAGGAGGCTGCATGCACTTCACATGCACTCAGTGCAAGTCAGTTTTTACGGGTTTGCTGTCGTTCAAATCATTGACCGGTTTGTCAACAACACGTTCCATTTCAGGCACGAATTCTGTTGCGGCTGCGGAAAAACCTTCAAAATGGGGGCGAAGTGCGAAGTGAGTCCTTATTGTGCGAAACTGGGCCTTCACGCACATCACCCTCGAAACTGTCTTTTCTATCTGAGGGATAAGGAACCGGGAGAGCTTCAGCATTTGCTTAAGGTCAATATTTCCCTCTATCCAAAAAAAAAGTTTCACTAAATCTGAATTTCTACATTCCAGGAGCATAATATTGACTTCCTAACAGAACCCCCGGAGGGAATGAAGATTCCCGAAAATCAGAACGGCCCAGTGAGGTTGAAATGTCCAGTTCAAATCCAAAAGGAAACCCCAAGAGGTCTCGTGGATACAATATGTCAGACACCTGTGGACGAAGGTCATGCAGGATTGTGCAGGTCAGTCCTTTTGCCCCCAAAGTTGACCCCAAATGATTGAAAGGGCAAAAAACTCAATTGTGTAATTTTGGTGTAAAGCTAGGGGTCAAATTTAACGAATAAATAAATAAAAATGAGTAAATAATTTGATAGATAAATTGTGTAAAAATGTATAAAATAGATAAATTAACAAATGTTTTTTTTTTAAATGTCCGACCGGAAAATTTAGACGCTTGTTTGCTCTTTTCAGAAAACACTATGTAGAATATCTTTCTAAAATAGTCCGAAGAAATTCGTTGGAAACTTTTTCGATACTAAACTCGGACGATCTAGAAACAGTATTACGAAGAGAGCACAAGCATTTGCCGCCTAAATTTTACGGAATCCCCGAAAAAGAGTACAGGGAAAGCTTGCTCAAGGTAGTATGACTTTTTCTCCAACAGGGTCCACTATATCGAATACCTCGTCTCGATTATTTCCAAGAATAAGATAGACCCGATATCCATACTCGATATAACGGACGTGTTGCAAGAACTCAAGAGACGAGGCCGAGAATTCCCCCCAAGGCCTGAAACCTGCACGGAGTATCAGTACAAATTGATATGCGCTAAGGTCAGCAATTGACGGGGAGAACGCTGAGGAAATCAATTTTTTCAGGCTGTTCTTTTCTAAAGGTTCAAAGAATTAAATATGGCGTCGGCCTCCATTATGGTTCTCTCATGCAGCCCGAAGAAGTTGTTTCCTCGTAGCGTACTACCACAGCTTCTGACCGTTGTACTTTTTTTTTAACACCAAACCTGAAAAGTACAGATGAAATAATTTTTAAATTTTTCTTACAGATTGTGAAGGAAGAAATCCCTTTAGAGTGAAAGCAGAACAAAATTTCAACAGCCACATTTTCCAAAATAAAAATATGAACAGATTATTTTTAATTCATATATTTTTCGATTATATTTATTTGTAAATATAATTCACATATTTGAAAATGTAATTAATGAAATAACTGTATAATAAATTTCATGGAATACTCATAAAGTTGACCTTTGTGATATTCTTTAATTAAAATAATTTACAGCAGTCATTTTAATTAAATCAAAGTCAGAAAATCCTGGAGTGTTTTTTTAGGTGCTTTTTTCCCTCCTTTGATGGCTTTTTGAAGGATTTTGAGTTTTTGCTGTTTCTTTTTTTGTTTGCTTTTATTCAGTGCTTCAAGAGCAAATGGATTGACTACTTTTTTGCCACTTTGGCTCTGTGGATTTCCTTTACATTTTGGATTAGGTAAATTTACTGCAGTTTTCTCCTGAGTTTTTTGAGAATTTTTTTGCACTGGAGTTTTACACTGAGTCTTCATTGCAGGTGTTAAACTGAAACAAATAGTTTAATCATTAAAAGGGCATTTTTTTCCTTCAGTGAATGGTTGGTTGCTTAAAAATATCATAAATTAAATAAAACAGTTTTAGCAAACATATAAATGTTTTAATTAGTTATAAAAATGTATTAGTCTCATGTTTTTGCTCCTCCAAAGTAAAAATTAAATTTAGAAAACTAACCTGGATTTCTTTTTTGCAGCTGAAGGAAGAGGTGAAGTTGCTCCAGTCTTATCTAAATTTACAAGGAGACCACAAGACCTGTCTTTCTTCTTTTTTTTCTTCTTGTGTTTCACATTTTCCTCTTCCTTTTCAACTTTTTTTTGGTCTTTTTTTTTCTTTACCAAAGAAAAGGATGATTTTTTGGTGCAAACTTTACATTTCAAAACCTGGAAGAAATTTCGTTAGTTTCATCTAAAAAAATAACTTTTCATAAGAATTCACCCACCAACATGTTCCTCGATTCTTCTTGATCAGTTCCATCACTGACACTTTTCTCATTCTTTTTAAATTTTGATTTTTTTGAGGGTAATAGCTTAAAAGAGCTGGTGTCACACGTCCAGGAGGAGAAACAGTAAGGACAACACGTTTGTCTGCTTTTAAAAATTCTGACCTTCTGGTGTTCGGCTAGTTTTGCGGCGTGAATGCTGGAAGGAATTCAAAGATCGTATGTGAACCCCGTTAGGTTAAGTCCTTTTTTCAATGAAGAAAATAAATTGGTAAACTAACCGGAGGAAAAGCTTACTTTAAGTAACTCCGCAGTTTAATATATGAAGAAGGTAAAACTTCGCAACTCCCAGATAACAAATATAATAGCCTTCCTTCATCGGTTTCCATTTTCCCTTTACTGCAGAAGCCATTAGCGCTCAACGAATTTTCGTAATGCATAAAAAGCATAGACGTTAATAAGAGAAAGCGAGTCAAATGTTTTTGTGTCTATGGTCGTCAAGCGGGTTCTGCACTTAAGCGTCTACCCTGCTTAGGCTAAAGGCGAGTCGCACGTGGACTGAGGAATAATGAGTTCCGAAGGTTTGACTTTATTTTAGTTTTTATTCACTTTCCAGTAATTTCGATGAAAAACAAAGTTTCATAATTAAATGCGTGCTTACATTCCCATTATACAGACGTAACCTCGGTTTTGTAACTGCGCCAAAACGGATTTGGAGTTGCCGGTAACAAGTGCTTTGATTTTTGCAGGTTCAAAGGAAGTCAAAAAAACAAAAATAAAAAAAGAAAAAGAGTCGATTGGTGAGTTACAGCAAAAAGGGAATTTCGCACTTCAACCCTCCGAAGTCGTCGTGAAATTGGAAACTTCTGAATGGCCTCTGTTGTTGAAAAACTTCGATAGACTCAATGTCAGATCCAACCACTTTACTCCATTGCCATATGGGTGTTCGCCCTTAAAAAGGGATATCGTAGAATACATCAAAGGCGGATTTGTGAATCTCGACAAACCTGCGAATCCTAGTTCACATGAGATAGTGGCTTGGATCAAAAGAATTTTAAGGGTTGAGAAAACTGGTCATTCAGGAACACTTGATCCAAAGACAACAGGTATTCATTTATGCTCTTTCATTTTTAACCAGTGCTGTAATGAAGATACTAAATTGTTCACTTTTTATGTGGAATGACCATGCCGCAATGTTGTATTTATGATGAACTGCAGTTATTTGAAGGCTTTGGGATGGATCTTTAATTTAGAAAATTGTTATAGGCTTTTATATAGAAGTTTAATAGAAGAGCTGTCAGTCTTCAAGCAGATAATCATTGTTTATTGTGTTTCAGGTTGTCTTATTGTTTGCATAGAAAGAGCAACCAGGCTTGTGAAGTCTCAGCAAACAGCAGGAAAAGAATACACAGCCATATTCAAACTGCATTCTTCAGTTGATAGTGTTGACACAGTCAGAAGAGCTCTGGAAAAATTAAGAGGACCTTTATTTCAGAGGCCACCTCTCATTTCTGCAGTGAAAAGACAGTTAAGAGTCAGAAATATTTATGACAGTAAACTAATAGAATATGACATGGAGAAAAACCAGGGAATTTTTTGGGTCAAATGTGAGGCAGGCACTTATGTGAGGACAATGTGTGTGCATTTGGGTTTATTACTGGGAGTTGGTGGGCAGATGATTGAACTCAGGAGAAATCGCTCAGGTACATTTGTTCCTAAAAAGAAAAGCATCATAAAAACAGTTTTTATAAAGTGTTTCTAATTGCAGGTATTCAGCATGAAAATGATGGGTTAGTTACCATGCATGACATATTAGATGCTCAATGGGCTTATGATAACTACAAAGATGAGTCTTATCTGAGGAGAGTAATAAGACCTCTTGAGGGTTTGCTTGTTCAGCACAAAAGAATCATTGTGAAGGACAGCTCAGTGAGTGCTATTTGTTATGGAGCCAAAATTACATTGCCTGGAGTTTTGAGATATGAAGATGGGATTGAATTGGGAGAGGAAATAGTAATAGTTACTACTAAAGGAGAAGCAGTTTGTTTGGGTAAATTCCTCACTCATTACAATTGAATTCCTGTGTTTGGGTTTCCATTTAAGAAAACAATGTTTTAATAATTTTCCAGCCAATGCTTTGATGACCACAGCAACCATTGCTAGCTGCGATCATGGAGTTGTGGCTAAAATCAAAAGAGTTATAATGGAAAGAGACCTTTACCCAAGGAGATGGGGTCTGGGTCCAAAGGTACAGTTTTCCTATGAAATTTTGAGAGTCTCCCTTTATCAACATTAATTAATTAAATAATTTAATCACAATTAGGCTTCAATGAAAAAAAATATGATAAAACAAGGTCTTTTGGATAAATATGGGAAACCAAATGAGAAAACTCCCACTGACTGGCTCACATCCTATATAGATTATGGTGCTCAAGTTAAACAAGAAAAGGAAGAAGCAAATGACCAAGAACCTTCCAGAAAGGTAAGTACTGATAATTAATGTATTGTTCTTCTGAAATGAGTCTAACATTCATTTCATTGCAGAGGAAACTCAGTGGATCCAGTCAACTTGATACTAGTGCTGATGTATCTCAGAGTGCTGATTCAGAAATAAAGAAGGAGAAAAAGAAAAAGAAGAAAAGGAAAAAAGATGAAGCTGAGACACCTGAAACTGAAGTTATGGAAGTTGAGGAGGTATTTGTCAGTTATATTGTTTTATAGTCATACTTAAATGTTTTTATAATTTTTTACTCATTTATGAATCTTTTTTTTTTATTACAGGAAGTAAAGGAAAAGAAGAAAAAAAAGAAAAAAGATAAAGACAAAGATAAGGAAGAGTAGTTGAAACGATACAAATTTTATTCATTATAATCGGTTTTAATAACTGGAGTATTGTTCCAATCCTAATCTCAAATGAATATCCACATGAGATGGGGATTTCATTTGATTTTAGAATTTTCTTATTCAAGAAAATATAAATGCAGTATATTTTTAAAAGATTCACTTTGTGAAATTCATAAAAACTCATTTATTATCAAAAGAATTACCCAATTTCAGTAATATGCTTTGGGTGATTGGTCCTCAATTTGAATTTCTCAGGAAAATGATGAGCTGCTTTACTAATTAATCCCCTTTCACTCAAAAGATTCAATATACTTTTGATTTTAATTTAAAGTAAAACTGAAAAAAGTTCAGGAAAAAAACAAATGATTTTTTGTTGATGAATAGGATAAAAATACCTTTATTAATTTACATTAAGATTAATATTTTCAATATTCTATTTATCACTGTTATGTCAGTCTAAATCAGAGATTACATTAGTTTCTTTGAAATTGTATTTCAATTTTCCAAATTAACTCATTAAGAAAATCAAATTGTCCTAAAATTTAATAAAAAAACTATTTACACAATAATGTCAGTGTCAACACTTACATAAAGTCAGAAAACTGCAGTTTCAGAAGGGATTTATAAAGAGTTTTCTTTTGCTAAATTTTGTAACATTACCAACTATGATTGTAAACTTGGTATGATATTAAGAGCACTGATAAGAAAGGATGTAAAAGAGCCAAAGATGCACACAAGCATGAGTTAATGTAAAATTCCATAATATTTGTTTTCTAATTTAAGCTTGAACACAAACTTTCCAATCTCATTAAAAAAAGTACAGAATTTAAATCCCAACAAAAACTCACATACAAAATAAACAGGGTTTTAATATTAATACTTCCACTTGATATAAATAATCACTCACACACAACACAATTCCTGGTATTTGACTGTTCAATAATGTCCACTGCAATATGCATTCATTTGGATGACCTAGTAAAACTTAGGTCACATCATCCTCTGGTTACCTGGATGGTTGTGTCTTTGGCTTTGGCATTTTAGCAAGCAAAGCTGGGATTTCCTTCTTCTCATCATAAGATTTCCACAACTCAAATAAATTTATCAGATGTCTGGCAATTTCTTGTATTTTTTCCATGTCCACATTGAGTTCGGCAAACCATGTCTTCAAGTCCTTTTGAAGAATAACACAAGCAATTTGAAGGCAACCCAAAGCAATTTGATAGGGAGGATACAAGAGGCACACATCAGTTCTCAAGCTGTCATTGACAACTCTCCAGGCCAATGCCATCATTTGATCCTCATGACCATTGCCAATGTCTGTGATCAGAGACAGGAGTGGACGATATGGCTGATAGAGGATCAAGCAGCAGTCTAGATTTTCCAGGAGATAAAATTCACATTCAAGAATATGATTTGTGCGGTAAGGGAATTCCTGAGAGTAAGCATAACTGAATTTATTTTTCACTGAAACAAAAATTCAATTCCCATCAATTTATAGTTTCAAGAAAATTAAAGAAAATTAAAACTGCCACTTACCGACGTTTTGACAAGTAGTAATAAGCCGTGTATTAGAAATAACTCCGAATTCTTCGACTTTAGATGCGAGGAAAATACAGGTTGGGGCCAATAGCAAAGGATCAATGCATTTTAATGAATTCCTGGCATAAAATCTTTTGAAATAAACCGTTGCTGTGGCGATCACTTGCTGCCTTAGCTTTAGTTGTTCTCCCAATACCTGAATAACTGCCAAAAAACCAAACATTTCAAATCCCTTCCTTATAAACAAAATAAGACAGACGAATGCCGTAAATCATACTTACAATTGGAAAAAAATATAAATATTTTCTGATATTCTTCCTCGGTTAGAACTAAAAGATCGTGGTGTCTCTCTCTAATTAAATCTTGTTTATCTAAAATCCATTGTTGACTGAAGGCATAAAAAAAATAGCAGCCTTAATAATTATTCAAAAATTATAACGAAATAGACCAAAGAAAACGAAATACTCACTAATGAGAACTCTGCCAAAAATTTCCAGCCATTCCGCTTACAATTTCACTCAATTTTACAGGACAAAGTTTTCAGGTTATGTGCCGACATTTGTCGTCACACGGTTTCCGCTGAGAAGTGACCATTTGGCAACCATGTTTTCAACTTAAATCGACGTTGCCATTTTCATGCCTGCTCCAAAGTTTGGAGAATTCGTTCACAAGTTTTCTATTCATGATTTTCTTACTCTTTTGCTCTCCCTTTAATTTTTTTCCTTAAAAAAATCATTGCGCGAAACAACCCTTTAAAGAAGGCGTAGGAAACCAATTAAAAGGGTAACGGCATCACAACCGTGGAAAATTGTTCAGAGATTCTGAAGGGATTTACGGAAAAAATTAAAAACCAAAAACCTTAAACGAAATTATATAGACAATCTATTTAAAACAAAACCACAGCAGTCTTTTTTTACACAAAAAAATTTATTCGTAAAATAGACTTTTCACTTCCAATAGTTTCGGACAATATTAATTAATAAAAAATAACAAATGAGAAAATAAATAAATACATATTTAAAAATTATAATTTCAAGTTTCGCTGGAATAAAAATAGAATATTAACATATGTAAAAATAATTAAGAAAATTACTTTTACGTATGTTAATTAATTATTTGAACATACATTAATATATTACATATGTTATGCACTAACTATTCTCCTCCGACGACACTGTCCATATGAAACCTAAAGATGGAATGGCTCCGTCTGATGTAAAATTAAACTTATAGCTGGAAAACTTAAATTTTTTAAATTACGTATTTTACAGTAATTTTCCTCGTGACGTAATTTCGACGTGTTTTCCAAACTCTACAAGAACTCACTTGTACCTTATCGCCGAAAGAGGTTCAATTTTTAATAACGGAAGTGTTCTTCAAAGCTCTTAAAATTTAAAATAACATTTAACTGTAACATGGTAACTTTTATCATTCCCGATCACTTTTAATTTCGCTAAAGTTTGCTCGAGTGAAAAGACGAATATGTATTAAAATTTGCGCAGAAATCCCACAACAGATTCATCTGTTCTTTCCTGAAATGACCCCAAACAATGAATACATATATATTTATGAATGGGAGAAACGGTTCCATTGGTGGACAAAATTTCTGAAGTTCAAGCCAGTTCCAAAAGGGGTGTATTAATACTTAAGAGAAGAGAAATGGATTGCGTTGTCGTAGGAAAATATGGTCTTATCGTATAATTACAGTGTAACCCGATATATCCCTACCTCAGATACTACATTTATGCTGTAAGTTGCGCAACATTTTTAACATTTCAACAATTCTAAGACTAATTTTTAAGACGGGCAATTAATTCTACAACTTCAGACTCGCGAACGGAAACGCGATGACCCACGAGAGATGCAGAAACCGGTGGAAACTGGACGAAGAACTCTTGGACGGCATTTTCTCTAAGTAGTACTTCGCTACGGCATCGTTCGGATTTCCCTTTTGTGGGTCGAACCATATGCGCATGCAGGGTTGATTTTCCGTGGTGACGTTCCACGAATGATCCCAGATCTGTAAATAAAGTGTGTCAGTTCAGTGCTAAATGATCGCATGAGGCTAAGGTTATTCGTGACGTCACGTACTAGACTTTTCCTCATCTTTTTATTTTTAGGATTTCTTCGATTTCCGTACCTTTTCGCAGAAATTCTTGGAATTGTTGAAAATCTCTTTGAAAGTCTGACACGTCGAGTTCTCGGGGCAGTGGTTTCCCGTTGCGTTCCAGATCCAACCCCTCATCCAATTCCCGTTGCACGTTAAATCATCCTTGCAGGCTTCGAACCAGTCGTTGCAGTCCTTCTCGCACAAAGGCACCTGGTAGAACCTTTCCTTTCTGATCTTCATTTCAACCTGAAACCGAAGTTAAAAATCTAATACAATCGAATATCCCCTCAGACGTTGTCATATTCAATCGAAATGATTTCCCCCAAAATGGCGGTCAAAATTTTATAACTGACAAACCAATTATGTGAGTTTTGGAAAGGTTTATTTTTCGATCAACGGGGTCATAAATATTGACTCCGTAAGCATTTTTTAAACGAAAAAGAAGTAAAAAATATTTTTCTAGCATATGACAAAACCATGAATTCTTTCATTGAAGGAAATTGTCATTTAAAAATTAAAACACTCTGTTTAGGCCAGTTTTTTGGGTCAAAGGTTATCATAAAAGTTAACAGAATGTTTAATCGTGAGCGCTCAAAACCAAAATTAAATGAATTAATTTAATTATTTTTGAATTCTTACCTTAACAAGCCAAGGACCTACATTAGGAGAACATTCATAGAAGCACAGATCTTGAATGAAGTGTTTTCTGCATTCATCAGAAATCGGTTTAATTTGGGAACAATGATCAATATTGAAATTATAATGCATTGGTTTATGTAAGTTCATGGTAGTATCATTGGTACAGCAACTTCTGCTCTTCCAAGGGCTGCACTGGGCAAATAATTCTGATTCTTCACTGGGCTTGAATTTGTGAAACTTCCCATCCAAGCATGTGTTGAGTAGATCTTCATGGACCTTTTCATCAGCCAAGGAGAATGGCAGCAACCAAATGAAGAGGATGACATAATACAGAATGTACTGATCCATTTCTGAAAGAGAAAAAAACAGTGACTTATTTCTTACAAATCACTTCTCAGAACTCAACTTGAAGTCAAGCTTTTATTTTATAACTTTCACAGTCAATTTTTCAAGAAATAATTAAAACTTTAATATAATACTGATTCAAATTAAATTAACACTTTGACGGGCGAAACCGTTTGTTCCGTAACTTCGCTTCCTTTTTCGCCGGCTTCTTTTAAGTTATTGGGGGTTATAAATTTCGAAAGCGTAGGAAATTAAAAATTAAAAAAATTATATAAGTAAATAGGTACTATTTGCAATAGTCATCACTGTGGCTAACATGGCCGTCAGGAAATCATTGCGATGATCGCCACAGGAAGGCATAGTGTTAACATAAAATTAACAAACTGAAATTTTAGAAAATAGATCAGAAAGCAAATAACTGTCATTGAGGAATCCTAATGCCTGTTTGAAAATGTCCATTGATATGCACCAGCTAATGGCAGGAATCTGAATAATTGTCTGCATATAGGATTTCAGGCACCTCTGATCCATTATTAAAATATTTGTTGGCAATAGTTTTTAAATCACCACTCAAATTTAGTTATTATACAGGTATCTAAATTATTTAATAGTCGACGCAGGAAAATTCATGCAAACAAATCAACTGAGGAGCGACATCAAAAAATGCTTACCGTAATTTTTATTATAATTTACTTCACATGGAAATAAAAAAATTAAAAAGGAGGAAATATATGGGGTCTCGAAGAATCTAAACTAAGTTTGGATTTGTTTTTTTTTTCCTACTAATCATGCTTTCGACGAGGCTTTTTTTGACGATGATGAAAATTGTGATAAAAATGTTTGAATGATTCAATTCTTTATAATTTAAAAAAAAACCTCCTAATAAGTAAACCTTTTTGGGGCGTGTTTTATTAATCTCATAAATCTTTCTTTGTTTGAATTAAGGATTATAAAGTGATTCCGGTTTTAGGATTTATTTAACATTTGCTTTACAAACATCATAAAGCAATGATTTTAAGAAAAAAAATGAAAAAAAAATTATTTCAAATTGTGGATTTTCATGTATTAATAAATCAGTAAAAAGGCGCAAACGAATGAATATTAAAAGAACATTGTTCCAAGAATGAATATTGAAATTTGAACAGACGAGTACTTGTCGTGAATTGCAGAGATTTGTCTTTAACGGTTTTTCACGCAATTTCTCAGCCTCAACTCGAAACATTTCATTCACATTTGCAACGTCTTTTTGAGCTTTGGAAGAAACGACATAAATAATTTCAAACATCGCTCACGAATTCGACATTAATACGAGAAAGAATTCTTAAAAACCATAAATGAACCTACCTTTAAAAATTGCTGATCTTAACTTCCCGTCCTTCTCATGCACTTCGACTGCGGTGTTTGGTTTTGTAATGTTTGCCAGCTTGTTAATTCAAAATGAATTGCACGGAGACAGGGCTCCGAAGAAAGCCGAAGATGAGCACTTCGGACAGGCCGCGGAAAGAGCCGAACTTGACGGTCTTTGCTAACGGTGGGCTTTGACCCACCCTTTCTATGACCCCCTAAGGGGGTCACCTTAGCTTTTTCGGGGGGGGTCGTCAAGAATTAATAAATTTAATTTACTTAATTAACGAATTCAGATGCGATCATCTTATTAATTAATAAGTAATGGGTACTCATTAGCAATTTTTCGTACCAACCAATAAACTTCTGGAACTGCTGCTGGCTTATTTAAATTAATAATTTTTTTACGAAGCCTAGACAAAATAATTCCTTCCGTTAAAGAAAAAAAAATGGATTTATGTATGACTTTTCTATGAATTAAAGTTTTTTTCCCTGAAAAATGGCAAAATATATTGGATGAACAAAACTAAACTGATTTGCGGTGAACACGACAAGAATATTTTTTAAAATTTAATTTTAATTTCTTTTTTAATGTCGGAAAACATATATTTGACTTTTATTATATAAAAATTTGTTGGGATTACCGACCTATCCCAAGAACTGTTCTAAAACCGTTTTTGTGCCAATAACCGGGGAAAATTTTCAATTTTCCGTTAAAAATAGTTGAGTTAAAAGATAGTTCTTAAACATTAATTCTTTAATAACGGTAAAATAAGTTTTGGTCGTCAGTTTTAAAAAATACATTTAAATGAATTAGAAGAACGATAAACCGACTTTGCTGTAGTTCAAAAAACCGCAAGCTGACAAGCTTAAGAGAAAATTAAGTGGGAAGAAATTGATTTCTTGTTTGAACGAATCACTCGTTTAGTAATAAAATCAGAGTAAGTGGGGTATTCAAGTTACATGTTCACCTCTTTATTAATTTCATTACGGGAGTGATAAAATATTTTAATTAATCAAAATTTTTATGACGAAACACATATTACCGTAGGTTATAATACCATTAAGTAATCTGATAAGTTAACTAAAAATTTGACGAATCGTTCGTAGACTTTATCAATTTTATCTGAAAAAATTTTCCGAAGCAGGATTATGCAATAAGTTGTGGTTGATGTAATAATAAAGTATGTCTTATTACACTGCAGGTCGGTCATCTGAAGAACTGTGAGGGGCCAAGAAAAATTTTCTAAAAAGGTGCACGTTACGTGGGATGGCCGATCGTGATTGGAGACCTTTTGTTTACGGAGGTCTTGCATCTTGCGCTGCTGAATTTGGTATGTGTAATTTGAATAAAATTTAACATATCATAATATTTTGAGGAAGCGTTCATTTATAGGCAATACATTTGTTTTTCTGAACGTATTTCATCTTTACAGCACGAGCAAAACCCTACGAAAATTTATGGCTTACCGTAATTTATTTAAATTTTTTTATTAAAAAAATTTATGGGAATTCTGAACCAATATACATGCAATTATGTATTATTTACTCCAGGGAACATTTTCCTTGGATAAAATAATAACCTGTATTTCATAGATAAGATTATTAATAGATTTACTCAGTGCAGAATTAGAAAAACTATAACCTCCACAATAAATTTAGCTTCAGATGATAAATCACAGTTATTAAATGTAATAATATTATTTTTTTAAAAACAGGTACATTTCCAATTGACACAACTAAAACAAGATTACAAATTCAGGGACAGAAACATGATATAAGATATATGAAATTGAAGTATCATGGAATGGTAGATGCATTTCTGAAAATAACCAAACAAGAAGGATTCCAAGCATTATATGCTGGGTATGTAAATCAAGCTTTGCTGTAAATAAGGTTATGAAATGCCTTTGCATATTTATTTTAAAATCAAATGAACCCATTTAAAACACAGTTAACTTATGAGCATGAAGCAAAAATTGTTTATCAGTTATTGTGATTTTTACATGGAGATGAATTATATGTTCTCCTTTTATATTACTGTTGCACATTTTCTTTCTGAGTTATGCCTGTTTGAAAGCACACTGAATTTTACTGCTGTTTATATTATTGCTAATAACATTTATGAACATGCTGAAACCTCTTTCAAAACAGGTGGTTGGTTTTGCTTTTAGTGTATCTTAAGATCTCTGCCATAATTACTGAATATATGGCTTTTTTTTGGCTACCTGAAGCAGCAAAAATCTTTAATCCTGGATTTGTTTTCAAGGATTCAATTATAACATAATTCATTATGGTCTACATCTAATTATTATCTTTAGTGAATATGAATTGGAATATATAAATGTTATAAATGTCCAATAAGATTTCATTGCATAAAAGATGTTTTGGCTAAATTGTTTATTCATTAATGTTTATCCTGAAATGGTGTGGAAATTATTTTTAAAACTTAATATTTGATAATTTCTGTTCTGTTAATCCAGAAAATAAAAAGATAATGCAGACCAGAGTTATTGATGTGTGAATAAAAAATTAAGTTCTCAAATTCTGAGAAGCACTGCCATATTTAATAAAGGGCTTTTTATATCTGTAAATATATTTGATGGTTTAATCAGTGAAGATTCTTAGACTTCTCAAGAAAACTACTGTCTCACTGGAATACACAAGTTATAACTGGTAATGCCTTTTTCTGGAACAAATCTATTTTTTTTTTAAAACCATAAAGGAGGTATAGATGAACAGGCATAGCATTATGGATATTATATTAAAAAAAAAAAACAAATTATGATAAATAAAGTTTAAGGATTACTTTTCTATTATTTGGCCGAAACTTAAGAGTAATTTATTATATTTTAAAAGCTGTTAAAATATTAAATTTGAATATATTTATCACATACTTTTTTACAACTTTGTATTGAGCTACTTGTAAATAAGTTTGTACAAATTTTAGCTTATTTCAACATTTTTGATGAGACATCAAACATTAAGCAATGGTCCAAAATCCAAATGCTTATCATAATTGGATTTTGAAATGAAACCTTAACGAATTACAATCGAACGAGTATTCAAGTGAAATTACGAAAATATTGGAGAATACCAAAGCATTTTCAGTAGTTTTGGACTCATAATAAAACAGATTGACCACTTAAGTCAAAGGGAAATATCAAAGATAAAATGAAATGGGCGACATATGCCGTCATTATGTTGAATTCGGATTGATTAATATAATTAATTTTTTCCTTATCGCTGACATGGAGCTAACAACACAAATTAATATTTTGGAGTCTTCTGGTTAACATTTAGTTTAAACATGTAAAAGGGAGAGTTATTTGATTTCTGTTTGTGTTGTCAGCAGATTGTTCCTTTACAGATCCTGATCCAGGACTTGAGTGCCATCTACACAGGAACATCTTCGGTTTTAAACCTACAGGCACATCCAAAAGGGAGAGCGGTGTGTAAACAATTATTCTATTTCATACTCATTAGTACACTGTACGGAATTCACGCATAGTATGCTGTACTCTTGATTTATACTGTCCCGTTATAACACACCTAATGAGTGTCCACGAGAACAGCCAAAAACCGAAGAAACAGAACTTTCAGGACACTTTATCGATGTGACCCTCCCTCCCTCAAAAATTATTCCATCCAAGACTTAACTATTTTATTTCGTTTGTTTACTTCCAGTATATATCCGGCAGTTTTAAGGCAGGCGACTTACGGTACGATTAAATTCGGTACATATTATTCCCTGAAGAGACTTTTCGGCGAGAGAAAAGATGAAGACTTATTTATCAATATTGGGTGTGCGGTGGTCGCGGGAATCGTTTCGAGCAGTATTGCAAATCCAACGGACGTTCTCAAAGTCCGGATGCAGGTGCTTGGAGTGCAAACGAACAGCATCGTCGGATGCTTTCAGGAAGTGTACAGACTCGAAGGACTCGGCGGTTTGTGGAGAGTGAGTGTTTGAGTCCTCTGCTATAAAATCCAGGGGTTCCAATTTGGTTTGACACGTTGATTATGGTCCCGATTTCGTTATGCTTTCCATTGAGATGTGCACCCAATCTGAATTGTGGAAACCATAGAGGCAAAATAACGAACATTAGCTTTCCGTCAACTGAAAATGTCTAACTTTTTTTTTCAAAATAGTAATCTTAAAACTCTTTTTATTAATCTTTAAGTACACCTCGATAAATTTTAAGGTAAATTTATTGTCAAATTTTTGGCGATGCGGTTTAATGATCCAATACCGACAAAATGAGAAGTTTACCGTTAGTTTCTATAATCCCCCTCATCATTGAATTTACCCTTTCAGCCCCAATAATCCACCCCGTCAGTCCTCAGATTTGAACAGCATTTAATATGTTAAATTGGGCTCTCAAAGGCAGTCACGTTTTTCTGTTTTTCAGGGCGTTGGCCCCACAGCTCAACGGGCGGCGGTCATTGCTGCAGTGGAACTTCCTGTCTATGACATGTGCAAACATCACCTAATGAGTACCTTCGGGGATAGAATATCGAATCATTTCATATCGAGCTTCGTGGCGAGTTTGGGGAGCGCAATTGCTTCCACCCCCATCGATGTGATAAGGGTGAGTTTATTTGTGGATAACAAATTCCATAAATGTTATTATAACTGTTGGATGCAGTACGGTTACAAATAGAAGGGTATTCTTTAAAGAACTGAACAGGGTGAGGTTTTGGCTGGAGCAGTTCTAAAGCAAAAATTTTTAATTTTTTTTTTGTTAGCCGACAGTGGGAAAAATATTATAATTATTAATCTATTATTGCTTTCAGACAAGGTTGATGAATCAAAAAAAACTTAAGAACGTTACTGACAGCAGAATATACAAGGGAACCATTGACTGTCTATTGCAGGTGGGCATTTATCTCTTTCTTAATTTTCTTAGAGTTTGTATTCTCATTTGTGTTTCACAATTTCAATGCAGACTGTGAGAGCGGAAGGATTCTTGGCTTTATACAAAGGTTTCATACCAACTTGGGTTCGGATGGGGCCATGGAACATCATATTTTTCATCACGTACGAGCAACTCAAGGCGTTTTATTAGAAAACCTCCTGCGAGGACAGGGATTTAGACGAGGGTTAACGACAAAGTGTCTGAGCGCGCCTTACGCACTGAGAAAATCTCGGCCGACATTTTTCTGCGATCGCGACGAATGATTTGTATTGATTCACGCTTTTTCGAACCTAAAAGAAATTCCAAAAATTTGAATCTCTGACAAAAAATACTGTTTTCAGTGAGAGCCTTCCAGAATTAATAATGCATTTATATCAGAATGTGCATGTGTTGTTTGACTTTAGAACTCTTTCATTGCCACTTTCATGTCACGGTTTTTTTATGTTCATTAGCTTATGATGTTGGAGGGTTTCATTTCATCACCATATGAATCATTTAATTCATCACTGGATCAAATACAAATAAACGCATTTCTCTTATCTGGCAATAAAACTGGGTGTTATCATATTTTTTTATTTGAGTTATTTGGTAAAATATCTCATTTTCTTTCTTATTCATTTTTAAATTAAATTCTCTGATGAAATGTGTTCAATTTAGTCGCAGTAGTTCTTATATTTCTTTATATCTCAATTTAGTTTAATTTTTTTTTGAAAATTTGATTAAATTCTCATGTCCTCCACAAATTTAATGATTAAGTGCTTTAAATAAAAACTTCATCGGGTTAGAATCGACGCCATTGATTTAAAAATTTTGTTCTCTGCATTTCTATTTAAATCTATTTTACATTTTATGAAAAGTACTCACGATGTTTAAGCATTTTATTGCCTTTAATAATTCTGCTCACAGTCGCATTTGCTTTTAGTTACTTTTTATATTTAGAAAAATTTTAGTTGCAATTAATTTTAAACATTTCAATTTTATTCCCCTTGTCCACGAGACAGTTTTCCGGTGCAGAAAACATCATCCCTGCCCCGTTTGCCGTAATAATAATTTAACTAAGATATGACAGAGTTATGAACGTGGTGCCCATTTATTGATACTAAAAGCTGTGAATGTAATTTCTTTAAGATCTGGTTTTGAAGATAACTACTCAAAAAATTTATAAAAACTGAAAGTTTGAAATTGTATTTTCATTTTAAAAAACAAAAGTAACTTCGCGCTGTAATGAAATGAACGTTCAGTATTAAATCATTTGTTTTAGAGTTTGCTTTTGGATTTGGAAAAGTTTAGTTTTATAATAAAATATGTAATTACCTGCACTGCAGGACAAAATAATTGGTGCTGTATTAATTGTTGCTAAGAATATTCCATCTGAAAATATTTTAGTGTAATTTATTTTCATTAAATGAAACCCCTAATGCCTAACAGTGAAATAGGGAAGAAATAAATAAATATATATATACATATGTATAAAATGAATAATATGTAATTTTTGGGAGGAGATTGTGGTTTTAAGTGACTGTTTTTTTGTTTTAAATTATTTTTACAACCTTCTCTGAATGAAATACTTTGATTAAGAATAGGAAAAATATTAATCTTATGTTAACACAAAGTTTGCAGATATATTTCTTTTGGTTTTGTTTGTAAATGCTTTTTCATGGAATATAGTACTTTATAATTTGATGAGCAGTGCATGTAATTATATATTTTTTAGTATTTTTTTAAAATATCGGTAAAATATATTTTTCTATTTCATCCTCGTGTTTAGTTTTTTAAACCTCCGGACCATTGTATCTTACATGGGATTTCAAAATGAAGGTTTGATATAACATCATATACTGTGTTATAAAAACAGTTGGTTCTCAATTAGATTTTTATATATTGGTGCTTAATTTAAATTAATACAATCTTGCAGCCTCATCATGGCCCCTTCAGGCAGGGACATTTTGCCAAAAGTATAAGAATGGTCCTGATTTGTTCCAGAATGAAACTCTTAGCTATCATGGCAATTGTGCCTGAAGGTAAAAATCAAATTAATTTTGATCATTACTAAATGAAAAAATGAATAATTTATTTACAAAGTGAAAGAAAATAAGGTAAATAATATGTATTAGCCTATATTGATTCACATATTCACTGCTGAAATTCGGTAATTTAATCAAGCACCACAAACTGCATATTCTTAAAGTTCATCTTCACTGATTATCATCAGTATTATCAGAAGAAAAAATACTTTTTCCCCTGTGATTGAATGAATAAAAAGATGGAAGATTTCTGAAAGTTTCCCAAGACTTATTCTCCATTTCTTTGGTTGCTCTGATTTCCTTGAAATCTCCAGCTATATATAGAATACCATACATCGCCACAAAAAGACTCAAAATGCCTTGAGTAATTATATCTAAAGGCAAAGCGTAAAATTCTTGCTTGGTTATTCTAAGGTAGGAACGATCTACAATAAATAGAAAAATCAATTAAACGGTACTCTCAAAGTCTAAAAACTTTGAAAAACGAAGTACACTTACGTTGTGCGGCTGAGTACGCAGCATGAAACAGAGATAAAACTCCTATTAGAAACACAAACGCATGAAACGAAAGTAACCCCATTTTAAATATACAATTTAAAAATCTTTAATTATGTCCTGATAATGAAAAAATTCTCATTATTTAATAAATGGCGTAGCGGAAAATATGAATAAACTTATTACAATGTGCATTTAATTATTTACTGAAAAGGCGCCTTCAAACCGCAAAGCGAAAAGAATAAATTATTTGATAAATGCAGTCAAATACTGCTTAAAGGTAATATCAGAGAACCTACAAAATCATTGTTTAGAAATTTTGAAAACAATTAAAACTGAACGCACATTTTTGCTGTAAGTCAGAAATATTTGTTGCCACGATAAAGGGGGTCTGAAGAGGTGACTCAGTTGTTTATAGCAAATTTACTCAGGACAGTCTCTAGAAATGTGTGTTTCAATGTTATGCCGATTTAAAAAATTATAAATAATAGATTAATTAATTAAAACTGTCACCTAAATATGTCGCGTCGATAGTTAGTAAATTTTGGAATTGTCTTTCAATATAACCGGCGATAAAGTTGTTTCAATGATAATTTGTTGTTGCAGTTATCCTCTTTATCAAAGGGGTAATCCACCTTTGCGTATATTTCTACCAAATTTTTGGATGAAATTAATCAAATCTGAAGAACGATTACCACCAAATGTGGTATTATTTCAGACATCAATACAAATGACGAAATACGATGTTAAAAATTATTTAGAAAAAATATACAAGGTTCCCGTCGTAGATGTTAGAGTTGAAATTAAAATGGGTAAATTTATTTTTATAACTTTTTTCAAGTTCTTTTTGTTATTTGCCAGCGATTTTCTATACTATTTAAGTTTCAAGACTTAACACCTTAATTTATCTTTTCAAAGGAACTATTAGACGTCCTACCCAAGAAGATTATCTTGTGAAAGATGATGACTATAAAGAAGCAATGGTTTTTTTGGTAAGATCAGTTTTAGATCCTAATTTTTTTTTATAATACCTATATTTTTTTTAACTTTTTTCTGAAAATTAATTAGCAAATCATAATTTTTATGGTTTCTCATTGTAGTTGATAAGCATTGAAATCATGTTGATTATTTATGAAAAAATTTTTTTTCAGCCAAAAGATTATAAATTTGAATTCCCTGAAGAAGTAGGAAAAAACTCAGAAGAAACGAAAAAAGAGATGCAAAGATATAAAAAAACCAAAGAAGCATACATTGAATCTCTTAAGAATGACAAAAAACAGAAGTATGTTCCCGGATGGTTTGCAACATAATCATGGAAAAAACTTATTGAATCAATAGTTTTGAGTAAAAAGCAATTATGTATGGTACATCCTCAGCAGTTGTCTACTGTTCCTCAGTCATCAGTTTCAGGTGTGTTCTGCTATTAAAGAAAAATATACATCAATAACTTTATATGCATTATAAAATTACAGTGGGCCCCATACAATGGACACCTCTAATTTGCCTGGACAAAACTTATACAATGAACTGTATAGGAGCATAAAAAATCAAATTTAGATTTTTGGGCATTCAATTTTTTTGAATTACATTCATTGTATGGGGTTTCACTGTAAAACATCTATAACTTCATGTATACATTACATTTACATTATAAAATCTGTGAGACATACATCAATAACATGCATCTACACATGATATATAAAATATATACATCTTGGCTATGAATATTAACACCTAAAAGACCAGATGCGCCACCGGTAGTCACACAACATGTTTTACTTGGGAACCCCTGGTGCACTGGTGGGCACTTTAATAGAAATAAATCTAGGGGTTAAATAATGCCTACCTCAAAGTATTGTATCCTAAAAAAGTATTTTAAAAATAATGTATAATTAACAGTAAAAAAAAAAAGAACAATGCCGGTCCCTAAATGAGAAATACTATTTTGCATGCTGGTCTTTTAGGTGTTATAAAAATATAAACAGGGAATCATGATTCTTCACAGAATGTAAATAAATAAAATAAATATGTAGATCAAACACAGTTTAAAAAAAACGAGCGCTAACTTTTACTTTTGATTGACCCTTCGCTTACTTACCGTATTCAAGAACCATTGAGGGATTCACCCAAGAGGACACAGACATACTTCAATTTAGAAAAAAAAGTTCACCAAAGCAAAAGATTTCAAACAAAGCAAAGAATTTTCACAGAATACAAACTCATAGATTTCCTTTTGCTGATTCCATCCATTTTGATACATTACATACTACATACAATAAGTATACATTTCTGTACTTTAAGCATTTTTTTAATAAATTAGTGAAACATTGTTGTGCAACGCCAAAAAATACATTATAATTTGATATATCCTTAAAGGGATCCCTTTGAGGAGTTCATACAAAAAAGAGTGACATGTAGCAAAATCATAAAAGTAAGAAATATAAAAAAAAATAAGAAAAAGGAACAAACTCACCCATTTTCGCAGGTTTTCAAACCGTGGACTTCCCTTCGCTGATTTCCATACTGCAGTGCCGCTACATTGTACCTGAAAATGTCGGCAATAAAATTTAAAGTATCTATAAATATATCACACTAATAATTCACAGGAATGATAATACTCATAATAATTCATTTAATTCAGTAAAGTCCTCAAACCAAAAATAAAATCACCAATTGGGTTCACAAATGGCCATTTTGTAAAAACCAAATTAAACAACTAAAAAGGTAAACAAATAAAAATATACTTATCTTTTGCAAAGCATCTCCACGACGAATCTTCCTTCGCTGATTCCATCCACTAAAACTCCAACTGTTATAGTTAGTAATATATACTATTGTAATTAGTAAAGCATTGGTGTCCCACTGAGGGGCTTCACCCAAAGTATAAACTAAAATATTGGTGTCCCACTGGGGGGCTTCACCCAAAGTATAAACTAAAATATTGGTGTCCCACTGGGGGGCTTCACCCAAAGTATAAACTAAAATATTGGTGTCCCACTGGGGGGCTTCACCCAAAACATGTTAACTAAAATATTGGTGTCCCACTGGGGGGCTTCACCGGAATAATTTTATGATAATATAATTAATTCTTAATTATGAAATCAACGATAAATATTAAAATTGTAAAAAACTCATCCTTTTAGGAAGAACTCCAGTCCCTCGATGTTTTTTCGCTGGTTCCATTCCATTTCTGGTTCCATCGACTTCAGTCGATTGCATAATCTCCGTTCTTCTGTACCTGAAAACAATGTCAACAAAATTTTACTATTACTGAAAAGTAAGACAAAAAAGTAAACTAAACTACTAAAATTCACTCACCTCTTGCAAAGCATTTCCACGCCTAATCTTCGTTGATTCGCTGATTCGATCCTTCCACTAACTGATTCCATCCACTAACACTCCAACACATAGGCCCTATTGTAAGTTTTTAAGAATTGGTGTCCCACTGGGGGGCTTCACCCAAAACATATTTAATAGAATACTGGTGTCCCACTGGGGGGCTTCACCCAAAACATGTTTAATAGAATACTGGTGTCCCACTGGGGGGCTTCACCCAAAACATACTTAATAGAATACTGGTGTCCCACTGGGGGGCATCACCCAAAACATAATATATAATATACTGGTGTCCCACTGGGGGGCTTCACCCAAAACATACTTAATAGAATACTGGTGTCCCACTGGGGGGCATCACCCAAAACATAATATATAATATACTGGTGTCCCACTGGGGGGCTTCACCCAAAACATATTTAATAGAATACTGGTGTCCCACTGGGGGGCATCACCCAAAACATAATATATAATATACTGGTGTCCCACTGGGGGGCTTCACCCAAAACATATTTAATAGAATACTGGTGTCCCACTGGGGGGCTTCACCCAAAACATATTTAATAGAATACTGGTGTCCCACTGGGGGGCTTCACCCAAAACATGTTTAATAGAATACTGGTGTCCCACTGGGGGGCTTCACCCAAAACATACTTAATAGAATACTGGTGTCCCACTGGGGGGCATCACCCAAAACATAATATATAAAATATAATACTGGTGTCCCACTGGGGGGCTTCACCCAAAACATACTTAACTAGAATACTGGTGTCCCACTGGGGGGCTTCACCCAAAACATATAATTAAAGGAAGGTCTCACACTGAAGGAGCTCAATCAAAATATGCAGGACAAAATATTGGTATCTCAATAAGGTCCTAACTAATATCATTTGAAATGTAATATTGCTGTTCCAGTACAAGTCATTATCCAAATTCAGTATTAAAAAAATATAGATTCCCACTGAGGGCAACTAACAAAATTTATTTATTAAAATATGTAGTCTTATAAAAAATTAAATTTTTATTACTCTCTTTTATTAATCCCAACACCAATTCGCATAAACGCATTTTGCCCGAAGGCATCCCAGCACCAATTGCCCGAAGGCAGTCCCCAAACATATAATTGCCCGAAGGCAATCGCATAAACGCATTTTGCCCGAAGGCAATCCCCAAACATATAATTGCCCGAAGGCAAACCCAGCACCAATTTGCCCGAAGGCAATCCCCAAACATATATATGCCCGAAGGCAATCCCAGCACCAATTTGCCCGAAGGCAATCCCCAAACATATATTTGCCCGAAGGCAATCGCATAAACGCATTTTGCCCGAAGGCACCCACCACCAAATTGCCCGAAGGCAATCGCATAAACGCATGTTGCCCGAAGGCAAACCCAGCACCAATTGCCCGAAGGCAATCCCCAAACATATATATGCCCGAAGGCAATCCCAGCACCAATTTGCCCGAAGGCAATCCCAGCACCAATTTGCCCGAAGGCAATCCCCAAACATATATTTGCCCGAAGGCAATCGCATAAACGCATTTTGCCCGAAGGCACCCACCACCAATTGCCCGAAGGCAATCGCATAAACGCATTTTGCCCGAAGGCACCCAACACCAATTTGCCCGAAGGCAATCCCCAAACATATATATGCCCGAAGGCACCCACCACCAATTGCCCGAAGGCAATCGCATAAACGCATTTTGCCCGAAGGCACCCACCACCAATTGCCCGAAGGCAATCGCATAAACGCATTTTGCCCGAAGGCACCCAACACCAATTTGCCCGAAGGCAATCCCCAAACATATATATGCCCGAAGGCATCCCAGCACCAATTGCCCGAAGGCAATCCCCACTCATATATTTGCCCGAAGGCATCCCAGCACCAATTGCCCGAAGGCAATCCCCACACATATATTTGCCCGAAGGCAATCCCAGCACCAATTGCCCGAAGGCAATCCCCACACATAAAATTGCCCGAAGGCAATCGCAAAAACGCATTTTGCCCGAAGGCAATCCCAGCACCATGTCGCATAAACGCAATCCTTGTATTAAAGACTTAATTTATAGTTAAAATAAATTATATTCATATAGACGTTTTCAATTGTGAAAAATATATAGCTACTTGGGGGTTCACCTAAAACACATGTAATGATTTAATGGTGTCTCACATTATAATAAAATATTTGCTCCTCAGAGAAAGACCTTTCCTCAACATACACTATAAAATACTGGTGTCCCACTGGGGGGCATCACCCAAAATATAAAATAAAATACTAAAATATGTAGAATATTATAATACTGGTGTCCCACTGGGGGGCTTCACCCAAAATATATTAACTAAAATACTAAAATATTTAGAATAATATAATACTGGTGTCCCACTGGGGGGCATCACCCAAAATATAAAATAAAATACTAAAATATGTAGAATATTATAATACTGGTGTCCCACTGGGGGGCTTCACCCAAAATATATTAACTAAAATACTGGTGTCCCACTGGGGGGCTTCACCCAAAATATAATATAAAATACTAAAATATTTAGAATAATATAATACTGGTGTCCCACTGGGGGGCTTCACCCAAAATATAATATAAAATACTAAAATATTTAGAATAATATAATACTGGTGTCCCACTGGGGGGCTTCACCCGAGTAATTTTAAAAAAATATCATATTGTGACATGCCTGAACTTAATTATGAAGACAACGATAAATACTAATATTGTAAAATATACCCGCAGGCTATGCATAAACCCGAAAGAACACTCCACCACCATTATGCGTACCCGAAGGCTATGCATAAAATTCCCCGAAGGCAAGATGAGTATAAATGTAGTATAATAATATATAAAAGAACAGGCTCACCCATTTTCGCAGAACTCAAACCTGAGGATTTGTGGTCGCTGATTCCATCTAAATGCAGTCGCTCGCTGAATTCCCACTCTGTTTTACCTGAAAACGAAAATTAGTATTTTCATTGAAAAAAATCACGGTAGATAATTAATTTTAAAGTTTGATATACCCTCAGAGGCCTTTAAAACTACTGTATTCATTTGTAGTATTCACTCAAAGGACTCAACCCAATAGGTTGCGGTAAATTAAGTAAAAATTAGAGATGCACCGAATAACCGAATACCGAATACTTTTATTGAATAACCCGTGGGTGTAGTAAAATAATATAACAATACTAATTAGTATAAACTATATTTCCTAAAATCGATCTGACTAAAGCCCGCGATCATCCGGTCGTCGCGAGAGCTGAAGTCATAATGATGGTTGCGCAGTCACCTCCCTCGGCTCTGCGGTACCAGGAGCCGCCATCCACCGTTGCCATCTCACCTAATCCATTGCCATTAAGTATGTCTACTATTTAGGCACTACTATTATGTATATATTACTATGATAATTATTATTATGAATTTATTATTATTATTACCGTCGATATTTTATTTACTCAGCCGGCCGTCACAAATCGGTTAAAAATTTTATTGTTTTCCCGACCAAATGTAAACCAAAATCCAAACGACGAAATTTTGCTCTAAAAATACAATAACCAGAACTTACTCAGTGCAGTGAATCCAAATACATAGTGTATCCGCATAATGTATCCACATAGGGTATCCAAACTCACTGACACTGGCACTCTACTCACTTCACTCATTTCGAACTATACTGAGTAAACCCCGAAATCATTTACAGAATATTTTAAATTAGTAATTTGTTTAAGAAATGAATTTACAATAAGGATAGTAAAAGGAATATAAATACGGTTAAAAATATTCATAAATAATAAAAGAATTAATATAATAATTATGAAAATAATGAGTCAAAAATTATTACATTTTAATGAAAAGTAATTAATAATAAATATAATTTATATTTAAAGTATAACATGTGGAAATAATATATATATTACTTTAATTATTAAAATGATAAATAAAGTATAAAAACAAAAGTAATATTAATATATTGAAAGTGACTTAAAGTAATATTAAACATAAAATACAATAGGAATGATAATAGAAACAATAAGCTTATAACTTAGTTGTTATGCCGCCTAAGACGAACACCGGTTATTATAATAATAATTATAAAATCACTTCATGACACCTTCACACTGAAAAAATCTCGAACTGAACTGACTGAAAACTTCGGAAACATCGACTTATATACCCTGCTGTGAGGCAAACAGGGAAAAATGGCGCTATTTCGATGAGGAAAGCAGGGCAAAATGTGACCGTTCTTTTTATAAGGATAAGGGGGAAAAAAACGTCTGCTAGTGATTTTGTAAATCGACATTGGTTGGTCCAATTAAGTTGGCCTCTAAAATTCAAAAATGAATACGCATTTGTTCTGCACTGTTCTGCACACGAGTTTCGCGATTAGCGCCTCAATCCTCATGAAGTTTACTGCTGACCTTTCATTTTTAAATACTGTATCCCATTTAAAAATGAAAGGAATTTGGTTAGGCAACCACGACTAAGAGGTATGTGAATTTTAACGAAACGTTGTTTTCTACTTTTTTGAAAATGAATCGTTTATGTCCAAAAAAACTCATTTCTTTTACTTGTATTATAATCCCAAAAATAAAAATCTCTCAGAATAAAACGAAATGCACATAGATCTATTCTTTAGGAAGTAGAGAAACGGAAAAAACCCCTCCTGAGCTCAGTCGTCGCCTTTGTTTCATGTTATTCGTAAAACTAACTTTTTACAAACTTTTTCAAACTTTTTCCTGTACTAATAAATGTACCAAAAAATGAAATCTCTCAGAATAAAACGAAATGCACATAGATCTATTCTTTAGGAAGTAGAGAAACGGAAAAAACCCGTCGGAGCCTCAGCTGACGCCGTTGTTTCAAGTTATTCGTAAAACTAACTTTTTCAAACTTTTTCAAACTTTTTCCTGTACTCCCAAATGTACCAAAAAATCGAAATCTCTCAGAATAAAACGAAATGCACATAGATCTATTCTTTATGAAGTAGAGAAACGGATAAAACCCGTCGGAGCCTCAGCTGACGCCGTTGTTTCAAGTTATTCGTAAAACTAACTTTTTCAAACTTTTTCAAACTTTTTCCTGTACTCACAAATGTACCAAAAAATCGAAATCTCTCAGAATAAAACGAAATGCACATAGATCTATTCTTTATGAAGTAGAGAAACGGATAAAACCCGTTGGAAGCTCAGCGGACGCCGTTGTTTCAAGTTATTCGTAAAACTAACTTTTTCAAACTTTTTCAAACTTTTTTCTGTACTCCCAAATGTACCAAAAAATGAAATCTCTCAGAATAAAACGAAAATGCACATAGATCTATTCTTTATGAAGTAGAGAAACGGATAAAACCCGTCGGAGCCTCAGCTGACGCCGTTGTTTCAAGTTATTCGTAAAACTAACTTTTTCAAACTTTTTCAAACTTTTTTCTGTACTCCCAAATGTACCAAAAAATGAAATCTCTCAGAATAAAACGAAAATGCACATAGATCTATTCTTTATGAAGTAGAGAAACGGAAAAAACCCCTCCTGAGCTCAGTCGTCGCCTTTGTTTCATGTTATTCGTAAAACTAACTTTTTAAAACTTTTTCAAACTTTTTCCTGTACTACTAAATGTACCAAAAAATGAAATCTCTCAGAATAAAACGAAAATGCACATAGATCTATTCTTTAGGAAGTAGAGAAACGGAAAAAACCCCTCCTGAGCTCAGTCGTCGCCTTTGTTTCATGTTATTCGTAAAACTAACTTTTTACAAACTTTTTCAAACTTTTTCCTGTACTAATAAATGTACCAAAAAATGAAATCTCTCAGAATAAAACGAAATGCACATAGATCTATTCTTTAGGAAGTAGAGAAACGGAAAAAACCCGTCGGAGCCTCAGCTGACGCCTTTGTTTCATGTTATTCGTAAAACTAACTTTTTCAAACTTTTTCAAACTTTTTCAAAGTTGTTCAATGTTTTACAATCCCAATTATAAATTAAGTACCTAATTCGAAGGTAAGAATAAATATTTAAATATTAAGAAATAAATTTTACACAGTTGGAAATTAAAAAACTGGACATTTGGCCTTCTAAAAAAATATAATTTCAGATTTATTAAGTCATTTATTCTCTGTTAATGAAATGTTTCCAATGTAGTTAAAAAGGGGCCGATTAAAAGGTAATTACGTAGATTAAATATATTTTTTCAAAATATAAGTGAATTTTTTAAACTTGTTTATTTTTAAAAACCCCAATTGAGAATTGACATGAGTTATTTTCTCTATGGCTTGAGCATCTCAGAGCGCGTTCAGGAATTAAACGAAGGTAGTTTACCATCAGTGGTTGAGGCAAGTTAGTACACAAAAATGGAGGACAAACATCAACCGGACTCGAGTAATTCCGTTCAAATGGGCATAAAACATAAACAGGGGATGCCCATGCAAAGTCAATTCGAGCAAGCTATTCTAGATGTGTATGACTTTTGCATGAAAGAAAAAGAAGCGGGCGTTCCTATCATACCATTGAACCACTTTGCAAAAAGAGTTACAGAAATGTTGAAGGTAGGATATTGACGATTGACTCTACGCTTTGCATTTCGCGTCGGCCATCTTATATATGTTTCCAAGTGACCTGTCTTCTTAAAAATCCAACTCCGTTCATTTTTCATTGTTTCATCATATTAAATAGACCCGTTGTAAGAGTTTTAAATCAAAATACCGTAAATATTATTTAAGTAATTAATATAGTTTTGTATAAATGCCCTCCACTGACATATGCTAAATATTGTATTTTAGATATATCACATTCCTAATAATCTTTATAAATTTTCTTTCAAAATTTTCTTCATGAAATCAAAATATATTTAAATAAATATTTCCTGTAATTTTAATATATGTGAGAATGTACTGAGTACGTCCTCTATAAATATAACTTCTAAATTTTAAGAATTATTATTTGCAGATATCTGATTCTTCTGTAAAAAGGGTTTTAAAGAAGAGAGAAAATGGCATACCATTAGCACCACTGAAAAGAAAAAGAAACAGAAAAAGTCCAATTACAGATGTTGATGATTATACAAAAGATGCCATTGCTAGAAAAGTACATGCTTACACTTATCAGGGTAAGGATTTTTTTGTTAAATGATTTTATATTTTTATTTTAAAGTGTTTGGTACTGTCATCAGAAAAGGGTTAAATAGCATTTGTAAGCAGATGTAATATTTATGTCTGAGTTTTAATTAAACTTTTTCTTTTGTGGCATAAATTTGATTTTTAATAAAGACGAAAGTAAGATTTAAGATTTATATACCTTTAAAATTTTAGAGACTGTTTTAATGGGTAAACAAAATATTTAAAACTTCAATTCAAATTGAAATCTAATTGATACCAATTGGAAAGAAAATTTTATTCATTTTTATCATATTTTTTCATTATTTTATGAAAAAAAAAAAAACAATTTCAGATAAGCAGTTCACAATGGGAGCATTCCTGGAGGAGTGTAAAGCTGATCTAGGATTTAAAGGATGTGAAAAATCCTTGAGAAGAATCTTAGAAAAGCAGTTGGGTTTTGAATTTAAAAAGGTGGACAATAAACTTAAAATTGAGCAAAAGAAGGTGAAGAAGGGTAAAGTTAAGGGAGAAAAGCCTGTTAAGACATTCAAGAAATCTAAAACAACCAAGGGATCACCAGGGTCTGTATCAATTCAGACACAAACAGTGAGCCAACCAGCACAAATACCTATATTAGACATTACAATGGGGCACAGAGGAAACACAATGGAGGACATGTCTACAATGCATAGGTATCGTTATCCCTACTAATCCTCATCCTGTTAAGATTTTTTTTTTTTAATATTATTTCTTGGGCTCTTATTTTGGTTTTATCTCTCATTAAGTTTTTTAGTTTTGTTTGTTTATTTTTTTTTTGTCTCTTCCTAAACCTTGTTAGTATACCCGTTCATCGAATTCATCACATGGAAGACGCATCCATTCAACATCGGAATCACCCTGGAGACACAATTGAACACATGGCGATGGCTGGATTAGTTGCTCATAGGACCAATGTTATAGAGAATATGGCGATAGCTCACAGAGCCAACGAAATGGTGATTCAGCAGCACCAGCGCGTCGGGGACATGACCGTTATTAACGACTATAGGTCGAAGTAAGATAAAGGCAAAGTTAATTTTAATTATTTTTAAAAAAAGTACATTTACTTAGCTTCCTTGGCAGTAAATTCAGTATTTTAAACTAAATTAAAATCTTCAAATTCCAATATTTAACAAACTGTTACATATTGAACTTTTTGAAGTGTTTTGAGACCACCTGCTTGTAAACAATACTCAGCCTTGAGAGAATTTTTTTTTATACAAAGGTGGTGGGACTATAGATAAATTGAGTGTCATTTTGTGTAATTATTGAATTAGGTTAGTGCCAGTTTCAACTGCTAGCCAATTCACAATAATATTACTTATAACTATATTTTTTAAAGTTACTTATTGATAAAATTTTCAAATGCAACTATGTTGTAATATTTATTTTTCAGTCATTATTCAATCAAAATGAATTTTTTTTAGATTTTTCACTTATATAATGTCATAGAATAAAAGTACTGGTAATTATTATTAAAATGTTTATATTTTTTTTTTAATCTTTACTGTTTACATCCTTTCATTTATCCGCGAATTACTTTTTCAAATCAAATTTTCTTTTAAGAAAAGAATTTGTAGGAACATTAAGCAGTCACTAAATTAAACAGTAAGAATAGAGAAGCTTAAAAGTATGCAGGGGAGAAACTTTCTATTCTGACAAATCAATCCTCCAATGGAAAAGTTATTGTTAAAAGGGACGAAATAAATTAACATGCTTAATACAGTATAAAATAACAAGTAAAATGTATAAAAGGTAAATAGAATTATATAAAAAAACAAGAAAAATAACATATGAATAATATAAACGGTAAAACACAGAGAATAAATGAACATGAAAAATATCACTAATTCAATAGTAAATATACAGAAGTGTAAATTATTAAAATAAACTAATTTACATAAAATTATAAAAGATTAATGCCTTGTGACTGGGATGCGATATTTTGGTAATTCGTTAAATATTAAGCTTTTCAATTTTAGAGCCTGCATCATTTACAATAAGGTTTGGTATATCGTTTAACAAATTTTCATGATAATAAGAAATGATTCCTTCAAGCAGGGTATATTTTTAAAGAAGACGACAGCCCAAACAAGAGAATCAAAAAAAAGTAAGAGCGCGTTCAAAATGGGCGCGAGTTGTAACGAAAGAAAACAGTTGGAAGGCGTTCGTAGCAAATGGGATTACGGAGTTTGCGCAGTGAACGAAACCGAAAGTAAAGTTTTGGACAATGGCGGATAAACATCAGCCGGATTCTAGTAATTCCGTTCAAATGGGCATTCGGCATAAACAGGGCATGCCGATGCAAAGTCAGTTCGAACAAGCAATATTAGACGTGTATGATTTTTGCATAAAAGAAAAAGAAGCGGGAGTTCCGATTATTCCACTAAACCATTTCTCGAAAAGAGTGTGTGAACTGTTGAAGGTAAGTTTATGGGCTTGGGCTTGCTGGGCAGCCATTTTATGCATTGGAAATTCTTATTAGCCTGTCTTCTTAAATTAAAAATTTTTATCTTAACATAACCTTCAAAACTAATGTTTTTCCAATTTTAACGGCTTTTTAGTTTTGTATTAAAATTAGATTCTTTCGTTTTTTTTATTGACTCTGAGGCTTTTTAGTCCTTTTTTATTCATCAACTCGCTCACATATTTATTGATTTTCGATGGAGCATTTTTCATTTGGTTAATAATTTGGCGAGTTTTTAAATTATTATTTTTTTTAAGTATCATTATTTATTGCTTAGGATTGTTTTGGGATTTTAAGTTTTGGACGTAAATTATAATGTTACTGTATCGGTTTTTAGATATCAGATTCCTCAGTGAAGCGTGTATTGAGAAAACGAGAAAATGGAGAACCTTTAGCCCCAATTAAAAGAACAAGAAACAGAAAAAGCCCCATCACAAATATAGATGACTACACTAGAGATGCCATAGCTAGGAAAGTTCATGCCTATAATTATCAGGGTTTGTATCAATAGGCTGTGGTGATGTTAATATATTTTGAAGGATGAGTTGTGTATATCATTTCAGTATGAGTAGTGTATTATTTCAGTATAACATCCAGTCAATTCAGATTCAGAACATAATGTTTGCAGAGAAAGCTTTCTTTTCTCTCTGTTTTTAATAAAATTTGAAACCAGGGGGTGGTTGAACAGAGGGTGAAGGAAAGCCTTTGAATGTTCCTGAAAGTACTGAAGAGGTTGGATGTTTTGTGGGAATTCTATAAAATAGAGTGAGCAAAGTGGACAGCATTGTTTACATTGTGTATATGCTCTTCATTTTGCCCATTCATGCAAATAATTGTTTGGCGATGAGTTTTTTGCAGTCTTTTAATTTAAATTCTGTTTTACATTCCTATTAAACTATGCAATTTGCATAATTTGCTTCAAATGAAATGTTAGGGGAAATTGTTAAATCTCTTTTAGACAAACATTTCACAATGGCAGCCCTTCTAGAAGAATGTAAAACAGACCTTGGATTTAAGGGTTGTGAAAAATCGTTGCGAGCAATTTTGCAAAAACAGTTGGGGTTTGTCTTCAAAAAGGTCGATAACAAATTGAAACTTGAGCAAAAAAAGGTAATTAAAAAAAGGACAAGAAGTCCCAAACAGCAGCAGCAACAACAACAACAGCAGCAGCAACAGCAACAGAAGTCTCCTAAAAAAATGAAGAAAATAAAACAGAGCAGTGTTCCTGTCCAGACACAAACATTGCAGTCTGGACATGCCGACATTTCCATGGCACATTCAGACAGAAACAACACAATGGATCACATGGGGGCGGCTTCAACAATGCACACGTGAGTGGACGTTTTCACGTTGAAAACATTTAGTTTGAGGTTACAAACCTAATAAGTATTCTATCACTCTTTTATTTATAATTACATAGTTTATGTCGTTTATATCCAATACTGTTTGATTCTATTATTGTAAAATTTTTAATTCTGAATTTCACCGCTTTCAGTGTACAAATTCACAGAGGAGGGCACACAGGAATGGAAGACATCCAAATGAGACATCAGGCACATCAGACTGAAACGATCGAGCACATGGCACTCACAGGGTTGGTTGCCCACCGAGCGAACGTGATCGAGAACATGGCGATGGCGCACAGGGCAAACGAAATGGCCATGCAGCAGCACCACAGACAGCATCCGATGGAGGGAATGACCACAGTAATCAACGAATACAGGAAGCAGTAAACCTCTTTCGAGCTAATTATTCAACGGAGGGGCTTTGATGTGGATTTCGCGTCATCACCGTCATTATCGGTTGTATGATCGTTGAATGGAAACGTACAAGTAAAAAAAAAACAAAGGAAGGACACGTATATTGCCGGGTGGAAATTTTTAAACCTGAGTGTACCCATAAATCTATGGGTTTAATACATTCACGAACAAACTATTAATAATGCAGAATATTCTGTGAATAAAAGACCACCTATATTTTTTTAAGGAAGGCTTCCTGTATTTCAGATAAAGTAATGACACGTAACTGTGATCTTCGGATCGCTTTGTTGAAAAAGAATTTTTATATAAAGTAAAAATTCAGTCAGATTCGCGGAATTGGAGCACTGCGAACTGATGACGCGCTGTTGAGGAAGTATTTTGCATTAAATAACTTGTTGAGATGTAAAATACTCAGCCTGAATAATCGAGCACTGAGTAGAAAAAAGATTTTTATAATTTTTTAAAAATATAAAAGTGAAATGTCCGCGAATCTGCAATGAAAATTTATATATTTTATAAATTCACCGAATTTTTTTTTTAATGGAGAATGAAAATATAAATGTCAGTTTTTAAATTTCGTTTTCACCGTAAAACACTTAATTGGATAAACTTTATATCACTGATCAGTGTTTAATTGGACAGGAAAAATTTTTAATCCTCTTTTGTCACATGTAAAATATTTAATTTAATAAGTTTTAAAAAAAAAATTTTTAGCAATATAATTTTTAAAAATTTATTGTTTGCTTTTGATGAACTGTTTAATGATCCCTTAAATTCTAATGAGGTAATTTTTGTTCGATCTTTATTTAGACACATTGTGTACGGGTATGGATTTTGGGTATCACTTTTAGAGAAAGAAGTCGTACACACATCTTGGGTTTTTCTTTGTATGAATGGAAACAGAGGATGTCTTAAAGGGGAAAGTGCTTCGAACGTTACCACATTGTAAAACATTAGTTTAGGATTGCTTTAATGTAAGAATGATTGTATGTAATTCGAAAAAATTAAAACTGGTATTTCTGTTTCATTTTTCATATTTATGATGCTGTTATAAATTTGTTAAAAAAAGTTATATTTTTCGCTTACGACAACCATAATATTAGTATTCGGCATAAAATACCAAAAGTATGGGTTAAAAAATTTTGTAGTTTTCGTTTGACATCCAACCGATTAACTTAATTTTCGGCGCAAAAACTCTCCGCCCCTTATAATTACGTCTCGAAATGCACCCGTACACAATATGCTAATTTAAACTGACGAGGGCAGTTAGCAGTTTTTGGGAAAGTCTGTCTTTTTTTAAATATTATAACCTCAAATAAATGTCTCCTTTTCTATCTTTAAATTCTCGTTGATTGCTGTCACTTTTCAAGAGTTGTATATGGATTTAATGAGTTATAGATTATGAAATTTCTTTTTTTGTCTCCTAATTCAAAGCCAAAAGTTAAAAAAATCTGTATTAGTTTATTTCAAAAATTTCAATGGAACTTCTAAAATAATATCTTGATTGTTTCCATGTTTCTCAGGTGAATTAATGTTCATATATTTTTCTTATCTGAATTTTATCACGAAAATAAAACACTTGAAACAATATTAATTTACCTTCAATCCTTTAAATATCAATGAAGATAAAGTTAAGTAAAAATTCACATTTCTATTAATATATTTTTAGTAATAAAACTGAGGAAGTACTGTTTTGTTCACAATTTCTCCAAACTGGGATTACCAAATATCATCAAAGGCTTATTTTGAAATACTTTGATACAAATACAAACAATATCAATTTTTTTCAATACTCTTGAGTAATTTAAGCCTCTGAGGGGAAAGGTCTTCCATCCCTTTCTGTCTTTAGCCTCCCTGTACCACTTTTCAACTTATCACAAAATGGAATTACATGTTATTAAATAAAAATAAAAATTGAATACATAATTTCTATTTATTAAATAAATGTCTGTATCAAATATGCATTCTAAAAAAATACGACACATAAAAAAAAACTGAAAATGATTTTTAAAAAGTTTGGTTTCAATACACTGATGTCAAATTAATCAAATTACAATGAATCCAATAATCTCTTGCCTTTTAAATTCAACAAAAACAAATTTTCTTAAAAAATTTATGAGTCTTCGGATGAAATTTTCTACCAATATGATTTAGTTGCAGTGTTAATGATTCTTCAGCAGTATTGAATGCTAAGGACTCAGTGGTGCGAGTGCAACTGCAATTAAAGTAAATTTATGTTAGTGGCATGGGTTGAACCAGTCAAAACTGGGAACTGAATTAGTTGAAAACCAGTGTTCAGTCAACTTTAGTTGGACAATTAGTTTCCAATGTACTGAAATACAGGAAAATTTTGACCATTATTAATAGCAGTCTGAGTGATATATCTGTATTATTAGACATTTAAAATTTGCTCACAGCTTCAGCTATATCCAGCCATTCCATGGCGGTGATGATTTTGTCGTTTTCTGAAGGTTCGACATCCCAGTTCCAATATGTAAATTTATCGAACGAGGCAGAGCCGTATAAATTTCTGTCAGTCTCTTCATTCAGCCTTTCGTTTTCTTCTACTAAAACAGCACCTCTGTAATGTTCGGGTAAATTCACCTCCTTCCCAAGAAGCGGAAATCCTCGAAAAGAAGCTCTTAAAACTAAAAATAATAACTACTTTCACTGCATTATCAACCTAACCTCAACTTGACTTGAAAGTGCTCGGGTTTTCTCACCTCCATCATCTCGTTTCGTAATTAATGGTTCGAAATATTTCGAAACTTCCGCTTTCCCATCGGTTTTAATAATGCAAGGCATCCAATGAAGTTTAGAAGTTTCGTTATCTTTGCTTTTTACGGCACTACTTAAATTTAAGCGAGTTAACATTTTGCTTTCCCGCCCTTTTTTCATACAGGTTTGCCAACTTAAACAAATCGATATTAGAAAGTGTATCTGCACGAAAAAAATCATCGCTCTGTAAAGACTGACTTTACATTTTAATTATTCCTACAAAACTATTTCATTCTCCCTGCTGTATATTAAAAAAAAAATAAGACCTGATTTAAAATTTCGCACCAAACCGCCAATCATATAATTTTATACAATTCGAACTAAAAAGCAATGATTTCCTTAATATTTTTTTTACAATTAGTGGGATATACTTAAATGATTAGAGAATGTGTTAAGATTTTTGTAAATTCGAGATTCTAACTTTCTAATTAGCATTTTAGGAATGAATAAAATCCCACTTAATTTTTCTCTTAATGTAATTATTTTAATTTATTAAATTGGATTACTACAATAAAATATATATTGATTTAATCAAAGAGTTTTAATGCAATCCCGTAATTGCACCCTCAATTTGAAAGAGGATCATTTTATTTTTTTAGAAGGATTATTGCATTAAAGGTTTTCAGCAATTTTAAATGCCGTTTTGCAGCAGTTAAATAAGGGTATTGGGGAAAAAAGTAAAATTATATCAGTTTTGTTTAGTGTTAATAACTTCAAAAAAACGAACCAAACTGAGTTTTATAGTTCGTTCAGAGGACTTCTGTTGCGGTTGATTTTAAAATTTCATAACATTATAAGGCGAATAAAAACCCAACAGAATCCCGAACGTGTTAGAAAAGAAAAATTTTGAAAAATAAAATTAAACTCTCATATTAATATTTCATTCAGGTCATAATTTAAAATGATGAAGCGTCAATAAGCAAATAAATTCAAAGGGCCGGAAATTATTCAGGAGAGGTGCGACTTCCCCGTCGGAAAATCCTTCCTCATTTAATCCCACTTGAAAAATCCCCTTCTCGAACAAACTCTAAGAAAAGGGAAACGTGCAAAGGTCACGAAAACAGCGTCGGGGAAATTGATGGCGGACATTTTCTCGGGGATGTTTGCGTGGTGGAGTGACTCCCCAGCATCCCGGCAGGAGCGCCACAGTCGCACCTTGGCAGCTTTTCAGAGCCCAGGGAGTGAAACCAAAGGAAACACAAGTGATATGGATCATATCTCTAAATTTAAAAAGCAAAATCGCGTCTCGTCCCACTCGAGGTTTCCACCGTTAATATCCGCGGCCAATTAACGGTTAACAAGCGGGAAAAAGTCCGGTGGGTTAAAAGTGAAAAATGAGCAAATGTGGCTTTAGTGCGTTTCGTAATGTATTCGAGGACGGACCAACCCTTCTCCTCTGCGCGAAATCGAGGTGCAAAGCTGAAATCAGTGAGGGGTTGTGCCGGAATTCTCTCCGCGACACAGTCCTGCTTCCTTGTTTTTAAATCAATTTATCCAAGCATGAGGTTTTCGCTTTTTCCGATCGCTCTCCCGAAAATTATCATAAATGAATGAGAAAGATTGCGTTCAAAAATGGCGGAAAAAACTTTGACGTTCAATCAAACGATTGTTGCATCTTCGTTTTTCGATTCAAGGTCACACAACGGTCCAACAGTTGCCAGCCCGTAATATTCGACACTTTCGCCCATTTTCCGGGAAAGGCAGTCGGGAAAAACATGAAGGTGTTACCCATCCTGATACTCCTCCTCGGTTCTTGTCTGTCCGAGAGCTATTATCAAAACACTGATTGCGATTTCGAGGGTGATAAGTGCAGTTGGAGGTGGAACACGACCATATCCAACGGGTTTAAGGTTTTCAGTGGAGAAGAAGCCGAGCTGTACCTGAGACAAAGCCCCGATGAGGAGCTTTCTCATTTCCTCGACGCGGATAATAATTATAATGGTGAGTAGGCCACCGATTTCCCATTAGGTTAAGTGCAATTACCTCAAACTTTAGTCGAATTTTCACCTTCGAAAGGGAAATATCGGATGTAATTCAATTTGTTAGCCTTTCGTGTAATTAAGATTAAAATGGGGAGGAAATAAATTCGTAATGTTTTTCGAGAATTTCTTTTGATGGAAAACTTTCAGGAAAAACAGTCAAAACTCCTCTGTCAAGGGTCATTATTTATTCCTAATCTCAATTTTGGTTTTTCTTTATATTTCCCGGAAAAGTAAACTTATTTGTAGGAATCAAAATTTACCTTACCGCCACTCATTAAGAAAACCATGGAAACTGAAAAATGGCGGCACGAGTTCCGGTTCCCAAGCAAATGAGCACAATTGGCGAACCGTCCTGTAAGTTCTCACTAGGCCAGCTTATTCAAGGCCCATTTTCGTTCGCCTCCTCTCCCTCCCCATTAAAAGGGTGAAATGGAGCCATTAAAGCTACGCTTGCGTCGTTTTTCAATGCTTCCTGCTTCTCCTTAAGGAACGACTTCTGTTTGCGGAATGTCAGGTGTGGAACCTGTCGACAGCTTTCTGTCGGATTTCCTAAGTGTGGGGCAATAGTTTTGCAAAAGACTGTTCTTTTACTGCATCTTTTCTACTTTCTTGCTTGCTCGATTACTTTTTTGTATCTGTGGTTTTACTGTGATGGGTTATGAGAAAGCAAAAGCTAAGGGAGGGGGTGAAAAAACCGGAAGAATGAATTGTCGATAAGTTTGTGCAAATATTTTCACTTTATTTTTCACTCCCTTCCGTTTACCCCAATCGAATGGGTGCTTTTATTTATAATAATACATATTTTTTGACATACAATGTGTGCTTTTAACCTTTTGTGTTCGTATAAAATTGGTGTATGGGTATCTATTGGTCGGAATTAATTTCTTTGGAAAGAGCAGGGATACATACACATAATATTCACTAATATTTAGTCATATTTTAACAAGAGAGAATCTCTAATTACCCCTAAATACAATTTATTAAATATTCTTTGCACAACTTTTGTTCATATGACAACTTTTGTCTCCAATCGATCCAGCATCGTATTAGTTGATGAAAAGGTTTAATAGAAATTGAGGAAAAGTTTAAACTGATATGGGAATGCAGACAGTATAAGATTCATATATATATTCGTATAGTTCCTTGCTGTGGTGGCTGAGAGTAGACACACGACCGCAAAGGGTTAATTTAGGAGGATATAAACAATAAATGTAAAATTGATAAACATCAAAAATTTCTAAACGACCAAAAAAAGGAACAAATTTTCAACGAGTCGTAGCAACAGATCGAATTAATCTCGATTTTTCCTGAAAATTTTGATTATTTTGAAGAAATGAAATATGGCGCAGTATAAACTGTAAAACAATACGCGTCTTTTGGAAAAAGTCCGGTCAAAATCGGTTCAGTGGTTCTTTAGATTTCAGTTAATAAACATCGAGTGCACAAACACACACACAATTCCTTTGAACAGATTTGTCTACTAAAAAAATAATAATTTGTGTGATAATACGTATTTTTTGAAACGTAGGAAATACAGTATAATTTTAATTTAGTAATAATAGTGTGCGAGTATGTATCTTGATGTATCACTGTACATGACTAATCAATTAAAACAAAATAGCTTATCAATTATCTGTATAAAGTAATCCACAATCCTATTTTATTTAATTTCATACTGAAATAATCGTTATTTTACTGAAGTAATTCATACTGAAATAATTGTTTGACCATTGAAGGCGAAGGTAGTAAATGAAAAATATAAATAAATTATTAATATCTAATTGCAAAAAAAGCAATTACTGCACCATTATACTTCGGATTTCTTTCTGATTTTCTATTTTTGCCTTTTGCCATTGTCTGCTTTTTTATTTTCTTTATCAATTTTGTCTGTTGTTTGTTTGCTGTTCTTTTTCTATCTCCCTTCAGTTCCTTTTTTTGCTCAAATTTTGCCGCTCTCATTTTTAGAAAAAGTTTTTCTTGGTTCTTCTGAGGTCCTATGGTTTGGTGTCAGAGTCTGAATTGAAGAAGAAAAAAACAATCGAAAAACCAACCGTTTGCTGAGCTAATTTGAGCAAACAGAGTCAGACCGAAAAGAAAACTCTCTTCTTTGCAGTCCTCTGTGAGAGGATTCAAAAGCAAGGAAAGGCACGACATCTGGGAAAGGTATTAAATTGGAATATTCGGCGTGGAATGTTTTCTGCGCCATTTCATTACTCCCATCCACTTCATCCAGTCGAGCATCCACTACCCCTTTCTCAGTTTTATCGTTTTCCCCGCCGAAGAATTTATTGCTGGATTCGCGGCCGCGTGTATGTAACAGTCGCACAAAAGCTTCCACGTCAGCGAGGACTCACTTTCAGTTAATAAAATTTCCATAGAATTTGTGAGCGATGGCAGGCAAAGCAGAAGATACTTTCAATATAGCTAATTGCACGAGGGGTGCTCAAAATCTCTCGAAATCTCTCGAAAGCCCCGGAATTTTCAAATAATAATTTTTTGTTTCCCCTTTCGGCTTAAGGTCGAAGTTCAGAACCGAAATTCGGAAATGTTTTCCTAGTTTTTAGCTATAAAGCTGTTGATGTGGAAAACCTCGAAAAGGTAAAGAGAACGTTTTTGTGCTCTGACTGACAAAAATCCATCGTTTTTTCCAAGTGAGTATCGGGACTTATTTTTCAAAATGGCAGAATGTTGCTGACGAGAGGAGGAAATTGAAGTTCAAATGTAACTTTATACTCTCCTAAAGTATTTGCAGCTATTTGGGAATTGTGTTGGCAAAAAAAGAAAGCCACCAATAATAAAATGTATAACAACTCAAGAATTTTCATTGATTTGTAGTTAGTATGCCTATTTTTATATTTATTTATTTTTATTTGTCTCCTGTTCTCACCGTCAATAACCCTTGTAATTGCCATTTATCGTTTTTTTACTTATTTATTACTAAGACATATTCCTTACCGTTACTTGTTATCTATCAGTAATTATTTATCTGTCATCTAACTCTAATACTACCTGTTTTAATTGTTATTTATTTATTTATTTATTAACTTATACAAGATTGTAGTAATTTCCTAGTCATTCATTGCACATTTCTCCCTCTCGCATAGCAGAAGGCAAAATACAAGTTAATAAATTTAAAATTTATACACATTGTATAAAATTTTGTATCTTTAATGCCCGAGGGCAAAATAAAGTATTTATTGAATTGAATTGAATTGAATATTTATTTAACAATTCAATAACATATTTAGGCATTTTATATAGTATTTATAATTACTGTTTGTCGGATTTATTTATTGGTTTAATTATTTATTTCCTAATTTTCTTATTATGAGTAGTAAAGTTTTGTTATTTATTTATTTATTTTTTTACTTTATTTATTGCTCATTTATTTTTTTTATTACTTTGTTTATCTATTCATAGTTGCTCACTTAATTTGTTTAGTAGTGGGTTTAGTGGTTATTTGATTATTTATTCGTCTGATATTAAACAGAGAATGAAGACAAAGAAGGATAAAAAAAAAGTTAAAAGAGTAAAATCCAAAGAGAACTTGAATAAAAGGCAAAAGCGATTGTTTTCCCCCAATTTTATTTAGAATTTTTGAAGAAAAATTTCTAAATTCCATAAGACAAAATTATATTATTTATAATATATCTGTTCCGTTCTCGCTCTCTTGAAATTATGCATTCGACACTTTCCTTTGACTATGATAAATCACCCAAAGATGAAACCTGACGTTGCTTAATTTTCCTGAAGGAATCCTTACGAAATTCGGAAGGAATTACGTAATTTATTTTGGCCTTTTTGGGAAAGTCAGTTCCCTCCACTCGTTCATTTAGCCATTTTTCAAAATGCAAAAGCGATCAAACACGAAAAGAGTGAAAAAGCCGGGCGAAGGCAAAGCGGAAAAGTATACTTATCGCACGGCAACACGTACGCGCTTTTGCGAATCTTGTTTTAATTATAAGCATGGCTAGAGGGGTGTACACAGGGGGCGAACGAGGACGCAACTCGAAAGAGCTCCCTTTAATTGGAGAATTGAAAACTCTCCCCGGCTTCTTCTCAATAATGAAACGACCTGGGAAATTATTAAAACAATCTGCGAACGTAACCCGAATCACGTGCGCCCGTTCGAACCTATAAAAAGGAATCATTAGCTAAATAATTAGAGGAAAGAAAGCCAGACTCGTTCCGTGGGAAACCGCACAAATCGCATGAAAGAAAGAAGAAAGAAATGTTTATGATCCACGTATAAATAGACACCGCCTCTGTCCTCCCCTCGCGGTTGGACCAGACATTATTGCGAAATTAATTGCATATGTTGTTTTGCCGTGCAGAGATGAAGGAAATGCCTTTCCGGTTTGGCAATTACCAAAGGAAATATTAGGGGGTGTATCATTCAAATAAACAATGCTTGACTTCAAATGTTGCAATCAATATATTTATTTTGGACTCCATTTCGTCCAAATAATCTGATCCGTACAGTTTATAAACGAACTTTCTGAAATTATCGGAGTTTCAGGTGAAAATGTCAAAAAAAGATAATTAAGAAAAATGACGATGACTTCTCTGTCAGAAATAATGGGAAGAAAGTGCACAAATATCACCTAAAAATCCATTAATGCTGTTGATTAAGTTTTAACGACTCTAATATATAAATTATTAACTGTTTATATTATTCTAAATTTCCTATTTATTTTACTGTATATTTATTATAGTTATTATACTAATATATAAATCTGTTAAAGGAAGTTTGTGTGTGTGTGTGTGTGTGTGTGCACTCCGTTTCTGTTAGCTAAGATCTAAGCAACGACCGAACCGATTTCGACCGGACTTTTTCCAAAAGACGCGCATTTTTCCAAAGAATTATCTGCGCTATGTCTCATTCTCTCGAAAATCAGCAAAAGCCGAGGAATCTGCAGAAAACATGTCTGGGAATTTGTTCCCGTGGAGACCACTTTGAGTACAAATGGAGCCGATAAGTTGATAATAAGTTTATAAACAAACAAAATTGATAGAAATTATTTACTGTGGGTTCTGCGTTTGTAGTTTTATGAAAATTCCAGGAAGAAGGTCCACTCTATCGGGGTTGAGTGCCAAAGGGAAGAAGAGAGAGAGATGGAGGGAAGAAGAGAGAAAGATGGAGGGAAGAAGAGAGAAAGATGGAGGGAAGAAGAGAGAAAGATGGAGGGAAGAAGAGAGATGGAGGGAAGAAGAGATGGAGGTTTGGGTCGCAATTTAGAGATTTAGCAATTTAGAGATTGCAGACCAAAGAGAGAACCATTTAGAAGGGAGAGTAGTGAAGAAAGAAGGCTATGAAAGAGAATTTGGATGGCTGAGCGACGAAAGAAAGAGATGGTTAACAGAGGAGGAAGAAAAAGAGGAGAAGCAACAGTTGAAGACACTGCAGAAGACACAACCATGACTGACTAAAGAAGAAACATTATTGTTGTTGTTAAGTATAATGGGATTATTGAGTAGTCGGTCGTGTTATCGTACCTGTTATTAAGGTACAGAGGTAGATTGAAATTCCCAAGTCTTAGCGAGGGCGAAGCCCGAGCTACTCGAGGTTTGGAGCGCGAAGCACTGGTATAACTATTTATTTACTCTTTATTGACTATTATTCTAATTTATAAACCATTTTGTAATATTAAAATTTTTAAAGACTTTCTTAGAATGTAAGAAAACGAATGCCACATTAAAATTAATTTGAATTTTTAAAAATTATGATAAACCCCATTTTCTTATTAGGGGAAGTAAACGGAGGCTTCCGATAACCTAAGGAACATTTGTCTTTGGAAACCCTAAACCGCTGCTTCCCTTAGAGAGTTATAATTTATAATATAAATTTCATCAATTATGGAGACACACAATACGGGGAAATATCGTGAAACGATCTCCCACCGACCTGAGAAGCAAAACTTAAATAAGAATTACGAAGAACGGAAAGAGAAGTCAAATTAAAACCTAAATAAATTTTGCGGTCGCTGACGTCGAATTCTTCGGTCGGTTTTCAATTGTCTTTTACACTTTTGAACTCGCGAGTTCATCAACGAGGGAAAATTAAAAGTTGTGGGTTCACTCAAATTTGGCCGCTAAAACGACGACAATAAATCTTAAAATAATTATGGATAATTTACCGACCAAGAGCCCTCAACATGGAAACAAAGGAAACCACTTAACCTTTCTGTCGTTTACTCCCATTTCCACCCCCCTGCTCTTCTCATCCCTTTCACTTGTAAAAACCCCCTCAGTTTTTAATTTGCGGGGGATTTATTTTTTCTAAATTATACATTTAAAAAAATCCGATGCTCGCGGAAAGTTTCATAGTTCTTTTCGGGAGGTCTTAGAGTAAGAAAACAAGGTTTTGTGTTTATTTCGATGAAAATTAGTGCGCTCACTTGCACACATTTAAAATCCGTTAAACAAATTCTTTAAGAATTGTCCACGAAGTTATATCGCAAGTAAAAAAAAATAATATCAAAATTTATAATATATTTACAATCAAAATGACCGTTATCGGGATCACAAATTACCGGTCTTCTAGTGCTCTGTAAAATCAGGTCTGGAAAACTTCAACCGGATATAGGAAATTTCCTAAACAAATTCACAAAAAAACTTAAACTGACGCGTGCCTCGAGACACGTGATCACTACAGTAAAAGCACGTGACAATCACGCATGAACCGCGTGAAAAATCAGTTGGTACCTCTGAAAAACGGACAAACGCACGCCATAGAGTACACAGCGAGAGGTCGAGTTTTTTGGGGCCGTGATCAGTCAGTTTTAATTGGGGGATTTTGATTTGATATTGCCAAAATGTGAAAACCTGACCGTTGCGCAAATCAATAAGATCAACCCCTCAGGAGAAGAGCCACCCTTGTCACTTCTCGAATTTCTCTCGAGGCTTTCAGTTTCAAGCTTTATCTCTGAGGTTCTTCCCACACCGAAAACAATTTCGTTTTGATTAAAGATTTTCTCTCGCTCCTTTCATCGGGAAAGGGATCAGTTGCTTTTGAATGATAACGACGAGTGCAAAAAGCAAAAAAAAACGTTGCGCTCTGAGGGATGGAACCACGCACCCGATTGGGGAAAACAAAGTATGAATCGAACTATTCAAACGGTTTGAATTTCGAAGAGAAATGCGGAATGAAATAACAACGGTAAATTGTCTTTTATTTGCGTATTTTTTTTTGCCTTTCCTCTAACGAATGCACCGCAGGACAGAGGCATATTATTGATTTTCGTTTGATCGACAGTTTCCTCCCTTCTTTCCAGTTTTTCTTAAGCTTTTTCCCTTTGGAGAATTTTTCATCTCTTCCGCATGCTCAAATTGTGATTTTATTATTTCCTGTCGAGTTGTCTTTTAGCTTCTCATAATTCGACTTCTAATCAATTTTCTCATAATTTTTTAATGGCAAATTCAACTCGTTTTCCAATTAATAAGATTGAAGCGGATGATAAACAAAGCAATTGCCTCAAACGCATTCGAATTTCAATTGAAAATCGCCATATTCGGTTTATCGTTCAGTGCAAATATTCATTTTCATAAACCTCTACAAAGTTAATATGTCGAAATCTAAAGCTTCGAATGAAAGGAATTAAACGCCATTTTATTGCAATATTTGTTTCCATTTTAAAAGAGAAAAATTAAAACATTACTTTATATTCGTTAATTATTGATTTTTACAAATGTAACAATTAACACAAAATATATAAACAATGACAAATACATAAATTCAAAATACAATACATAAAGTTAATGTTCCCACGAGGCAGAACATAAATGGAAAAATATAAAAAATAAATATGGGCATTAATTTGTTTCTGTTTCTGCTCTTTTGGATGAAACGATTATCCAACTGTTGCTTAGTTCAGTCGAGTATTCCCAAACTCTGGAGAGATTTCCCCTCTGTGAGTTATGCAAAAATAAATCTCCTGTGGATTTAAAAACGGATAAGAAAAATGTTTTCAAAGCGGGAAAGACAGTTTTAAATAAAGTTTTGAAAATGGCATGAAAAAATTATGAAAGAGGTTTAAATAAATCCGTCGTAATTGAGCAAAAACTCTCATTCTTGAATTAGGGAAATGGAGGATAAACGGGATTTACATGACGTATCTGGTTTAACATCAGAAACCCGTAATGTAGTTGCGTTAAAGTAGTAAAGAGAAGGAGGGAAAAAGAGAGGGAAAAGAGAGGAACGGAAAATGACTTTAAAAATGAGCCTTCGGATGGATTCTGCATTATTTTTACCCGGAAAATTGGTAATGAGATATTGAAATTGTAAAACGAAAAACTGGTTAATTTGTTCCCCGCAAGTTTTGATTAAAACTCAACTTCCTCTGAGTTTGATATCCTTTAAAATAAATGATTTATTCCTCTTTTTTGCTGTCGTCTATTGCTTGGTTCGCTGCACCGCTGTGTCCGCCATTTTCCCCCCAAATGTAAATCACAGTTAGGTCAACTTAAATC